>CM077159.1:139478295-139525353 GCA_039583875.1 Platanthera guangdongensis
AAAATAAAGTTGGAGGAGGTATATCAGCTAATTTGGCCATTTCCCTAATGGCACAAATCTTGGTATCTCAGTCCTTAGTCAGGGATCTTAAAAACTTGTCATTCAGCTCATAGTTGCTGAATTCTCTTCCATAGGACATCAACTCATTAACAATCCTATAGAATTTCTTGTAGCATTCAGTAATGCTATCAGACTTTCCTTGTCTGAAGCTTTCATACTCCTGATTTAACAAAGACTTCCTGTCTTGTCTTACCTCTTTAGATCCCTCCATGTAAACTATTAAAGTGTCCCACATTTCTTTAGAAGTTTTACAGTGAATTAAATTCTGAAATGTGGCATCATCAATTGCACTAACAATAATATTCTGGGCCCTCTTGTCCATAGTGGCCAGAATAATCTCATCTTTAGTCATTTCAGAATAGTCTTTGGGAGTTCTCTGATTTGCATCCAGAATAGATACTTTCATTGGCACATATGGCCCTTCTTTGACTGTAATGTATATTCTAGGGTCAGAGGCTTTCATAAAAAGTCTAACCCTCTCTTTCTATATGCCAAAAATCTCTTTCCTACAGATTGGCAACTTCATGGACCCCAGCTCTTTGTGATTCTCAGTTGAACCCATTTTCTTGAATCTTGATTAATCTGATTCTGCCTACAGGATCTTTACTCAGACTGTTATGTCCTTTTTGAGTAACCTCCCTCTGATACCACTTGAAAGAAATAGTACCTAATCACCTAGAGGGGGGGGGGGGGTGAATAGGTGAACTTAATCTTTTTAAAATTACATGCAGAAACACTGAATAATAAGTCATGTACTTGCAATTCTCTACAGCAATTCAGCACAGAACATATAGCAATCACAGAATTAATCACACACAGAGTACACACAGATTTTATAGTAGTTCCCCAAGGTCTGGGTACATCCACTTTCTCCCTTCACCTATCTAGTAGTGTACTAGATTCGGCCTAACTTCTCCACTTATTCTCAGATCCTCAGATCTTACAACTCAGAACCTCAAATAGGTTCCTACAACTCAGAGTGATCCCACTCCTACAACTCAGGCACAAAAGCCCTACCACTCAGTCTTCACCAAGACTTACACTAAGAGAACAAAGTCTCCTACAACTCAGGCACTAGGCCCTACCTCAGTCTTCAACAAGACCTACACTCAGAGCACACTGTCTCCTACACTCAGCCTTTATAAAATAGGCTTATAGCTCAGATCCCTTAGGATCCTACAGAAAATAAAGTTTACAAAGTATTTAACCATAACTCTGAAAGAGAGAGATGAGTTGACTGACTTCTTGATGAGTTCTTGATAGAACTAGGCAGAGATCAACCACCCTTGGCTTTCTTCAAAGCTTCTTGAATTAGAATACAGTAGGGTTGAATCTCCTGTGCAGATGATCTTCAACCAACTGCTGACTTGTGAATCAGATCTCAATCTGACTCTTACTTTGCAGCCTGGTTCAATAGCTGCTCTTCTTAGAAGGAGCTCTCTCTCTCTCTCTCTCCAACTTCTTAGATCTTCTCTTGAAGGTCTTCTTCTTTATTGTGTTGTTTTTCAACTGATCACTTCATTTTCTTCTGTTGAAGGAGAAAGGTCTTTAAATAAGCTTTCTCCATGGTGACCGGCTGATCTGGTTTCTAACAACTTTCTGACGGCTTTGACAGTTGCAGTTGACCGATTGAAATGGCAGTTGTCAAATCATCCAGTCACTTCTTGAAATCTCTGTCACTGTCTGAAAGTGTCGAGACAAATAGTCTTTATGTGTCGACACAAATAGACTAAGTGTCGACACAAGTAGACTAAGTGTCGACACTAGCCTTGTTGGTGTCGACACAACTCCTTGTGTTGTTGTAACAGCTTCTCGACACTGCTTCTTCTGAATGTGTCGACACTGATTCTGTGTGTCGACACAAGCCTTCTTCTTTAATACTTTGTTGAATTCTACTAAGTGTCGACACAACTCCTTTGTGTCGACACATCTACTTGTGTTGAAACTTTCTAAGTGTCTACACATCTTCTTTGTGTCGACATATGCCTTCTGTGTTGAAACTTTGCTGAGTGTCGATACAACTTCTTTGTGTCGACACATGCCTTCTGTGTTGAAACTCTTGCTGAGTGTCGACACATCTTCTTAGTTTCGATACATGTACTTGAACTTTGTTGAAGTTTGTTGAGTGTCGACACAGCCTCCTAGTGTCGACACTTTTGCTGTCGACAAAGTTTCTCTGGGTGTCGACACTACGTCTAAGTGTCGACACTGTTTTTTAGACAATTCTTCACTATGTGTCGACACTGCATGTATGTGTCGACACTTTTCTTCTGGTGTCGACTCTGTCTTCCTGGTGTCGACACAATTACTCCAAGTGTCGACACAGCTTCTCTAGGTGTCGACACAAGCCTTCTTAAGTGTCGACACTTTTCTTCTAGGTGTCGACACATGGACTTAGAATCTTTTATGCTTTCCCTACAATTACTTAACTTGCACACATAAACTCAAAACACATCAAATACATCTTGATGTATATCATTGAATAGGGTGAGGCTTCTTCAAATCAGGTACATATATTCCAATGTACCCAACAAGTAGAGAATCGTTATCCTAGCATTTTTCCTTAGCGCCATGAAAATGTATGCGGATGAAAAGCACCGCACTCTCCTTGCCTCCATAGATCTGAAGTCGGTTTGTGATTTGGAGCTCTGAAGCTCCGCCGGTGACCGGATCTAGGATTCTTCTTCCTCATTTGCTCTCCCCTCTCTCTAGACTTAGAAAGAGAACCACTCAAGTAAAATGTGGGTTTCAAAGGCCCGATCCCGGGTATATCCAAGCACTAGGAGCCCCCAGCCGTCGGATCTCAAATTAAAGAAACGAACGGCCACGATCCGTAGCCGAAATGCAAAACCTAGGCCGCACATGGCCTGCGACACGCCCGTGTCCAGGGCCGTGTCCCCCATTCGCCGTCGAAATTGACGCATCTCGAAAAACACACGGGCACCCGACACGCTCGTGTTCAACCTAACAGGGCTGTGTTCCTGGGAGTGTTCCTCCATGAACACAGGACCAACACCAACCCGAGACTCACACGAGTCTTGGACACGCCCGTGTCCAATATGACATGCCCGTGTCACACTCGAGCATGCCTGGGCTCCAGGTTGTATTCACCGTCTCGACAATTCGTCGAGCGCAGTTCGTCGACCAACCGACACGGACTTGGACACGCCCGTGTCCTAGGCCGTGTTCCCTGCTCGACGATCGTCGACCAAAAATTCGCCGACCACACGGCCTGATCGTCCACACGAGCTCGACACGCCCTGAGACACGCCATTGTCACAGGCCGTGTTCGCTGCTCGACGATCGTCGACTCCAAAAATCGTCGACCACACGGCCAAATTGTCGGCCTAAACACGACACGCCCTGGAACATGCCTGTGTCCCAGGCCGTATGCCCCCTGCCAAATTCCAAAATTGGCTCAAAACGCCTCCCGTCGCTCTTTTGAGTTTCGGGGCGTTACAACTCTCTCCCTCTTAAAATAATTTCGTCCACGAAATTATATAAAGGAAAGAAACATAAAACTTAAACGGTACCTGAGTGAAACAACTCCGGGTACTCCTCAAGCATGGTTTGCTCTCGCTCCCAAGAGAGCTCTTCCCGACCACAATTGTCCCAACGGACCTTGACCATCCTGATCTCTTTATTGCATAGCCGCTTGACTTCTGAGTCCTCAATACGTACGGGCTTGACCTTCGTCGTCAACCCACTATCGACCGGCACTTGATCGACCGCGATCACTTGCGAAGGCTCTTGCACCGCCTTCTGTAGTACTGATATATTAAATACATCATGAAGGCCACTAAGCTCCACTGTTAGCTTCAAACGATAAGCTACTTCACCAATCCGCTCCAGAACCTCAAACGGTCCAAGGTACCTCGGTCTTAGCTTCTTCAAGCGCCGCACCCGCGAGACACCCTTGAACGGCTTGATTTTCAAGTACACCCAATCGCTGACAGCGAACTCCACGTTCCTGTGCTTGGCATTATAGTACTTCGCCTGCCGGTCCTGAGCGATTAGCAACCTCTCTCAAATCATTCGAACCAAAGACGTAGCATCATCCACCTCTTGGCGCTTGTACAACTTTGACTCACCCGTTTCCAACGAAGACAACGGCGTGCGACATCTTCTACCATAAAGGTCCTCGAAGGGCGCCATTTGTATACTCGCCTGGTAGCTATTATTGTACGCGAACTCCACCAAGTATATATGATCTTCCCACTGCTTTCCAAAGTCCAGGACACACATGAGAAGTATGTCTTCCATTGTCCTATTGACCATCTCGGTCTGCCCATCCGTCTGCGGATGGAAGGCTGTGCTAAAACTCAGCTTTGTTCCCAACATCTGCTGCACCAACCTCCAATCATTGGACGTGAACCGTCCATCCCGGTCACTCACGATGCTGCGGGGCACACCGTGAAGCCGTACTATGTTATCCACATACAACTTTGCCAATTTCCCAACCGGATCATCCTTCCTATGCGGAATGAAATACGACACCTTCGTTAGACGATCTACGACCACCCAAATGGCGTCGTTCCCCTTTTGCGACCTTGTAAACCCGTGCACAAAGTACATGGTAACGTCGTCAAGCTTCCATTCCTGAATAGGCAAGGACTTCAAGAATCCTCCCGGCTTCTGGCATTCCGCCTTCACTAAGGCGTACGTTTGACACTTCGCCACATACATTGCCACATCCTTCTTCATTCCTGGCCACCAGAATAATTTCTTAACATCGCGGTACATCTTCGTGCTCCCCGGGTGAATCGTGTACTTGGTATGATGCGCCTCGTACAACAAATCCACTCACAAAGTGCCCACATTCGGGATGCATAGACGACCGTCTTTCCAAAGCAATCCATCCACAACCTCATAATGGGAATTTGAACCATCCAAAGCCTCTATCATGAGTTGCTTCATGCTATTATCCACATCCAAAGCCTGTCGAATCCGATCATCCAGGTCATACTGAACTTCCGTCCAATTCAATAGTGCTTCAGCACTTGACTGCTTGTCCACGCAAGAAATCTCCAACGCCTCCAACTCCCAAACCAACCGCTCATCACAAACCGACAGCCAATTGGCTTGAGCTGGGGCCCGGCGACTCAACGCGTCCGCAACCGCATTGCCTTTACTAGGCATGTAGTGGATCTTGAATGTATAGTCCCCCAAGAACTCCATCCACCTATTTTGCCGCATGTTCAGATCTTTCTGATCCAGCAAATATTTCAAGCTCTTGTGATCGGTGTAGATATCAATCTTCACACCGTACAAATAATGTCTCCATAGCTTCAATGCAAAAATCACGGCCGCTAACTCCAAGTCATGGACCGGATAGTTCCTCTCGTGCACCTTCAGCTGTCTCGAGCCATACGCTATCACGATTCCGTGCTGCAGTAGCACACAACCCAAACCACTGCCTGAAGAATCGTTATAAATTTCAAAACCTTCGGCCCCACACGGCGAACTAGGAACTGGAGCCGTGGTCAACCAACACTTCAACTCCTCAAAAGCTCGCGCGCACTTCGGCGTATAAACAAACTTCTGCTCTTTCCTCGTCAAAGTACTGAGAGGTAACGCTATCTGCGAGAAGTTCTCCACGAAGCGCCTATAATAGCCGACAAGCCCCAGAAAGCTCTGGACTTCCGCTACCGTAGAAAGAACAGGCCACTCTCGTATCACAATAATCTTTGTCGGATCCACTGCAATACCCTCTCCACTCACTATATGACCGAGGAATGCCACTGAGGACAACCAAAACTGACATTTAGAGAACTTGGCGTACAACCAATTCCTCCTCAGCGTCTCCAAAACCAAATGAAGATGCCTGAAGTGATCTTCCTCACTCTACGAGTAAACCAAAATGTCATCGATGAAGACGATCATAAAATAGTCCAAGTACTCCCTAAAAGTCCTGTTCATCAGATCCATGAACATCGACGACGCATTGGTCAGCCCAAACGGCATGACCGTAAACTCGTAATGCTCGTATCTTGTACTGAACGCTGTCTTAGGGATATCACTCTCCTTTATTCTCAGTTGATAGTAACCAGACTTGAGATCCAACTTTGAGTACACCGTCGACCCGGCTAACTGATCAAAGAGATCATCAATCCTTGGGATCAGGTACTTATTCTTTTTCGTTAGCTTGTTTAACTCCCGATAATCGATACATAGCCTCAAGCTCCCATCCTTCTTCTTAACAAAAAGGATCGGTGCGCTCCAAGGCGAAGAACTTGGACGCACATATCCTTGCTCCAACAACTCCTGAAGTTGCACCTTCAGCTCCGCCATTTCCTTTGGCGCTAGCCAATACGGAGATCGTGACACAGGCTTCGCACCTGGTACTAGCTCAATCGTGAAATCAATTTCCCGTTGAGGCGGGGCTCCAGGAAGATCGGCAGGGAACACATCAGGGTACTCCGATACCACTGAAATACTATCCATCGTAGGCTTAGGCTTTGTAACCTCCACTAGCGTAAAGAACAGCTCTGCTCCAGCATGAACCGCCTTCACCACCTGAAGAGGAGACATCAACGTCTTGCTTGACCCTTTTAAGCCCGAAAAAGTAGTCTCACGACCTGCTCCAAACTTGACTTCCTTGCGACCGCAATCAATATAGGCTTACTGCTCCGAGAGCCAGTCCATGCCAAATATAATGTCGAACTCTACCAACGGTAGTAACGATGCTTGAAGATCGAACTCTTGATTCCCAATGCGAATCTTAATGCCACAGATTCTATTCGCGCGCATCGAACACCCATTCGGTAACAACACATCCAACTTGTCCTTTGCCATCGAAGAAGGTACTCCGATGCGCGATATGAATCCTTCGGACAAGAAGGAGTGTGAAGCTCCCGTATCAAAGAGTGCTCTTGCCGGATTCTCACAAATCAAAACAAATCCTAAACAAGCAGTGGTAAGGTACCACACACATAACAAGTATAAAATAATTTGACTTGCTATAAATTTAAACCATACTTGTCACCACATCCGCTTATTTAATAGCCTCCTGTTGGCCAAGATTATAAACCCTCGGTTGAGCCGAAGCATAATGGGACGCGGTTGACTCCACCGCCTTGCCCTTCTCTTCATAAGTTGCTCCCGGCTTCCTTCCAGACTTGGGACGTCTGCTCCAACAGTTACGGGCAAAGTGCCACGGCTTCCCATAAGTAAAACATGCACCCGGGGTACGACCCGTAGTCGCCCCAGAAGCACCAGAAGAGGGGGCTGGACCCGAAGTTCTAGCCTTCTTGTTGAACTTACGGTACCCAAACCTTGAATTAGCCGGCACCTTGAATTCAGTCCTCTTAACACCCAAGCTTTTGTTTGCTTGAACATTCTTCATGTCCTTCTCCAAATACCGAGCCGTGTTGACTGTAATGGCCCGGCCTATGGCTCAGAGGCTACCGCACCCCATCATGGGCCGAATAGCTTGGACCACCCGTAGGCCCGTTACAGGGCTACAGCCCAGGCACTCAAACCCCTCCTCGGCCTGTTTCTCAGCACGGTAGGTTTTTGAGCATGCCAGGTTTCGAACCCAGCACTTCCTTAACAAGGCACCTTCAACAGCCCTCATCACCAACTGAGCTGCAGCTCAGTTGGTGATGAGGGTTGTTGAAGGTGCCTTGTTAAGGAGGTGCTGGGTTCGAAACCTAGCATGCTCAAAAACCTACCGTGCTGAGAAACAGGCCGGGGAGGGGTTTGGGTGTCTGGGCTGCAGCCCTGTAACGGGCCTACGGGTGGGCCAAGCTATTCGGCCCATGATGGGGTACGGTAGCCTCTGAGCCCTAGGCCGGGCCGTTACATAAAAAGTGCACTTTTATGTAACGGCCCGACCTAGGGCTCAGAGGCTACCGCACCCCATCATGGGTCGAATAGCTTGGCCTACCCGTAGGCCCGTTACAGGGCTGCAGCCCAGTACACCCCAACACCTCTCCCGCCTATTTTTTCGCAAGGCGCATTGTTGGCACTAGGTATCGAACCCGCAACCCTTGATAAGCAAACCATCCAACGTTCTCATCACCAATTGATCTGCAGCTCAGTTGGTGATGAGAATGTTGGATGGTTTGCTTATCAAGGGTTGCGGGTTCGATACCTAGCGCCAACAACGAGCCTTGCTGAAAAATAGGCGGGAGAGGCGTTGGGGTGTATTGGGTTGTAGCCCTGTAACGGGCCTACGGGTGGGCCAAGCTATTCGGCCCATGATGGGGTGCGGTAGACTCTGAGCCCTAGGTCGGGCCATTACATAAAAAGTGCACTTTTTTGTAACGACCCGGGTTTAGGCCCACTGGGCCGCCCCACGGCGTCGTCGGCCTACCAGTAGCCCGGGTTTAGAGCTCAGAGGCCCACCGCACCCTTGCCTGGCCGGCGGCTTGTCTCGCCCCACGGCACCACTTGTAGTAAGCCTAAACATCAAGGCCTGCAGGCCCATTGCACCCCAACAAAATCTCCACGCCTGTTTATCAGCAACGGTAGGTTGTTGCCACGGGGTCTCGAACCCGCAACCTTGATAAGAGAGTCTTATTACCACTCCTCATCACCAACTGAGCTGCAGCTCAGTTGGTGATGAGGAGTGGTAATAAGACTCTCTTATCAAGGTTGCGGGTTGGAGACCCCGTGGCAACAACCTACCGTTGTTGATAAACAGGCGCGGAAATTTGGTTGGGGTGCAATGGGCCTGCATGCCTTGATGTTTAGGCTTACTACCAGTGGTGTCGTGTGGCGAGACAAGCCGTCGGCCCATGCAAGGGTGCGGTGGGCCTCTGAGCTCTAAACTCGGGCTGCTGGTAGGCCGGCGACGCCTTGGGGCGACCTAATGGGCCTAAACTCGGGTCGTTGCATTGACTAGGGTCAAGAAACCCTGCATCATCGGCCCCGAGAGTAGTATCCTCAAGTCATCTCTTAGACCTTCGTAGAAATGGTTGTTCTTACACTCCTCATCCGCAAACGTAGAGCTAGCATACCGACCCAACCGAGTAAACTCGTGGAGATACTCATCCACACTACTCTCTCCTTGTACCAACCTCTGGAACTCATTCTCCAATGCTATCCTTTGCGTCGAAGGGAGGTACCTAGCCAAGAACAATCTCGAGAACTCCTCCATTGAGACGTCCATAAGTTGCCTTCCTCTCAAGAGATGCAGCTTCAAACCCTCCCACCACAGCCTAGCGTCTCCATCCAACAGGAACGTAGCTATAGTGGTCATCTGCCACTCCTCCGTCTTCATTGTTGTCAAGACTCTCTTCACACGGGAGAGCCAGTCTTCAGCTGAGATGGGGTTCCCAACCCCGAGAATACCGGAGGATTAAAGCTCATGACATGTTTGAGCTGTCTCTCATATGCTCTTCTTGGCACCAACGGCTCCACCACTACCTGCTCCACTCTTCTCGGCTCAACCTCTGGAAGAGGTACCTTCTCCATCGCAGGAGCGGGCTGCTGCATCTTCCTTACAAGCTGCGCATTGATCATGGCAAACACTGCTTCGGACACCAATCGTATGGTCTCAGCCGATGGAGGTGTTGCAGGAGCATCATTTGGTGCACTGCTAGCCTCAAAAACTCGTCATTCTGACGGCCCAACACCGCTTCTGGTCACCTATAGTTGTGGAAAACACCATTAAGAGACCATACGAAATTGCAAAAAGCAATTATAGTAACACGCAGGTTCCTCAAACACGTGTATTTTCATTCCTAAGTGGACATTCATGGGTTCAATTGCTGTTATAACGATGACGCACACACATGTGCTCACCACCCCTTAAAAAGAATTCGCCCACGAATTTATTTTAAGCCCGACCGAAACCAGTAGTCTGATACCAAATTGTAACACCCCATATCCGTCACATAGCATATAACAGTAGGTCTGGCCGGGGCCCGATGCCATATACCACAGACATACCGGGCGATTACTCAATGAAAACCATCCAACCAATAGCAACGTCCTACACAGAGCATTCTAGCGGAAGAAATTTAAGGTTACAAGATTAAGAACCCAGCAATAAGCATGAATGTCCACTACCCAAAACAAATAGGAATGAAGGTACAAATACACAAGTACTGGCCTTATGGCCTTACAATATTTTGCTCCAATATAAAATATTTTCCAAACCTCGGCACGCAGGCCGGACATATATGAGTAAAACAAGTAAACACTCAAATTAGGCCTTCGAGGGACGGCTCATCAACTTGGGCTTTAGCCCGCTATTTAGCACTCGGCTCCGCAGCACGTGCAAGCAACAATCCACCGCACGGTGGAAAACAAAAGCAACGGTCAGCTATGCTAACCAAATTATAACGATCTCGCCCCCGAACTCGGGGCGGCGATGCTCCTTCCCTGCACTTTGTTAGCATAAACAGCAATATAGTGTAATAACACATCAACACGGGCGTAGGCACGCACAACCACACACCCCGTGCTCCCAGGGCACATTCTCGGTGAACACGGTCCAAGTACGCTGACTCACCACCGCCCCCAGGATGGAAATATCTCGTGAGCATCTGGTCTTTCTGGCCACTGCCTAAGACCCTCCATCTATGCCAACGGCGAGTACCACGTACTTTAGGTGTCTTTAACCGAACCACAAAGATCGGGTACGGTTCCGCCTGACCCGTTGCTCACACCGCAACATCAATTTAAGTCGTCTGCGCGGGTCAATCTTCCCTGAGTCCCGTATATCCTTCACATATCACATAACCCAGTTATGTTCAGGTTGGCTCCCAGGCCACCAAGTTGGCAGAATCACGCATCTACCAAGTTTTTCGGGTGCACCTTGGAGTTAATCTCTAAGTCTCCCTGTTGCAATCTACCACGTAGAAAACCCGAAAAACAAACATTCGTGCGGAGTCTTCTCCGATCATTCATGCAATGCAACATCACTGATCCAGACCAACTTGTCCGGGTAGGCTTCACACATCATGCCTATATCCATTCTCGATTACGGAATCTACATGTACACAACGGGGACTATTCATGTCTACCCGAAGGAACTTCTCAACTCACCGCAAACTCGCGAGAGCGGGCTTCCTATGCAAGGGAAAAGAAGAGCTTCACATGCTCAAGTAGAGAATCGTTACCCTAGCATTTTTCCTTGGCGCCATGAAAATGTATGTGGATGAAAAGCACCGCAATCTCCTTGCCTCCGTAGATCCGAAGTCGGTTCGCGATTTGGAGCTCCGAAGCTCCACCAGTGACCGGATCTAGGCTTCTTCTTCCTCCTTTGCTCTCCCCTCTCTCTAGACTTAGAAAGAGAACCACTCAAGTAAAATGAGGGCTTCAAAGGCCCAATCTCGGGTATATCTAAGCACTAGCAGCCCCCAGCTGTCAGATCCAAAATTAAAGAAACGAACGGCCACAATCCGTAGCCGAAATGCAAAACCTGGGCCGCACACGGCCTGCGACATGCCCGTGTCCAGGGCCGTGTCCCCAATTCGCCGTCGAAATCGACGCGTCTCGAAAAACACACGGGCACCCGACACGCCCTTGTTCGACCTGACATGCCCGTGTCAGCCAGTACACGGTCGTGTTCTCGGGCGTGTTTCTCCATCAACACAGGACCAACACCAACCCGAGACTCACACGGGTCTTGGACACGCCCGTTTCCAATATGACACGCCTGTGTCACACTCGAACATGCCTGGGCTCCAGGCCGTGTTCACCGTCTCGACAATTCATCGAGCGCAGTTCGTCGACCACCCGACATGGCCTTGGACACACCCGTGTCCTAGGCCGTGTTCCATGATCGACGATCGTCGACCAAACATTCGTCGACCATACGGCCTGATCGTCAACACGAACTCGACACGCCCTGAGACACGCTTGTTTTACATGCCGTGTTCGCTACTTAACGATCATCGACTCCAAAAATCGTCGACCACACGGCCAGATCGTCGGCCTAAACACGACATGCCTTGGAACACGCCCGTGTCCCAGGCCGTGTGCCCCCTGCCAAATTCCAAACTTGGCTCAAAACGCCTCCCGTCGCACTTTTGAGTTTCGGGGCATTACACCTAGGCGTTGGATCTTGTTCGTCAACAATGTATCCAGGTCCAAAGTAGAGGTGTCCTAAAAAACCGGGCCCACCGGGTCGGACCGGCCCGACCCGGTGAAAAGCCTAACAGGCCCGGTCCCGGGCCAAGCCCACCTCGGGCCCAGGCCGGGCCATTGGGCCCTTCCGGGCCCTACTGCAGGGCAAATGCCCGACCCGGTGCCCGACCCGGGCCGGGCCGGGCAAAGCCCGGTTACCGGGCTTAGCCCGGGACTAGAAAAGCCCGAGCTAAGCCCGGGCTGGCACTTAGAGCCGTTGGCTGCCAGCATGCCACATGGGCAGCAAATAGTAGCCTAGCTGCTATTTGCAGCCCATTATTTTATTAAAAAATGTTTTAAAATTTTTTTTAAAAAAAAAACTATAAACCCCCCCCCCTCCTTCTTTCCCTCTTCTACCCCGTCATCCCCCACCCTCTCTCTCTAATCTCTATTCTCTCAAATATGTCGTCAACGCAAGCGTCTTCTTCATCATCTGTCGCTCACGAAGTGGTGGAGCACAAGCGTACGATGTCGGTTTGGGAATATTTCGAATTAGTGCAAGTCGGCACGTAGCAAAAGTCGAGGTGCAAACAGTGCTCGAAATTACTTTCGATCGCTGGCAACTCGACACTCGCAAGACACGTTAAGTCTTGCGCAGCCAAACAAGCTCCTCCTGAGTCGACCCAGACGCAATTATCGGCATCCAGACAAATCTGGACGTACGATCAATGTTGGCAGCGGGAGATGCAGGTGAAGAACATCATCAGACGTGGATTGCCGTTCAGCCACTACGACAACAAAGAAGAAACTGAGTTCATCCACCAAGGGCTACAACCCAAATATCACCAAGTAAGTCGATCTTCAATTAGGCGCGACACACTTAAATATTATTTAGAAGCAAAACAAACTTTAATTAATTTTTTTGAAAAATTTGAGGGTCGAGTGAGTTTAACGAGCGAAGTTTGGACAAGTAGTATAAAATTAGGATTATTGTATATGTCTATAACGTGTCACTGGGTCGATCCCATTTCCTAAGATCTAAATAAGTGAATAATTTGTTTTGAAAGTTTCGAAGTCCCGCCCACCGGTGAGGCGATTTATCAAATAATTTCAAAATGTGTGCGCGAATTTAAAATGAAAGATAAAATTATGAGTATTTATTTCGATAACGCCACAAATAATACCACCTCAATTGAGTGGTTAAAACATGATTTGAAACCTATGTTAAACGGCGCTTTTTTCATACTCGTTGAGCGTGCCATGTTTTAAATTTAGTAGTACAAGATAGTTTGTCGTATATGAAACCATACACTAATAAAATACGTTTAATGTTACAATTTATTTATAGTTCTAAACAACGACGCCAAGATTTTAAAAAATTCGTAACCGGGTAAGGTCAAAAAAATTTGAAACCTCTATTTGACATGTCAATTAGATGGAACTCTACGTATATAATGTTAAAACAAGTGATTCGCCAAAAAACACTAGTAATGGAATTTTATACTTTGTTAGGTCAACATGAATTAACCGAGTCCGATTGAACAATTTTAGAATATTATATGGATTTATTAGAAGTTTTTTATACGGCGACAAATAGTTTATCGGGCGTATATTATCCTACTAGTCTGCTAGTTATTGAAAATATTGTTAATATTTCACAAAAATTAAATTATTTTATACAACACGCAGATGGAGCGAATTAATAGAAATAATGGAAAGAAAATTTTTTAAATATTATAGAGAAATCTCAGTTATGTTTTCATGCGCCGCCGCTTTGAATCTTGTTTTCGGCGTAGACGGCGTAGAAAATTTTATTGAAGAAATAAATAACAATATATGCATAAATCTAAGTGATTCAGATTTAGATAATCTGAGTATTTTAAATTTTAACACTATTTTTTCTGAATGATATAATTATTACGATAATTTATACGAATTGCGGCCCCGAGAGGATGTGTCGCAACCAAAAATATCTAGTAGTTTTAAAAATAAAATGTTAGAGTTAGCCTCTAGGAAAAAAGCACGCACAACATCTAGTAGTTTAAATGAATTAGGGCGGTACACAAAAACACAATTTCGTGATTTTATGTCCACAAACGAATTAGAAAATTTCGATATTTTAAAATGGTGGAAAGGTAAAGTAAATACCTATCCTATTATGGCCTATATGGCCCGAGATTTACTAACGATCCAAGATAGCACGGTAGTTTCGGAGTTTGCTTTTTCTCTTAGTGGCAAGGTTTTGAACGAGCGGAGAAGTCGACTAAGCGAAGAATCGCTCAAGATCTGCATATGCTACAAGGACCACCTGGATGCGATGAAGAGGAAGCAACATATTTCAGCGATCGAGGATAGCTCGTCGGACATGGAAGACGAGATGGACGCGATCAACTTAAACTAGACAACTTCTTGTATTTTTGTCATTTGTAATTTTTAATAATTTAGAATTTTTGTCATTTGTAATTTTTAATAATTTAGAATTTCCAAATTTTTGTATATTTGCACATTTCTAAATTTGTATAATTTCGTTACATTAATAAAAATTTTATTTTTCAATATTGAGATGTTGTGTTTTTTTATTTTTTTTTTGTAAATCATATGTTTTGATTTTTTTATGAATTAAAAAAATAAAAAAAAACAATTTTTTTTAAAAAAAATAACCGTGTCGGGCCTAGCCTGGGCCCGACCCGGGCCGGCCTGGGGGACCTTACCAGGCCCCCCCAGGGAGCATAGCCCGGCCCGGCCCGGTTACACTGTTAAGCCCGGCCCGGGCCCGGTTCAGAAAAGCCCGGGCCCGCCGGGCTTTATGCACACCACTAGTCCAAAGGAGCCGACATTGGGATGCTGGTAATAAGCCCTGAAGGGGCCACTCTTGAGTACGGGCTCAGTTTGAAGATTTCAACCATTAACAATATTTCCATGTATAAGACCTTTATCACCGATCTTCAGTTATCCATCGACCGTGGAGTAAAAATACTAACTGCGAATATAGATTCTCAGTTGGTGGTATCATAGGTTGAGGGAGAATATGAAGCCAAAAACAAAATATACATGAGCCAACCTAAAGGTTTCATAATAGACGGTCACGAAAGTAAGGTCTGTAAGTTAATCAAGTCGCTATACGGACTAAAATAAACACCAAAACTATGGCATGAGAAGTTTGATTATAGTGTAAAGAACATGAGATTCATGACAAGTCTCTCGGATAAATGTCTTTACATACATCATAAATCAAATAAAGTCGATATAATATGCTTGTATGTGGATGATATGTTGATTCTTGATTCTGATCAATCTGTAGTGGATGACGTTAAGTCAGAACTAATGAAAGAGTTTAGCATTAAAAATCTAGGTGTAGCTGAAACTATACTAGGCATGCAAGTGGCTTTGGGAAAAATGACATTTTCCTAAGTCAAAGTCACTACATAAAGTCCATGTTGGATACGTGGGGATACAGTGAACGTCGATCAGTGGAGACACCTTACGATTACAATAATCGCTTGAAGTCCAATGATGGAGCTGTGATTAGATAGTTAGATTATGTTAAACTGATTGGTAGTCTCATGTATGTTATGGTCTGCACAAGACCTGATATAGCTTTTACGGTTGACATGTTAAGCAGATTCACTAGTAATCCTAGCTAAGACCATTGGGATGCCATCGATAGGCTTATGTGATACCTAAAGCACACCAAACGTATGTTTTATGTTATCATGGTCAACCTCCAATTTTGGAAGGATATTCTAATGCATCATGATGCTCAGAAATCAACGACAGCAAGTACACTAATGGATTTATATTCACACTAGGAGGAGCAGCTGTAGCATGGAAGTGCAAGATGCAATCATGTATTGAACTATCTTCTATAGAATCCGAACTCTACGCTCTAGCTTCAGCGGGAGAAAAAGCAGAGTGGATATGAGATTTGGTGATGGACATTTCACTATCGAGCCTGAAGTTGACTTTTGTTACAGTTTACTGCGACAATCAGGCTACGAAAACGATTGCTACGAACACTTTGTTCAATAGTAAAAGAAGGCAACCCATGATGAAACAAGTCTGGTTTAGCTCTCTCACGAGTCAAGGGGTTATGACCCTTATGGATGTGAGATCGAAAGATAATATTGCAAACGCCTTGATAAAGGGCTTAAATAGAGTTTTCACAATAAAAACATCGGGGGAGATGAGATTAAAGTTCATAAAAATATGAAACTTCCTCCTATGTTTATATTTTGATAACAAGAACCTATAGTCGCAATATTCAAGCATCTAATAACAGACTGAAAATCTCAAATAATTTCTTGATAAAAGCACAAGATGGTTAGATGCTAGTCATTCCACATCTAATGACTTAACATTTTTCTCATTGTAAGTTGATTTGAGAATTATTCAACTAGGAATAGAAAATCATTGTATGAGTTAATCTAATAATAGTGATTATAGTACATTATTCCACATTTGATAATGTTGCAAATGACCGTGTGTCAAATCATATGATGAGTACATAGAGGTCACTAATGAGTAAGGTAATAGCATTTGATTTATTAAAATCAAAACTTGATTGGTTCTAGCTAGAATGGACAGAGATGCTGACATTGTTACTTCACTACTGCTACAAGTACTAAGCTTATTCATGTAGAGCTAATTTACTTTGATACGTCAATGCATGTGTTTATGAATTCATAAAGTCTAACTCATGAAATTCTTTGCAAACACTGGTGAAGATGTAGGAGAGAAATTGGACTGTGACATGGATGCTGATAATCAACTCTCTGAGTAGAATTGTTACACGTTTTTTCATTGTCATATTTTTTTGTTTTCTAGACTTATTTATTAATGAGTAACACATTTTTTTGGATGTATTATGTTATTGTTTTAAAACTTATGTTTATGTTTTTCTTTCAAAATTGTGTTAACTCTTATGAAAATGTGTAAAGTCGGAAACTTGTTTTGATGTTCTCCACTTTCTGCACTCCAAAATGTATACATTATTTGTCACAAAAATAAGAATTGATTGTTAGTGTATATTTGGACATTTAACGGGTTCGGAGACATAACGGGCCGTGTCGGATACACGGATATCCAATACCCGTAGAAACTCATTGGGTTTGCCTATTTATACCCATCTAGGGGCAACGGGTAGGTGATTCCACTTTGATCACCACTCAGATGCTTCGAGCAACATTTACAAAAAGATTTCATCTTACACAATGGACATGATTTTCTTTGGCAAAGAAAATAATGATGTCATAATATTTTGTATACGATGTCAAGCTTAATTTTTCACATTTTATGATTTACATAAAACATGAATATTCTTATCCTAACTCTGTAGAATAACCCTATGTTAAGAAATTGATAACATTTACCCTTAAGACTTTTTACCTGCAAACAATTGATTTTATGTTACATGCTTAAATTCTAACACGAACTAGGAAAAAAGATTGTGAAGAATCAGTTCTAAAAAGTAGATGAGAAAGAGGCCAATGACCCTACAAGTGAGGTACATGTTGAGAATAACCTCACATTTAAAAATAAATTTAGGCTTCGTTTGGTTCGGTGGTGGCGGGAGCACCCGGCGGGTCGAAACGGAGCGGATCGGGGTCGTTTCCTCCTTACTGCGGGCAGAAACGGAGCAAACGGGGACGGCAGGTAAGCGGGTCATTTTGTTACCCGCCGTCTAACGGCGTTTGCTCCAAACGGCGTCCGAAAATACGGAACCAAAGGAAGCCTTAGACTTGCACAAATAATATAGATTTTGGAAACACATAATATACATTAATTTAGTGCTTATGTAAAATCTACCTCATTAGGTAGCACATGAAGATGGTTCAGAACCAGAGAACGCCAGCAGAAAGAAGCTGTAGAACTCAGGATAGATAGCGTCACAGAAGAACTCAAAAAAGAAGAACAAGTTAAGCTCAATATGTTCATCCATGGCGCTATCCCTCCTGAGCTTTACTGATTCTTCCCTACTTTTACTAGCCGCAGAGCAATGAATACAATTGCGGAAGAAGAAGAAGAGCTAAATGGGCCTATTTATAACAGAAAAACAGCAAAGTCTGATGAGAGGTGGGCCGGTGGCCATAATTAATAAAGCTGTACCCGGGTGGAATTATATCTATACATACTATATTAAAAGAAAAAAATCCTTTTAATTAAACATTCATTCTCTCATTTTATACTTTCTTTATTATAAAAATTCCAAATTTAAAAATCTTTGTTTTTTATTTTTAAAAATGTGCTGAATTCCTCTGGCTACAAAAAAAATGAATTCTTCTGGCCACTTACAAACACTCGTACATATCGCAAAAATGAGCGACAAATAAAATATAATAAATACTATCACAATTGAGCTGTTGTCACAATTGACCTCTGTCGCTCACTCTCATCACTAATGTATAATACACCACAGCCATTAACATTTGAAGGGGAAAATGACAAGTTTTTCAATAGCAGGGTGGGTTAAAAAACTCATTTCCTCACTGCAATAAACATTAGAAAAGCTGCATGTGCACCTTTTCCTATTTCCAGGAATCTCGTGAAGAGAGAGAGAGAGAGTGTGTGTGTGTGTGTGGACATTAATTGCGTTTTATATGTGTGGGTGTGCGTTTTCATTGCAGGATTCACGGCAGTAATGGGGGGAGCATTTTGGGAACGAGGAGGTAAAGTGTAAAAGTACATTTTTTTATGAAGTGTGGGCATCTAATGGTCCGCTTTAGATGCTTGCACATATCTCAAAGTATGATGAGATGCAATCGTTTTGAGATGTGTGTGGGCATCCACACGAGCCGTTGGATGTCCGCACTTTATTGTAAAGTACAGGCATGCACTTTACTCCCCAGAATACGTCATTTTCATGTAAGTAGGTGAGAAAACTTAACTTCTGTCAATCATTTCATCACACTGCTATTTTGTGATTCGGAGATGACGACTGACCCTCCTTGTTAAGGCAATTTGGTGATGCTGTGAGAACTATTGAGTACAAATTTGTTCAGAATATATATAAGCAATAAATATGTAGGTCAATTTTGATTATGTGCAGACTGCATAATTTCATAAGAATTATGTGTAGGTCAAAGTCAATAGATGTTTACAGCTTTCTAGATGTTTATCTTTGAATTACATATAACCGAAAATGAACTCCATATAACATCACCGTATATACTTGGTTGATTAGCAGGACCTCCCCTCAAACTTTGCATAATTACTGCACCTACCTCCCCTCTATATTTTGATATTATAACAATCATTCCAACAAGTTTTCCCCATTTACAATCCCCTCTTCTGTCTAAAGTTTGGATGAAAAATATCATATTCTAATTTTATCATTTATAATGACTTAAATGTTTAATGGGGTATATTTGTAATGTTTTTAAAGATGGAGGGATGAGTTTGCAACATTTTGAAACAGTTGAGCATTATAATATTCGAAATAATAAATTTTACATTTTTTTTTAGCATAAAATTTTTAATTAAATTAATATTTAACTGAATAAATTGATTTAAATTACTGTTTAAACTAATAATTTTGAACTCTTACTTTAATTAAATTATTTCTGCCAAGGTTATTGGTATTTATTTTAACCTTGAGCAATAATCTTTAATCTTTGACAATTATTTTTTAAAGAGAAACTTATAACTTCGATTTAAATTGAGTTGAACTCAAACTTTACTCGAAAAATATTAATTTTGATTGCTTAATGACATGACACAATCATACCAAAGCTAATGCCATAAACAATACATCATTCATAATTGTATAAGTTATGCTCATGCTCACATGAATTGCATAGATTTGAGACTAAAAATCAACCTGCTTTATGACCAATAACCTGTTAAATGTTATACTGTCTTTCGCAATTCTTTACACGACGACAAACATCTTAGGCTCTGTTTTGGTGAACTTATTTTCAGCGGTCAAGCGGTTACCACCGTATGAATCGGGCATAAATTATGGTCCGATTCATGCGGTCGTAACCGCTTGACCGGTGAAAATAAGTCCCCCCAAACAGAACCTTAGACAACATCATACATTTACATCGAACAAAAACCCCTCAATTTCAAAGGATAATCCAAATAATTTCACAAAAAACGTTTTTGCATTGGACAAAATGTCATCACTTCCCAATATAAAAAAAAACTAGCCATCTAGGCTCCGTTTGGCAGGGTGGTGGCGGTTGTAAACACATGTCTTAAACCGTCATTTGTTAAGAATTATCTAACAAACATCATCGATCTGTTTGAACATAAAAGTGAATGAAGCTTCTTAGATGGACGTTAACGAATGACAATTTAACCCACATATTCATAACAGGCACCATTGTGCCAAACAGAGCCCTAATATTGGACAAAATGTCATCATTTTCATAAAATATCACGCAACATCATAGTTCATTCTTCAAATATCTTGATTTTGTCTTGCCTTTACTTTTTCCTCGGATTAACGTAAGCAACTAGAGGAGTTTCATAATCCAACTACAATTAATTAAATAAATAAAAATTAGTTAACTTAAAATTTTTAAGATGAAAAAAACTAGAAATTAGATGAAAAAAAAAATTGAAAGTCGCATGTCCTCGTGTTGAGTTTTGAATTTCTGTCATGTAGGGATAACTCCATCATCCACTCCTTCCTCTTTTTTGTTTTTTTTGTCATGTAGGGATATCCTTTGTACTTACTGTAGCAGATGTTGATTGCACCAGCGAACTCAAAAACCCTTCAGAGTTATCAATTTGAAGTTCTTGGCTCTGTAACAATGGCGAATGTAGACGACAAACTCCCGTTTCTCGTTTTCAGAATAAAATAATTAATTAGAAAAATTATCTTTGATCTCGATCTCAACTGCTATTTATAATCCCGTCGATTTGTGGGATGATTGAGACGTGTCCTAGTTTTAACGGTGGTTAAAACCTCAGCTTAATAAAATTGAGATTCACTGTAGACTGATGATGACGTTAATGTTGAATTGCAGCATTTAAATAACGAATCTGAAATTCGTTGACTTGTTAACTTTGCTGACGTCAGCATCATTCTGAACTTAGCAAAATCAAACATCATTCTAAAAATTCTCAGTTCGACGAACTCAAAACTCAATTCGACGAAGCCAGAGCTCAGCTCGACGAAAAGGTGAAAGCTGAGTTCGACGAATTCTGAACTCAGTTTGAGGAACCCAGAGCTCAGCTCGACGAAAAGGTGAAAGCTGAGTTCGACGAATTCTGAACTCAGTTTGACGAACCCAGAGCTCAGCTCGACGAAAAGGTGAAAGCTGAGTTCGACGAATTCTAAACTCAGTTTGACGAACCCAGAGCTCAGCTCGACGAAAAGATGAAAGCTATGTTCGACGAATTTTGAACTCAGGTATTTAAATATGCTTGTAGGGATAACTCCATCATCCACTCCTTGCTCATTTTTGATAAATCTGAAGGGTTTGTTGGAGGAGGTAATATGTTTGCAGGTTCAACAGTCATTTGTGGCCAAAACTCTAAACTTGGTATTCCATGAGTATTTTGACAGCAGGTATTTAAATTCTGTGTTGTGTAAAAGCAGGCGATGGTTTATAAATACGCTTCTATACTACTCCACTTATGAGCAATAGCTAGTGTTGCATGCCTGCGTGCATGGAATCCTGAATATTTCCCAAGCTCTACAGTCACAATTTCTACTCATTATGTTTAATATGTAATGAGTATCTTTATCACTTAAAATTCAAATTCACTCACCGCTAGTATTTTGCACTTGAATGATGATTCATCCTCAGCAACATTTATTTTTTTTCACAATTCTTTCACATACTAGATGTTGTAGGTCGCTCGAGACTTCTGGTAGATCGGACTAAATTAGGCAGGCGTAGCCCGTGAGGCGCTCGAGCGTGCAAACAGTCACAAAGTAGAGAAATGCACAGGACAATTTTTAACGTGAAAACCCCGTAAACTTGGTAAAAAAATCACGTGATTGGTTCGGTGCTAGACAAATCTCACTATCAATATCAATTTACGTGATGTCGGAGAAATCTAGGGTGACAGGCCGCTCCGAGAATTTAGTCGTTTTTCCTCATTTTCTGCACCTGTAACGGAGTAGCGACATGTCGCCCTCCAGGATCATATCAACTCTGTAAACCTCCGAGAATGTTGGAACCAAAAATCGGCCCCAACGAGAGTTCGGACTCAGGGGTTTAGCTAACACATACTTCTCCCAAACTCAGACCGTTGACCAGTTGCTGAGAAATAAGGAACTGACCTTGGGCTACAGCACGGAGGTCCCTCCACTAACATGGAAGATCTCAGAGCGTTTCCCCTCTTTAACCAAATGTTGAGATAAGGATATCTCAGAAAGCACTACAAGACTTTAGAAATGAGATCGCTTGCCTCTGAGGTACCATGCGGGTTTTTTATAGATTCCAAAAGGCCGGTCTGCCAACATCCAAACTCCGTTGTTCAAAAGGCTGTATGCAGCATAAAGTGGTCTGCCAACAACCAAACTCCGATGTTTAAAAGGGGCTATATGCAGCACAAAGTGGTCTCCCAACAGCCAAACTCCGACGTTCAAAAGGGCTATATGCAGCCCAAAATGGTCTGCCAACAGCCAAACTCCGCTGTCCTGAAGAGCTAAATGCAGACCTCCAAGGGTATCCAGGTAAATTTACCTCTAGACCAAACTGGGCGGGAGGCTTCCTACCTAACTAGGCGGAAGCCCTTCCGCCTGCTGCGCTTATCTGACCAGACCATCTTAGGCCCAAGGAAATCTGTCTAAGTACTGGTATGTTGAGAGCGAGAGAAGCTACACTCAACATCTTAGGAAAAAAAACGTTGAGAGCATTGAGTGAAGGAGCTGCACTCAACGACTCAAGGCAAAAAAACATTGAGAGCGTCGAGATAAAAGGTTTCACTCAACGCCAGAGTGGGGAAGGCGTCAAGAGTATTGAGTGGAAAGGCTTCACTCAACGTCAGAGGCGGAAAGACATCGAGAGCATTGAGTGAAAATGATTCACTCAACGCCAGAGGCAGAAAGGCGTCAAGAGCGTCGAGTGGAAAGACATCACTCAATGCTAGAGACGAAAAGTGTTGAGAGAGTTGAGTGGAAATGCCTCACTCAACACCAGAGGCAAAAAAATGTTGAGAGCATTGAGTGGAAAGGCCTCACTCAACGCCAGAGGCAAAAACGCGTTGAGAGCGTTGAGTGGAAATGTCTCTCTCAACGCCAGAGGAAAAAAAGGAGTTGAGTAAAGGGGATTTTACTCAGCGCCTTCAAGAAGGACTCTGCCGACCCTGGGGGGCTTCCCGCTTACCCAGGCGCAAGCCTTTTCGCCTATCTTGGTGGGAGCCCTTTCGTCGCCTTACTCGCCTGACCTGACAAACCTGGGCCCAAGATCCCACTCAGCGAATATGGGGTTGTACACAATATTCGGTGAGTGCTTGCTGACCTAGAAGAGAATTTTTTGTGCACCCCTCCTCGACGCTATAGATATGTCGCAGGGTTTGTCCCCAAGACACCGCTTGTTCTGTTACTGTTTACCGCCTGAGCTCTTTCGCTACTTCGAGGATGTTTGACAAATGTGCGGAGAAATTGCTCTCGTAAGAGTTCTAGGACCGGCTCGTCGCTGCTCAGGCAAGAGCTCGTGCCGATTGAGCTGTGTTGGCCCCTGGCTCTCGGCAAAAAGGCATGCGGGCTCGGCCTACCGGGGAAAAGGGCCAAGTCAGTTCAACGAGATCGCTCTAGGAATGAGTCGACTTCGCCGACCCCGTCCCCCAGCCGCGAGAACCCGCCTTCTCTGACGGAGGTATGTTTCTTGTCCTTCTCTCATGGGACGGTTCCTGAAGACGTCGTCGATGCCCTTGTGGCGAATACTGAGTCCACCAGACTTCCTGACGAAAACTTACAGTCAGTTCCGGAGGCTGCCCCTCTGATTACCCAGGCTGAGCTTTTGATTGCTCCTGGTAATTTACTTATCTGGTTTTCGCTTTACTTGTCTTGTATTTTTTTCGCTCATCGGGCTTTTCATAGCGCTTACTTTCAGAACCTTGGGTGTCGTCAGCTCGAGGCCCAAGACTCCTGCTGCCAAGGTCCTTATTGATCTAGCGACCGACCTTCCCCTCTCGCCCAGGAGAGCTGCTGACAAGTCTCCTGATCTTGCATCAGATTCTTGCCCACCTAGCGGGGGGAACACTGCCCTCTCGCATCCAGGCGAGACTCATTCGCTGGAGCAGACATCCTTCCCCCTGGGTCGGGGAAAAATGCACTGCTCACTCTTTGGGAAACCTTTCGAAGGACGTCCTGGATCTTCCCGCCAGCCATCAGGTAATTACTACTACTTCTCGCGCTTTGATTACTCTTCCCGCCCTTAAAATTGCCCTGACATAGTGTAACACCCCCTATCCGTCGCATAGCATATAGCAGTAGGTCCGGCCGGGGCCCGACGTCATATACCACAAACAAACCGGGTGGTTACTCAATGGAATACCATCCAACTAATAACCAATGTCCTACATAGAGTCATTCTAGCGGAAGCAATTATGAAAAGTTACACATTTAGAACCCAGCCATAAACATGAATGTCCACTACTCAAAACTACTGGAATGAAGGTACAATACACAAGTACAATGGCCTTAAGGCCTTATAATTTTTTACTCAAATAAAATGTGTCTTCCATACCACGACATGTAGGCCGGTCACACATGAATAAAACGAGTAAACACTCAAAATTTGGGCTTCGAGGGCCGGCTCAGCAACTTGTGCTTTAACCCGCTATTTACCGCTCGGCTATGCAGCACCTGCAAGCAACAATCCACCGCAACGGTGGCAAACAAAGCAACGGTCAGCTATGCTGACCAAATTATAACGATCTCACCCCCATAATTGGGGCGGCGATGCTCCTTCCCTGCACTTTATTAGCATAACCAAGCAGTAAAGTAACAACACTTCATCACAGGCGTGGGCACGCACGGCCACACACCCCATGCACTCAAGGCATATTCTCGGTGAACCGGACCATGTCATGTCAATTTAAGCCATAGACATTGCGGTCTCACCACCGCCACTTGAACGACCAATCTTGCGAGCATTTTGTCTTTCCGGCATTTGGTCACGTCATTTTAAGCCATAGACCGCCTAAGACCCTACATCTATGCCAACGACTCCAACCGAACGACATAGAGCGGGTATAGTTCCGCCTAACCCGTTGCTCATATCGTAATGACAATTTAAGCCATATGTGCGGGTCAAACCTTCCAGAGTCCCAATCCTATACACACTTTACATAACCCAGTTATGTACAAGTTGGCTCCCCGGCCACCATGCTGGCAGAATCACACATCTGCCCAGTTTTTCGGGTGCACCATGGAGTTAATCCCCAAGGCTCCCTGTTGCAATCTACCGCGTAGAAAACCCAAAAAACAAACATCCGCACAGAGTCTTCTCTGGCATTTATGCAATGCAACATCACCGATCCAGACCAACTTGTCCGGGGAGGCTTCACACATCATGCCTATGTCCTTCTCGATTACAGACTCTATATGTACAAAATGGGGACTATTCATGTCTACCCGAAGGAACGCCTCAACTCACCGCAATCTCGCGAGAGCGGGCTTCCTATGCAAAGGAATAGAGGACTTCACATGTCCTAGGATGAGAATCGTTGTCCTAGCATTTTTCCTTGGAGCCATGGAAATCTATGCGGATGAAAAGCACCGCAATCTTGTCACCTCCGTAGATTCGAAGTCGGCTTGCGATTTGGAGCCCCGAAGCTCCGCTGGTAACCGGATCTAGCCTCCTTTCTTCCTCCTTGCTCTCCCCTCTCTTTAAACTTTATAAAGAGAATAACTCAAGTGGAATGGGGTTTTCAAAGCCCTAAACCCGGGTATATCCAAGCAAGAACAACCCCCAGCAGTCGGATCCCAAAATAAGGAAACGGACGGCCACGATCCGGAGCTGAAATGCAAAATCTGGGCCGAACACGGCCTATGACACACCCGTGTCTAGGGCCGTGTTCCCCATTCGCCGTCGAAACCGACGCATCCCGAAAAGCACACGGGCACCCGATACGCCCGTGTTAAACTTGATACGCACGTGTCAAACTTGACACGCCCGTGTCAAACTTGACACGCCCGTGTCAAACTTGACACGCCCGTGTCAAACTTGACACGCCCGTGTCAAACTTGACACGCCCGTGTCAAACTTGACACGCCCGTGTCAAACTTGACACGCCCGTGTCAAACTTGACACGCCCGTGTCAAACTTGACACGCCCGTGTCAAACTTGACACGCCCGTGTCAAACTTGACACGCCCGTGTCAAACTTGACACGCCCGTGTCAACTTGACACGCCCGTGTCAAACTTGACACGCCCGTGTCAAACTTGACACGCCCGTGTCAAACTTGACACGCCCGTGTCAAACTTGACACGCCCGTGTCAAACTTGACACGCCCGTGTCAAACTTGACACGCCCGTGTCAAACTTGACACGCCCGTGTCAAACTTGTCATGCCCGTGTCAAACTTGTCACGCCCGTGTCAAACTTGACACTCCCATGTCAAACTTGACACGCCCATGTCAAACTTGTCATGCCCGCGTCATCCAAGAACACGGCCGTGTACTGTGCCGTGTTACTCCATCGACACAGGCCCAACACAAACCCGAGAAGGACACGGGTATTGGACACGCCCGTGTCACATTTAACATGCCCGTGTCTACCTGATACGACCCGTGTGCCGAGCCCGTGTATCAAACATGCCATAGCCCGGCTTCAACCCGTGAAGGACACGGCCTGGGACACGCACGTGTCTCAGGCCGTGTTCATTGCTCGACGATCGTCGACTCCAAAATTCATCGACCACTCGGCCAGATTGTCGACCCGAGCACGACACGCCCTGGGACACGCCCGTGTCCCAGGCCGTGTGACCCCTGCCAAATTCCAAACTTGGCTCAAAATGCCTCACGTCGCTCTTTTGAGTTTCGGGGCGTTACAACTCTCTCTCTCTCTTAAAAGAATTTCGTCCCCGAAATTACATAAAGGAAAGATAAACACAAAACTTAAACGGTACCTGAGTGGAATAACTTCGGGTACTTCTCAAGCATGGTCTGCTCTCGCTTCTACGAGAGCTCATCCCGACCGCAATTGTCCCAACGGACCTTGACCATCCTGATCTCTTTGTTGCGTAGCCGCTTGATTTCCGAGTCCTCAATTCGAACGGGCTTGACCTTCGTCGTCACCAATTATCCACCGACACTTGATCCACCGCGATCACATGCTAAGGATCTTGCACCGCCTTCCGTAGCACTGATATATGGAATACATCGTATAGATCACTAAGCTCACTGATAGCTTCAACTGATACACTGCTTCGCCAATCTGCTCCAGAACCTCAAATGGTCCAAGGTACCTCGGGCTTAGCTTCTTCAAGCGCCGCACCCGCGAGACACCCTTGAACGGCTTAATCTTCAAGTACAACCAATCGCCAACAATGAACTCCACGTTTCGATGCTTGGCATTATAGTACTTAGCCTGGCAGTCCTGAGCAATTAGCAACCTCTCTCGAATTATTCAAACCAACGATGTTGCGTCTTCCACCTCTTGGCGCTTATACAACTTAAACTCACCCGTTTCCAACCAAGATAACGACGTGCGACATCTTCTACCATAAAGGGCCTCGGAGGGCGCTATTTGAATGCTCGTCTGGTAGCTATTGTTGTAAGCGAATTCCACCAAGCATAGGTGATCTTCCCACTGCCTCCCAAAGTTCAGGACGCACATGCGAAGCATGTCTTCCATCGTCCTATTGACCCTCTCGGTCTGCCCATCCGTTTGCGGATGAAAGGCCGTACTGAAACTCAACTTTGTTCCCAACATCTGCTGCACCAACCTCCAATCATGGGACGTGAACCGCCCATCCCGGTCACTCACGATGCTGTGGGGCACACCATGAAGCCGCACAATATTGTCCACATACAGCTTTGTCAATTTCTCAACCGGGTCATACTTCTTATGCGGAATGAAGTGCGGCACCTTTGTTAGACGATTTGCGGTCACCCAAATGGCGTCGTTCACCTTTTGCGACCTTGGCAACCCATGCATAAAGTCCATAGTAATGTCGTCGAACTTCCACTCCGGAATAGGCAAGAACTTCAAGAATCATCCCGTCTTTTGGCACTCCGTCTTCACTAAGGCGCATGTTTGACACTTCGCCATGTACAGTGCCACATCCTTCTTAAGTCATGGCCACCTTAACAATTTTTTCACGTCACGGTACATCTTCGTGCTCCCCGGGTGCATCGAGTACATGGTATAATGCGTCTCGTAAAACAATTCCACCAGCAAATTGCCCACATTTGGGACGTACATATGACCGTCTTTCCAAAGTAATCCATCCACAACCTCATATTGGGAATTTGACCCATCCAAAGCCTCTACCATGAGCTGCTTCATGCTGCTATCCACATCCAAAGTCTGTCGAATCCGATCAACCAGGTCATACTGAACTTCCGTCTAGTTCAATAGCGCTTCAGCACTAGACTGCTTGTCTACGCAAGAGATCTCCAACGCCTCCAACTCCCGAACCAACCGCTCGTCATGGACCGACAACCAATTGGCTTGAGCTAGGGCCTGGCGACGACTCAACGCGTCCGCAACCGCATTGCCTTTCCCAGACACATAATGGATCTTGAACGTGTACTATCCCGTGAACTCCATCCATCTCCTTTGTCGCATGTTTAGATCTTTCTGATCCAACAAGTATTTCAGGCTCTTATAGTCGATATAGATATCGACCTTCACTCCATACAAGTAGTGCCTCCACAGCTTCAAGGCAAAAATCACGACCGCTAACTCAAAGTCATGGACCGGATAATTCCTCTCATGCACTTTTAGCTGTCTCGAGCCATACGTTATCACACTTACATACTGCAGCAGCACACAACCCAAGCCACTGCCCGAAGCATCGCTATAGATCTCAAAACCTTCGATCCCACTCGACGAACTTAGCACAGGCGCCGTGGTCAACCGACCCTTCAACTCCTCAAAAGCTCATGTGCACTCCAGCATCCAAACGAACTTCTGCTCCTTCCTCGTCAAAGTACTGAGGGGTAACGCAATCCGCGAGAAGTTCGCCACGAAGCGCCTGTAGTAGCCGGCAAGCCCTAGAAAACTCCGGACTTCCGCTACCGAAGACAACACAAGCCACTCCCGTATAACAACAATTTTCGCCGTATCCACCGCAATGCCCTCTCGACTTACTATATGACCAAGGAACGCCACTGAGGTCAACCAAAACTCGCATTTGGGGAACTTGTCGTACAATTGATTCCTCCTCAGCATCTCCAACACCAAATGCAGATGCTTAAAGTGATCCTCCTCACTTTGCGAGTACACCAAAATGTTGTCGATGAAAACGATCACAAAGTGGTCGAGGTACTCCCTGAAAGTCCTGTTCATCAAATCCATGAACACCGACGGCGCATTCGTCAGCCCAAACAGCATGACCGTAAACTCGTAATACCCATATCTCGTACTAAAAGTTGTCTTAGGGATATCACTCTCCCTTATCCTCAGTTGATAATATCCAGACTTGAGATCCAACTTTGAGTACACCGTTGACCCGACTAACTGATCGAACAGATCATCAATCCTCAGGATCAGGTACTTGTTCTTCTTCGTTAGCTTGTTCAACTCCCGATAATCAATACAAAGTCTCAAGCTTCCATCCTTCTTCTTAACAAAAAGGACCGGTGCGCTCCAAGGCGGCGAACTTGGACGCACATACCCCTGCTCCAACAACTCTTGCAGTTGAACCTTCAGCTCCGCCATTTTCTTAGGCACTAGCCGATACGGAGAGCGTGACATAAGTTTCACACCTGACACTAGCTCGATGGTGAAATCAATCTCCCGTTGAGGCGGGGCTCCCGGACATTCGGCAGGGAACACGTCAGGGTACTCAGCTACCACTGAAATACTATCAAACGTATGCTTAGGCTTTGCAACCTCCACTAGCGTGAAATATAGCTCTGCTCCATAACGAACCGCCTTCACCACCTGAAGAGCAGACATCAAAGTCTTGCTAGACCCTTTCAAGCCCGTAAAAGTCGTCTCACGTCCTGTTCCCAACTTGACTTCCTTGCGACCGCAATCAATATAGGTTTGCTGCTCCGAGAGTCAGTCCATGCCAAATATTACATTGAACTCCACCAGTGGTAGTAACGATGCTTGCAAATAGAATTCCTGACTCCTAATAAGGATCTTTACGCCACAGACTCTGACCGCGCGCATTGAGCATCCATTCGGCAACAACACATCCAGTTTGTCCTTTGCCATCGAAGTAGGTAATTCGATGCGCGATATGAATTTTTCGGACAAAAAGGAGTGTGAAGCTCCCGTATCAAAGAGTGCTCTCGCCGGATTATCACAAATCAAAACAAATCCTAGACAAGCAGTGGTAAGGTAACATGCGCTTAACAAGTATTTAAAAATTAACTTGCTATAAATTTAAATTGTACCTGTCACCACATCCGCTTGCTTGATGGCCTCTTGTTGGCCAAGATTATAAACTCTCGGTTGAGCTGGAGCATAATGGGACGCGGTTGAATCCACCGCCTTGCCCTTCTCTTCATATGTTGCTCCCGGCTTCCTCTCGGACTTGGGACGTCCTCTCCAGCAGTCACGGGCAAAGTTCCCCGGCTTTCCACAAGTAAAACATGCACCCGGGGTTCGACCCGTAGTCACCCGAGAAGCACCAGAAGAGGGGGTTGGACCCGAGATCCTAGCCTTCTTGCAGAACCTACGATATCCAGACTTCGAAGTAATCGGCACTTTAAACTCAGTCTTCTTATCACCAGAGCTTTTCTTTGCTTGCACATTCTTTAAGTCCTTCTCCAAGGACCAAGCCGTATTGACCAGGGTCAAGAAGCCCTGCGTCATCGGCCCTGAGAGCAGTAGCCTTAAGTCATCTCTTAGACCTTCGTAGAAACGGTTGGTCTTACGCTCCTCATCCGCGAACGTAGGGCTAGTATACCAACCCAACCGAGTAAACTCATGGAGATACTCATCCACGCTACTCTCTCCTTGCACCAACCTTTGGAACTCATTCTTCAATGCTATCCTCTGAGCTGAATGGAGGTGCCTTGCCAAGAACAGTCCCAAAAACTCGTCCATTGGGACGTCCGTGAGTTGCCTCCCCCTCAAGTGATGGAGCTCCAAACCTTCCCACCACAGCCTAGCATCACCGTCCAAAAGGAACGTAACTATAGTGGTCATCTGCCACTCCTCTGTTTCAGTAGCTGTCAGGACTCTCTTCACCGGGAGAGCCAGTCTTCAGCTTGAGATGGGGTTCCCAGCCCCGAGAACACAGGAGGATTAAAGATCATAACATGTTTGAGCTGCCTTTCAGTTGCTCACCTCGGCACCAAAGGCTCCACCACTACTTGCTCCACTCTTCTCGGTTCATCCCTTTGAAGCGGTACCTGCTCCATTGTAGGAGCGGGCTGCTGCATTTGCCTTGCAGGCTGCGCATTGATCATGACAAACACTGCTTCGACAACCAATCGTACGGTTTCAGCCGAGGGAGGTGTTGCAGGAGCATCATTTGTGCGCTACTAGCCTCAGAAACTGGGCGTTCTGAAGGCCCTGCACTGCTTCTGGTCACCTATAGTTGTACAACACACCGCTAAGCGACCATACAAAATTGTAAAAAAGCAATTATAAGAACATGCAGGTTCCACAAACACGTGTATGTTTTCATTCCTAAGTGGACATTCCTGAGTTCTTTTGATGTTATAATGATGACACACACACATGTGCTCGCCACCCCTTAAAAACAATTCGTCCACGAATTCATTTTAAGCCTGACCGAAACCATTAGTCTGATACCAAATGGTAACACCCCCTATCCGTCGCATAGCATATAGCAGTAGGTCCGGCCGGGGCCCGACATCATATACCACAGACAGACCGGGTGGTTACTTAATGGAATACCATCCAACTAATAACCAACATTCTACACAGAGTCATTCAAGCGGAAGTAATTATTAAAAGTTACACAATTAGAACCCAGCTATAAGCATGAATGTCCACTACTCAAAACCATTGGAATGAAGGTACAATATACAAGTACAATGGCCTTAAGGCCTTATAATTGTTTACTCAAATAAAATGTGTCTTTCATACCATGGCACGCAGGTCGGTCACATATGAATAAAACGAGTAAACACTCAAATTTGGCCTTCGAGGGCTGGCTCAGCAACTTGGGCTTTAGCCCGCTATTTACCGCTCGGCTCCGCAGCACCTGCAAGCAAACATCCACTGCAACGGTGGCAAAAAAAGCAACGGTCAGCTATGCTGACCAAATTATAACGATCCTGCCACCATAATCGGGGCGACGATGCTTCTTCCCTTCACTTTATTAGCATAACCAAGCAGTAAAGTAACAACACTTCATCACAGGCGTGGGCACGCACGACTGTTGAAACTGATTGCTCGGTTTCCCGTGGAGTTCGACCCTTGGGGAAAGGGTGATCTCGCGCCTACTTCGCCCCTGCAAGGAAAACAACAGAGAAGACAAGGTAAGACCGACCCAAGGGCTCGGCAGGGGAGGTCCCACCATAAACCCGGAAGATCTCAGAGCGCTTCCCCTCCTTAGCCAGAAGTCGAGCTAAGGTACCCTCAGAAAGCACTTGAAGATTGGAGCAGGAGAGCACAGGAAAAAAAACTGCTTTCTGGGGTACCCCTTGGGTCCTATTTATAGTTTTTAAAATCTGGACTGCCAATAACCAAAAGAACTGACCTGAAATTACTAGAAAACCCTTGGTTAGGTCTGCCAACAGCCAAACTCTGCTGTTTTGAAGGGCTATGGGCAGACCAGCGGGGGCAAAACAGTAAAATGTACCTCATACATCCAGGCGAGCTGGGGAGCTTTGATCACCTCGGCAGGCCTTGCTCGCCTACTGTTGTCGAGTTCCACTGCGAGGACGTGAGTTGTGGCTTGCTCGGCGAATGCCGAGCTCGGGGTCGCCGAACGTCGATCCCTGGTCGACGGATGTCGAGCTCGGGCTCGACCCCTCCACTGTCGAGCTCGCCTATTGTCCTCAGCCTGATCTGCCTAGACCCTGGTGACCTTGCTCGCCGGACACAGGGTTGTACACTATGGGCAGACCAGCGGGGAAAAACAGTAAAAAGTACCTCATACATCCAGGCGAGCTGGGAGCTTTGATCACCTCGGCAGGCCTTGCTCGCCTACTGTTGCCGAGTTCCACTGCGAGGACGCGAGTTGTGGCTCGCTCGGTGAATGCCGAGCTTGGGGTCGCAGAACGTCGATCTCTGGTCGACGGATGCCGAGCTCGGGCTCGGCCCCTCCACTGTCGAGATCGCCTATTGTCCTCAGCCCGATCTGCTTAGACCCTGGTGACCTTGCTCGCCGGACACGGGGTTGTACACAATCCCCGCTCTTTTTGAGCTTGTCAAAGCTCGGAAAGAAACATCCAACCCCAAGTGTGCGGCGAGCGCGGGTTGGCGAGTTGGAGGGAATCTTCGGGTGGGGTCCACCTGCGGCTATATATATGTGCACCTGCCCTCCTGCCTGACTCTTGTCATTCCCTTTGCTCCAACGCTGCCAAGATGCCTCTTCCCAAGGAGATCCAAGAGCGCATAGACCGAGCTCGCCAATCCTCTGCAGCTCGCATGGCCACCCTGACGGTGGTCAATGCCAAAGCTCCTCAAGTTGATTCTGCCAAGCCCGACTCCAAGAGGTCAAAGCCATTCCCTCAGGCGGCTGAGCCCATTTACAACGACCTGAGGGCCACCCGGGCTCGCGAGACCGGCTCTTCCACCCGAACTATTCTTGAGAAGGATAGAGAGGTTGTCGTAGTCGGCGACGACCCGGACGGTCAACCAGATAGCGGGGGCGTCGCGCCGCGAGAACCCGCACCACGAGATGAGACGACTCTCGTGGACTCACGGTTCACGGCACCGGACAACTGTCCCCGGACCCGCCTCTTCTCTTTGGGATCCTGCCTGTGAGCTCGCAGAGGCCTAACTCGCCAGTGCGCGCCTCCCCTCCTCGCCAAACTGACGTGGCCGCAGGGGCGGGTCTGGGGACCATCCCCACCCCGGGATTCAAGCTCATCTTGCCGGGGGCTCGCGGCCCAGGACGCGGGAAGGATCTGAGGTCTATCCCTCCCCACATCTCCCTTGAGCTGCCGAGCTCATCTAGTCAGTCTTGCTTGACTTCTTGCCTCATGAGTTTTTTCTGCCTCTCTTCTTGCTGACACTTGTATTCACAGCTCTTCCCAGTCAATCCGCTGCCGAGGAATCCTCGCGGGCAGCCCACTATTCTCCCCTCCCTTCCCCAAGCTCGCTGGACTCTTACCTGGGTCCTAAGGTGGATCAAGGCGAGCTGACGAGGAGGGAGGTCAAGCTCCTCAAGAAGCTGGTGTGCGGGCTGCGCGAGGTGCAAGGGGTCAACGAGACGCTGCAGCGCGACTACGCACGTCTCGCCGATGAGGTACGCAGCGGACGGGCCGGTGAACTGATGTCCCCCTCCCGGCTCCTGGACGAGATAGATGACGGCCTCTCGGTTGCGCAGAGGAATTCCGGAAGGATCCGCGAGCTGCTACGCGCGCGGTAGTCTGTGGGCGGGGGTCGCGAGGCCGGGGTAGGTAAGTGAGCGGCACCTTTGCCGAGCCGACCGGTACTCGCATCCCGATGCCCTCCCTGCTTGCGCGCCCCGCTTTTTCATTCCTGAACTTTATTTCTGTAATAAATAGCTTTTAGAATATTCTTGATCATGTTACTCAAATAAAATGCTGCAATGTTTGACTTAGCCTTGGTTGGGATGCGCCGGAAGTCGGCGAGCTGGGGTGGCGAGCTGGGGCGGCGAGTTGCGCTGATTGGACATCCTGCCCCAAATTTCTTTTCCTATAAATAGCCCCCCTCACCTACCCCGTACTGTGCCTTTATTGCTTTGCTTCCCTCTCTTTGTGCTTCTTTCTCTTCTTGCTCGCGCTCCACACGTTCCTCCGCGATCATGGGCAAGACCAACCCAGATGGCGACGGCCGCTCCAAGTGCGCGCTGCACTTCACAGACTATTGCTTCTTCGACGGGCACACCAGCGAGGAGGAGCTCGCGGAATTCAAGGTCGCGTATGTGCCGCCAGGTTTCGAGGCGCGCAGGCCGGGGAGGGGGAAGCTATCAATACATTCTACGAGGACGAGCTCGATTTCCCCATCTCGCATTTTGAGGTGGGGTTGCGCCTCCCCCTCTGGCCGTAGATCCGCCAAATCTTGAAATACTACGGCGCGTACCCGCCCAGCTGAATTCTAACGTCGTCACGATGATGGTGGCGTTCGCGAGTTACCTCCGGCGGGAGAGGATCGAGTTCAACCTAACGGTGTTCAGGAAGCTCTTCTCCTACAAGGCGACGCCGGACGGGGCCGCCTACTTTGGTGGCTCGCTGATCAAAGTTCGCGAGATCGCGAACAAGCACCATACCTGGATGACCAAGATCGCCTTCATCAAGGGCGATCTCGGCAACATCCCCTACTCACCTCAGCAGAAGGGCGAGGAGGTGTACCGCCCGCCGGCCGTGTCCGGCAACGACGCCGAGCTCCACAAGTACTTCCTCCATAAAGACTTCGAGGTCTCCTTCCTGAGGAGGGGCCTCGACGCGCTCCCTCCTGTTCTGCCCGGCGAAGGTATGCTTCTCTCCCCGTCTTGCCGAGTTCGCCTGACCGCCGAGCTCGCCATATCATTGCTGAATTCCTAACTTTTTCAAAGTATTTTCCTGCAGGGGAGCGAATAATCCCCGTGAACCCGCCATTCGCGGATCCCGGGGCTTCATACCGACCCTCTTGCTCGCGAGAGGGTGGCGGCGGCGGCCTGTCGAGATGAGGCGGCCCTCTCGCAACCATCTTCTAGCAAGAGGCGACCTGAGAACGCGGGGTCGAACCGCCACTCCGCCAACAACAATCAAAGAAGATGCGGAGAGCCCTGCTGGCTCCGCGGGGGCACAACAATAGCCCAGCCCCAAATACATCAGCTCGTCAGAGACCCCTCCCGACGCGTCGCCGGAGAGCCCGCTGAAGGAGACAACCAGCAAGGGCCGGAAAGGTGGCGAGGGACCCTCTTACATGGCGGCGATCTCCCCTCCTCCATCGGTGAAGAGGGCCGCCCGCGAGCGCGCGCCGCCGAAGCAACACCCTCTCTTCAACTTCGGCGGGCGGTGGAAGGACTCGGCGGGCGAGCCCATGCTGTAGTGGGACGAGCTCGCTCATCGAGTCTCTGTCTCCACCCTGCACCCCTCCTGGCACGACCGCGAGCCCGCCACCGGTCACGCCTACGCCCTCGGCTTCGGCCTATATGGCCGGGAGGATGCCGAGGCCTACAAAAAGATGACCCCCCGGCAGCTCGGCCACGAGGGCCTGCAGTCCCACCTGCGGAACTTGGAGCTGCATCACATGCTGGCACGCCGCAGCTTCGCCCTCAGCCACCAACTCGAAAAGGCTGAGTAGGCTCGCGACATCGCCAAGGATAAGGTCACCGACCAGGCGAGGCAGCTCGGCATAGCGGAGGGTCTACTCGCCCAAGCCGCCGGCGGGCTGGTAAGTGTCAAGCACTACTCTTCTCTTTTACTTAGAACATTTTGCGCTGATGCCAGACTGAATTCTCTTTACCAGGATGCCAAGGCTGCAGGGGAGCTTCAGGCTCGCAATGCCGAGCAGGAGGAGGAGATCGGCCAGCTGCGCGCACGCCTCGCCGAGCTGGAGGGCGCGAACACGAAGCTGAAGGGGGAGAATCAGCACCTCCTCAGCGAGGTCCGTCGCCAGGCGGAGATCTTCTTCCCGCCTCACGACATCGACCCCAACCTCCCCTACAAGAGCCCGCGGATCTTTGGCGAGGCCGACCTCGCCGAGAGATTGCGGGTCAACTCCATCCAAGCCACCGAGTGCACCCTCCAAATGATGAAGGACTCGAGGGTGCTGGTGGAGGGATGCTAGGGGATCTCGGCCCGGGACCTGATGCCGAGCCTGTTCCCGGCAACACCGCCCAGCGAGAAGGAGGACAGCTTGGACGCGATGTTCGGGAAAAGCCTCCAGGATCCTTCGGGTGACAGCCAGGATCAGTCCGGCGGAGGGGGCGAGGCCTGAGGATAGCCTGTACTTTTTCCTTTTTTTTCTTTTTGTTCACTCGCCGAGGCGAGCCCCCTGTAATTACTTTTTGTAAGCAATTAATGAAAGAGTTTTTGATCATACCCGTGCCACTTTCTTTTTCATTTTTCTTTACTTTGTTTGTTATGCTCTGAATATATGCGAGTGCTTCCCCACGCGACCTCGCCGAGACAGGTTCCGCGAGTAGAGTAGTTATGAGAGCGCGCCCGCGAGTGGATGCGTTTTGAGTGTTCGCCGAGCCCCAAGCGATTCGGAGGCGGGTTGCTCTCTGCCCTTTCACGCCACCATAACTCGCATGCGAGCCATCCAGGTTGAGCCCAAAAAAGAAGAGAAAATTTTTCTAAGTCAAACGGGCAAAGGGGTGAGGTGCCCCGGCCTGGCTCGCCTTCCTTTGGTGAGGCCTGGGTTCGCCAACTACTCGCCAATGCCGAGCCGGGAATGACGAGTCCGAACTCGCCCATGCAGAATCCTCTTGCTGATGCCGAACTGGGTTAGCCGAGCCCGAGCTCGCCTCTACAGAACCCCTTTCCCCTTGCTTCCTGACACTTTGAGACTTCTTGATCTTTATCTGGCGATTTCGGGGCCGACCCCATCGAGTGACTTCCGGCCCTGTCAGCTAGTTGAGAGCCTGACAGCAGGATCTGCTCAAGGCCAAGCATGACACTGAGTGACTTCTGGACCTGCCAGCTAGGTGAGAGCCTAGCAGCGGGATCTGCTTGGGGTCCAAACACATTCCATCGAGTGACTTCCGGCCCTGTCAGCTAGGTGAGAGCCTGACAGCGGGATCTGCTCGAGGCCAAGGATGACACCGAGTGACTTCCGGCCCTGCCAGCTAGGTGAGAGCCTGGCAGCGGGATCTGCTCGGGGTCCAAACACATTCCATCGAGTGACTTCCGGCCTGTCAGCTAGGTGAGAGCCTGACAGCGGGATCTGCTCGAGGCCAAGGATGACACCGAGTGACTTCTGGCCCTGCCAGCTAGGTGAGAGCCTGGCAGCGGGATCTGCTCGGGGTCCAAACACCATTCCATCGAGTGACTTCCGGCCCTGTCAGCTAGGTGAGAGCCTGACAGCGGGATCTGCTCGAGGCCAAGGATGACACCGAGTGACTTCCGGCCCTGCCAGCTAGGTGAGAGCCTGGCAGCGGGATCTGCTCAGGGTCCAAACACATTCCATCGAGTGACTTCCGGCCCTGTCAGCTAGGTGAGAGCCTGACAGCGGGATCTGCTCGAGGCCAAGGATGACACCGAGTGACTTCCGGCCCTGCCAGCTAGGTGAGAGCCTAGCAGCGGGATCTGCTCGGGGTCCAAAAACATTCCATTTCTCTATGCAGGCTAGCTATGACAATACTGGAGGTTGAAGAAATTTATTATAATCAAAGTATCGCTTACATACTTCAGGGGAAAAATCGTTTTAGCTCGTCACCACTCCAGGTGAGACTCAGGATCTCGCCCTCTACATTTTGGAGTCGATAGCCTCCTGACTTAAAAGCTTCCTTTACAATAAATGGTCCCTCCCAATTGGGATTGAGCTTCCCTACGGATGCCGACCTCCCTGCTGCATCCACCTTCTTCAGCACCAAGTCCCCTTCCACGAACTGCTTGACCCTGACATGCTTGTCAAAGTACTTGGTCATTCTTCTTTTCACCTCCTCCTGTCGGATAACGGAAAGGTCCCTCAACTCTTCCACCATGTCAATGGAGAGCCTCAGCTCCTCCTCATTCTCCGCTTGCCACTCCTCTCGGCCTTCTTTGGCCGCAACGACTCGAGGTGTTTGGACTTCAAATTCCATGGGAGCACTGCCTCGCACCCATGGGAGAGTTTGAAGGGGGTCTCTCCAGTAGTCCGTGTTGGGGGTTGTTCTTAGGGCCCAAAGAACCGCGGGAAGCTGCTCCACCCAGCTCCCTTTCAAATTCTCCACCTTCTTCTTGAGGAGGTTGACGATGATCTTCTTTGCGGCCTCCACCTGCCCGTTGCTCCTGGGGTGATGGACCGAGGCGAACCTGAGGTCGATTCCAAGTTGTTCGCAAAAGCTGGTGAATTCGGCGCTGGCGAACTGGGGCCCGTTGTCCGTGACGATGGCCTGGGGCAGCCCATGGCGGCAGATGATCTCCCCCCAAACAAAGTTCCTGATTACCTGGGAGGTCACCTTGGCCAGCGCCTTCACCTCCATCCACTTTGAGAAGTAGTCAATCATTACTAGGAGGAACCTTCTCTGACCACTGGCTTGGGGAATGGTCCAACCAAATCCATCCCCCAAATTGCGAAGGACCAGGGGGTCGTGATACTTCTGAGTCGCTGGGCCGGCTGTAGCTGGAGGGGGGCAAACAGCTGGCACTTATGACATCTTCTTGCAAACTCCGCGGCGTCTCGGCCCAGGGTGGGCCAGAAATACCCTTGCCTGACTATCCTTCCTTCCAGGGTCCGACTCCCGGAGTGACTCCCACATTCCCCGGAGTGGACTTCCTCCAAGATCCTTTGCACTTCGCCCTCGGCCACGCAGCGAGCCAACATCCCTGAGAGGGTCTTCCTGTACAGCTGCCCCTCCTGGAGGAGGTAATACGCTGACTTGTGCCTTAGCTTCTTCTTATCTGCCCCTCCGGATACTCTCCCGTGGAGAGGAAAGCCACAACTGGGTCCATCCACGAAGTTTGTTGATCAATTTCCATGAGCTCTCCCTCTTCGATGGAGGGGCGAAACAGGTCGGTGATGGTACCCCCCCCACCTGGGGACCATGCTTTGCTAGCAGGTCGGCTTGTTCATTCTCTTCCCTGGGCACGTGTCGGTTGGAGAAGGTTTGAAAAGTGCCTATGACCCCCTTCACTTTGGCCAAGTATGATCGCAGGTGGGCTCCCTTGCCTCAAACTCCCCGTTGATCTGGAAGCTACCACCATGGAGTCAGTAAGGACATCCACGTCCGACACCCCCAGCTCCCTGGCCAGGCGTAGCCCTGCTATCACGGCCTCGTATTCGGCTGGTTGTTTGTAATAGGGAAGTGTACCACCACCAACTGCTCAATTTGAGTCCCCTGAGGGCTTTCCAGGATCACCCCCACTCCAAGGGAATGCCTCCCTGAGGCACCATCCACCGTCACCTTCCAAGGATCGGGCGGGTGAGTTCTTCCTCCGCTACTTCAACCACATAGTCGGCCATCGCTTGAGCTTTGATCGAGAGCCACGGAACGAAGGAGACATCGAACTCGCTCAGTTCCACTGACAACTTAGCCAGCCTGCCTGAATTCTCCACCCCCTCAAAGATGTTGCGGAGAGGATGGTCGGTCACCACTCGGATTGAGTGTGCCTGGAAGTAAGGTCGCAGCCTCCGGCCGAGATGACCAGGGCGAAGGCTAGCTTCTCCAGAATCGGTACCGGAGCTCGGCCTTCCTCAGGACCCGGCTCACGTAATAAATAGGGAGCTACTTCTTCACCTCTTCGCGAACTAAGACGGAGCTCAAGGCCTCCGCCCCAACCCCGAGATATAAGAATAGGTCCTCCCCCTCCTTCGGCCCTTGGAGCAGCGGAGCCTGTGTCAACTGCACTTTGAGGGCCTGAAACGCCTCCTCGCACTCCTTGGTCCATTCAAACCTCTGACCACCCCTCAGCGTTTTGAAGAAGGGGGAGCACTTCTCCCCTGCCCGAGAAAGGAAACGACTCAGCCATGCTAGCTTCCCCGTCAGCCGTTGGACCTCCTTAGCATTCCATGGGGACCCCAGCTCCAAGATAGCCCTGACCTTATCTGGATTCGGCTCGACTCCTGCGGGGGTGAGGAGGTGCCCCAAGAACTTTCCCCTGCTGGCCCCAAAGACACATTTTAGGGGATTCATCGCATCTTGTATTTGCGTAGTGTGGCAAAGGTCTCTTCCAGATCCCGGAGGTGGGAGTCCACATCCCGACTTTTGATCATGAGGTCGTCTACATACACCTCCAAATTCCTCCCCTCTTCTCCTTGAAGACCCTATCCATCATTTTTTGGTAGGTTGCCCCAGCATTCTTCAGCCCGAAGGGCATCATCTTATAGCAGTAGCATCCATCCCCTGTGATGAACGAGACATCCTTGATGTCTGGGGGTGCATCCTGATTTGATGATAACCTGAAAAAGCATCTAAAAAACTCATTACAGAAAAACCGACGGCTGAGTCAACCAGCGCGTTGATCCGAGGCAAAGGATAACAGTCCTTAGGACAAGCTTTATTAAGTAAGGAAAAATCGATACACATCCTCCATTGGCCGTCTCCTTTCTTAACCATGACCACGTTGGAGACCCAGCCGGGGTATTGAATCTCAGACACGAAGCCGGCCATGAGGAGTTTCGCCACCTCCTCCCTGATGGGCTCCGCCAGGTTGTCCGCAGTGGACCTCTTCTTCTGCTGAACGGGGCGTGTTCTCGGTTCCAGGTTGAGGCGGTGGCAAGCCACATCCGCGTCAACCCCCGGCATCTCCGCGGCGTTCCAAGCGAAGATGTCCACGTTCTTCTGGATGCACTCCAGCATCCTGCCTTGGTCCTCCGGGGTCAGCCCCCGCTAACGCGGATCTTCTCCATCCTGCCTCCCCGGGTGAGCACCTCCAGCTCCACCACTTCCTCTGCAGCCTCCAGCCTGGACTGCTCCCCCCATCCTTCAGCATCCCCTTCCTCCGAAACGGGGACCTCTACCTCCATCTCTTCTCCCATGGCCCTCACTTCGGCCACCTCCTCCAGATTTCCTCCTGCCGGTGCCTCCTCCTCTGCGCAGTTCTTCATTTCCAGCTCCTCCTCTCCTGCTTCCTGCCTTGCCTCCTCCATCCTTCTCCCCATCTCTTCGGCTCCCTCCATCCAAGAGATGGTGTTCACCGCAGTGACATAACACTCCTGCGCCATCTTGTGGTCCCCTCTGACCCTGACCTGAATCCACTCAGTGTTGAACATTTAAGCACTGATGGAAAGACGAGGGGACGCAGCGGAAGGCGCTGATAAGGGGCCTCCCGAAGATGGTGCTGTAGCTGCTGGGGGCGTCCACGATGACGAACCTGCAGTTTCGGGACTGCCCCCCCAAGGTGACATGGAGGCCTACTCCTCCCTCCACTTCCTTCCTCTCTCCTGAAAACCCGAATAAGGGTCCATCCGAGGCCAGCACCCTCTTTGCCTCCACTTTCATCATGCGTCAAATGCTTTTTGAAGACGACGTTGACGGAGCTCCCGTTGTCCACTGAGGATCTGAGAGACAGTGAAATTCTCGATGGCTGCCTTGATGACCAGCGCATCGCAGAATGGGTCCTCGTGGTCTGGCATATCGCTCCTGGAGAAAGTGATCCTCTCCTCCGGGGGTGGGTTTTGGGATGTGGAGGCGACGCTTCGCCGGGTACATGGTGTGGAGGCTCGCCTTGCGGGAAGCCTCGACCCCCAACCCTCCCCCCCCCCTGTGGATCACTCCGATCCATCCTCGGGTTCCTACATCCACCCGGTCCTCGCAACGATCCCCCTCCGTCTGAGGCAGGACCTCCTCAATCCTCACTTCCTGCCGCCCCGCTGCTGCTGCTTCTCCCTATTGCCTCTCATCTCGAGGAACTCCGGGCAGGTGGCTGTGGCATGCCCCTCTTCCTAACGGAAGTCGCAATAGGGCAGCTCCACCCTGACCTCTCTTCTCCTCCTCCTCATAATCCCCCTCCTTGCTCCAAGGCTATGGCCATGGCCTCCTCTTGATCGGAGAGTCGGGGCCTCTGGCCCTGCCTCCAGCCCGGAGGGTGGAACTAATCTTGCCTCCCCTGGTAGTGATCCCTTCCGTAGTACCCTCTCTGTGGCCCCTGCCCTTGCCACTCAGGTCTTTAGCCCAGTCGACGGTCGGGCTGCTGACGCCACCACCTCGGCTGCTGCCCACTGGAGCTGTCTTTGCTCCCTCTGCCTAGGCTCTCCTCTTTTCTCCTCCTGTCCTTTCCCTCCTCTTGACTCCTTCTCTTCCTCCGTGGCCCACCTAGCCAGCTTCCTTGCAAACTCCGGGTTCGACTCCTCCCCGTCAACTTCTCTTGCCTCCCTCTCCATCAACTCCTCATAGGAGAGGGGGGGAACTCTCTTTAGCTCCATCCGGAAGAACCCCTGCCGCAGGCCTCAAAGCATAAACCGGTCCGAGTGACCTCCTCCTGAAACCGGTCCACATAGCTCCCCAACGTCTCGTTCACCCCCTGCTTGATGTGGAACAGGGACTCGGACTCCTTCTTCCTCTTCTTCGAGGTAGTGAACCTCAGCATAAACCCTCGGCACAAGTCCTCAAAGCAGTAGATGGAGCTGGCCGGTAACTGCTGATGGAACCACTCCCTTGCCTTCTCCTGAGGGTGATAGCGAAGAGTCGACATTTGAACCCGTCTGATATCTGCCGGATGGAGACTACATCCTCAAACCATTGCACATGCTGGACCGGGTCTCCCTTCCCGGTGTAGTAGGACATCTCGGGTTCCCTGAACCCATCTTGAAATGGGGCTGAGGAGACCAGCTCGCTGAAAGGACTACCTCCCCCCACTTGGCGAGCCGACGAGTCTCGCGAGCCCAGCTCGCCAAACCGGTCTCAGCCTGCCGAGCCGGGGAAGAGCTCGCACCCCCGGCCTTCCTCGGCCACCTCCTTCCAAGCTCGCCTGCCGGGAGCGTCCTCGCCCAAAGAGGGGCGGCCGCGATCTGGGCTGTCGGAGTCGAGCACTCGGCCCGCGTGCCGAGTGCGCACTTGACGAGGCTCAGCACCTCATTCCTGAAGTCTTCTAACATTCCCACCGTGGCGAGAGGCGGGGGGGGGGGGGGGGGGGGGGGGGTCGTGGCGGCGAGTTCGGCCCGTCGGATCCCTGTCCTCCTGTCATCGAACTCGCTGAAGCTTTTCTGCACTGACCACTCTCCACGCTCACCGCACCAAAATGTTGAAACCGATTCCTCGGTTTCCCGTGGAGTTCGACCCTTGGGGAAAGGGGTGATCTCGCGCCTACTTCGCCCCTGCAAGCAAAACAACAGAGAAGACAAGGTAAGACCGACCCAAGGGATCGGCGGGGGAGGTCCCACCACAAACCCAGAAGATCTCAGAGCGCTTCCCCTCCTTAGCCAGAAGCCGAGCTAAGGTACCCTCAGAAAGCACTTGAAGATTGGAGCAGGAGAGCACAGGAAAAAACCTGCTTTCTGGGGTACCCCTTGGGTCCTATTTATAGTTTTTAAAATCTGGACTGCCAATAACCAAAAGAACTGACCTGAAATTACCAGAAAACCCTTGGTTGGGTCTGCCAACAGCCAAACTCCGCTGTTTTGAAGGGCTATGGGCAGACCAGCTGGGGCAAAATAGTAAAAAGTACCTCATACATCTAGGCGAGCTGGGGAGCTTTGATCACCTCGGCAGGCCTTGCTCGCCTACTGTTGCCGAGTTCCACTGCGAGGACGTGAGTTGTGGCTCGCTCGGCGAATGCCGAGCTCGGGGGTCGCTGAACGCCGATCTCTGGTCGACGGATGCCAAGCTCGGGCTCGGCCCCTCCACTACCGAGCTCGCTTATTATCCTCAGCCCGATCTGCCTAGACCCTGGTGACCTTGCTCGCCGGACACGGGGTTGTACACTATGGGCAGACCAGCGGGGGCAAAACAGTAAAAAGTACCTCATACAGTCCAGGCGAGCTGGGGAGCTTAGATCACCTCGGCAGGCCTTGCTCGCCTACTGTTGTCGAGTTCCACTGCGAGGACGCGAGTTGTGGCTCGCTCGGCGAATGCCGAGCTCGGGGTCGCCGAACGTCGATCTCTAGTCGACGGATGCCGAGCTCGGGCTCGGCCCCTCCACTGCCGAGCTAGCCTATTGTCCTCAGCCCAATCTGCCTAGACCCTGGTGACCTTGCTCGCCGGACACGGGGTTGTACAACAACCAACCCCGTGCACTCAGGGCACATTCTCGGTGAACCGGACCATGTCACGTCAATTTAAGCCATAGACATTGCGGTCTCACTATCGCTACTTGGACGGCCAATCTTGCGAGCATTTTGTCTTTTCGGCATTTGGTCACGTAATTTTAAGCCATAGACCGCCTAAGACCCTCCATCTATGCCAACGGCTCCAACCGAACGACATAGAGCGGTAGGTTCTGCCTAACCCGTTGCTCACATCGCAACAATAATTTAAGCCATATGCGCGGGTCAACTTTCCGAGTCCCAATCCGATACACACTTTACATAACCCAGTTATGTACAAGTTGCTCCCAGGCCATCATGCTGGCAGAATCACGCATCTGCCCAGTTTCCGGGTGTACCTTGGAGTTAATCCCCAAGGCTCCCTGTTGTAATCTACCGCGTAGAAAACCCGAAAAAACAACATCTGCACGGGAGTCTTCTCCGTCATTTATGCAATGCAACATCCCCGATTCAGACCAACTTGTACCGGGTAGCTTCACACATCATGCCTATGTCTGTTCTCGATTACGGACTCTACATGTACACAACGGGGACTATTCATGTCTACCAGAAGGAACCCTCAACTCACCGCAAACTCGCGAGAGCGTGCTTCCTATGCAAAGGAAAAGAGGACTTCACATGTCCTAGGATGAGAATCGTTACCTAGCATTTTTCCTTGGCGCCATGGAAATCTATGTGGATGAAAAGCACCGCAATCTCTCTCGCCTCCGTAGATTCGAAGTCGGCTTGCGATTTGGAGCCCCGAAGCTCCGCCGGTGACCGGATCTAGCCTCCTTTCTTCTTCCTTGCTCTCCCTCTCTCTAAACTTTAGAAAGAGAATAACCCCAGTGGAATGGGTTTTCAAAGCCCTAAACCCGGTATATCCAAGCAAGAACAACCCCAGCCATCGGATCCCAAAATAAGGAAACGGACGGCCATGATCCGGAGCTGAAATGCAAATCTGGGCCGAACACGGCCTGTGACATGCCCGTGTCCAGGGTCGTGTTCCCCATTCGCCGTCGAAACCGACGCATCCTGAAAAGCACACGGGCACCCGACACGCCCGTATCAAACTTTACATGCCTGTGTCATCCAAAACATGGCCGTGTACTGTGCCGTGTTACTCCATCGACACAGACCCAACACCAACCGAGAAGGACACGGTCTTGGACACGCCCGTGTCCCATTGTGACAAGCCCGTGTCTACCTGACATGACCCTATGCCGACCAGTGTATCAACACTCTATAGCCCGGCTTCAACCCGTGAAGGACACGGCCTGGGACATGCCCGTGTCTCAGGCCGTGTTCGCTGCTCGACGATCGTCGACTCCAAAACTCATCGACCACTCGGCAGATCGTCGACCCGAGCACGATACGCCCTGGGACAAGCCCGTGTCCCATGCGGTGTGACCCCTGCCAAATTCCAAACTGGCTCAAAACGTCTCCCCGCGCTCTTTTGAGTTTAGGGGCGTTACACATAGTCCCCTCACCAGATCATTGGGAAGATTGCGGAAGAGCCCGACGCAGACGAGGAGGTGATCTGGCTGCCGCATTCCCCAAGCGAGATGTTGAGCTTCCTTGAGGCCTCCGAAAATGCCGAGAAGCGAAGGGAGAGAATAGCTGTAATCCTGTCAAAGCACATTTGGATGCGGCGAGAGGACTCCTTATGGGAAACTACCCTCCTGGCATCGATTGAGCGCCACTTTGCGTGATCGAGCGCGATTACACACACCTTCTTGGCGAGATGGAGCGCCTGAGAGGCGGAAGCGAGGAGACTTATCCCGAAAGGCACATCGCGCGGGCCCATGACTAACTACGCCTGGTCCATCAGGAGTTCACCGTCGTGACAGCTTATCACTATCCGCCAGTGCCCCCGAGGATAGGGAGGCGAGATCGGGTCGCTGGCGGGGGGAACAATACTGAGCCCCAATGGTTTCTCGTCCCTTCTTACCCCAACCTCCCGGCC
>CM077159.1:139525853-139902197 GCA_039583875.1 Platanthera guangdongensis
GCCATCATCGTCATCGCGCCAACCGCTATCGCCATCGCCGCACCGAAAACGCCATCGCCGACACTGCGTCAACCGCCATCGTCGCCGCCTCTCCAACCTCCATCGTCATCGCCGCACCGAAACCTCCATCGCCGCCGCCGCGCCAACCGCCATTGCCGCCTCGTCGCCAACCGCCATCATGCTGCTGCATCAATCGCCATCGCCGCCGCCGAGCCAACCGCCATTGCCGTCGCTGCAAACTGCTATCGCCGACGCTGCACCAAAACTTCCATCACCGCCGCCGCACCAACCGACATACTATAAAGTTGTGAGCACAATTAGTGATGAAAAGTGAAAGAACTTTATAGTTAAGCGTGCTCAGATGAGAGTAGTTTCAGGATTTGTGACCTTCTGGAAAGTCCCTGTAGGGTCACTTAACTGGATGTCTTCTCATCGAATGGAGGTTGCGGCTTCACACAACCCGGTCGTGGACGGAGAGAGGTTGAGGTGCATGGTCTGCCGATCGGTTGAGGCTTAACCCTTTTGAGCGTGGTGTTGGGGGTACCGACGGTCGTCCTTTCGAGCTGTGTGCTGGGGAGGCCGTTATGGTTTACATACTTCAGCACGCAGGCCGACCACACATGATAATAAGCGAACACTTCGATTGGCCTACAAGGGCCATCATAGCATAAAGGGGCTTCAACCTGCTACTTTCTGCTCGGCTTTCCAGCACCTGCATAAGGACAATCCACCAAAACGTGGCAAATAAAGCAACGGTTAGCTTTAGCTGATCAATTTATAACTACCTCACCTCTCACTCGGGGCGACAATGCTCTTTCCCTGTAGGTACGCAACATGTATAAATATTGACATAAGAACGTGCAGTTTAAAGTTTAAACACCATTCACCACAGACATTAATTCATAAGGTCACACGTCTCGTGCACTTAGGGCATATTATCGATGTACTGAACTTTCTCAGTCCCACCACCATCCTCAGTCCCAAACAAATGGTCAGCATTGAGCATTCCCTAGTCAGGCGCGTAGTCATGACTCTTATTATGTCAACGAAGATTCCAAGTACCTTAGGAGTCTAGCCCGAACAATATAGCGCGAGTGCAGTTCAGTCACAACCCGTTGCTCAAATCGCTGTTTGTACTACGCACGACGTGAGTCAGCCTCCCATTTCCCGTTACCATATACATCGCACGTTATGTAATAAGGCTGGCTCTCACGGCCACAACAGCTGGGCACTGAAGGCTCTAAGCTCCACATGCTACCCACCTTGTCTCCAGGACCTGGGCTTGCAAACACAAAACAACTCAATGGGAGCTACCGCCAGCGGTAGCACTAACGCCGGGCGTATCTGACAGAACCACATTCCTGTCCCAAAACTGGGTGTTTTTCTGGAGCACACCTCCAGTACTACCTACAGTAAGCTGCACACCCCAAAACTCCGTAAAACTATACGTTTACCCACGAAGTTTTCTCCAACACGCAAATTAATTATCACCAATCCAAACCAACCCATCAGGATGAGCTTCACACAACACGCCTATTCTGTACTTCGATTCCAGATTTTATATACAAGTTTACTATCGGGTATAACACCGATCAACCCGTTGGAAACTTCCCATTCTCCATCAATTGTCGGGGGTTTCCATGCATCCGTGCCAAAAGAGGACTTCACATGTCCAAGAAGGAAGACTGTTACCCTTGTTGATCGCTTAAGTGCTATGAAATTGCAAGAGATCTGGATGGAAGTATTCACAACACCTTCCTCTCCACAGATCCAACCTCGGTTCGCGAATCCGACCACAAGAACTTCTTCCAAGATCTTCGAGAAGATTGAATCAGCCTTTGAGAATGAAATTCTCACCTCTGACCCTTAACACTCACGGGCCAAATCTCAGCCATCTGATCTCCTAGCACACTGCCCGGAGGCAATTACTGTAAGGAACATGCTGCCCGGAGGCAGTTGCTGTTAATGAGCGCGCTGCCCGACGACATTTGTAGTGGATGTCCTTCTGTTAGGGCCAATTGATTCATAGTTCCATCAACACAGACGATGCTTGTCTTCTATAGTCCTGAAATGAGCAAACTTCAAAAACTATTAGAGTCATAACCACGAGACTGGTCTCATGGTAAATAAGGATTCATAAAGAGAACAAAGTTGATAAAATATTGCAATGAAGCTTGCAGGGCCCTACGGATTGGTATGAAGCTTTCTCTTGAGATGGTCGTCCTAGGGGTTGTCGCCAGTACCTCCCGACGAGAGGGTGGTTATCATCTCGCCTATGGATTTGGCGCCTGGTCCGGCAAGAACCTCCCTAACAGCCCTTGTCTAACGAGACGCTCAATTTCCTCCTTGAGTTTGGAACAACTTTCTGTGTCGTTCCCTTATCCACGGTGGAATTCACAGTACTTTGTCTGGTCCTTAACGTTTTTAGGGACGGGTCTGGGTTTGCGGAGCGCCTTATTGCCTCAAATTGCGTATAATATATTTATTCTAAAGGTATTGAGAAGCATGCATCTCTGGTGCTGCCGAGGTCGTGGGTTGCCATGATGTTCATTCTTCTTCCCCAGGCCTGATGAAGTTTCTTGCTTTCTTCTCCTTTTTATGCCTCTATCAAACTATTGATGATGTGTCTCGATCGATTCATCAGCGGCGATTTGAGCTTTGACTCGCCAAATTACATTAAGATAACTTGATACTATTTCTTTCAATAATACTGAATAAAAGCTTTCGGGGCGGAGTCCTCCTAAGTGGAAGCCTCTTAAGAGCTCGGGGTTTACTCCTGGGATTTGCCGTGCCTCTGCAGTGAAATGGCGGAAGAAGTCTATAAGTGTTTCCCCCTTATCTTGGCGGATCCCAGTCAAGTGGGAGGGATCTTTGACTATCCAACGACTAGCGATTAACTGATCCGTGAAATGTTGTGCCAGCACTGCAAAATTCTTGATCTCTCCCTCCTTTAAGGAAAGAAACCAGATACGAGTTTGTCCTTTTAAAGTTGCTGGGAAGGCTTGACACAATAGAGGATCGGTAGCATTGCAGAGCTGCATCATGATTGTGAAGTTCCTGACGTGCTCCGACGGATCGCCCGTTCCGCCGTATGTCTCAATCTTTAGGAGCTTGAAGCCAAGAGGGATTAGATGTGCCAAAACCTGAGGTGTGAATGAAGAGCGACGATGGAGAGGGATGGGGGCCAAAGTGGTACACTGTTTCGCTTGCTTGTGCTATTAAAAATTATGTCACGAACTTCTTCTCATGCGAGCCTCTCATCTGTAGGATCGAGGCCTGCTGTTTCAGGGCGGTTGCGGTGATACTAAGCTTCAGGTCCTCCATCAGGATGAGCTTCATGGCCTTGTATATCCGCTCTGAGAGCTCTTCTTCTGTCATGTTATTGAGCGAGCGAAGAAGAACTGGATCAACCTGCCCCTAGGAGACATTCTTTCGTCTGTGTCGGCGACTTTTCTTGTCATACTTTCAAGTCACGAGTACCGTTGTACTGATGGTATTGCCTTCTAGCTCTTCTAAGTCTTCTAGGAATGGTGGGAATCATGTTCCCACACACGACGCCAAACAGTTGGGGATTGCTCGAGGCTCTGGTAGACCGGACTAAATTGAACCGCCCTAGCTCGGGAGCAATCGAGCGCGCAAACGATCACAGTAAGTAAAAAGGCTGGAAAAGGAAATTTTCAACGTGAAAAACCCTTTAACCGGGTGAAAAACTGTGTGGTTGGATCTGTGTTGGCCAAACCTCAACTATTTGTTGGGTGTTATATAAAACGTTTTTGAGTAATTCGAGGGTGACAGACCGGCTCTCATTACAATTTGAGGGAGAGAGACGTGCTCGGAGGGTGACAGACCACCTCTCACAGAGCTATTTTTGTTTCCGCTACAATTGGGAGCTTTACACTGTAGAAGCTTTGGAGTATTTGATGTTAGCTTGGAGGTAGGAACAGTTTGTTGTATTTATAAGTATATGGCTCGGAAGCTCGGATGGGGTGCTTCACGCGCCTTGTCCTCTGTGGTTTGTCTCTTATTATGCTTAGAGGAGTCTAGAGTAGCATACTTGTCATCAACTGGTAAGTTTGTTTCCGACAAAGAGCGTATGTAGCGTCTGTTGGAGGAGAGCCACATAGCGCTTGCTGGGGGAGAGCGCGCAGAGCGCTTGCTGGCAGAGAGAGCATAGGGCGCTCGGTGGAGGAGAGCGCGTGGAGCGCTTGCTGACGGAGTGGATGCAGGGGGATCGCTGGAGGAGAGCGTTCGATGTGCTTGCTGGCGGAGAGGGCGCAGGGCGCTCGCTGGAGGATAACGCTCGGTGTGCTTGCTGGCATGCGCGTGAAGCGCGTGGGGGAGTTGTGTATGAGAAGGGGCAAAAGTGGGTGGCACACAAAGAGGCACTTTGGAGCGGTCTTGTTGGAGGAGCACACAAAGGCACACTTGGAGTGGTCTTGATGACGTAGCGCATGGAGGCGCGCTTGGAGCAGGTGCGTGCAAGGAGGCGGCACATGCAGGAGGGCGAAAGGAAGGTGGAGCGCGCAAAAGCACACAAGGAGGCAGCGCATGCAAGAGAGCACAAGGAAGGGTCGCGTGCGGGAGCGCGCAAGGGTCGCACGCAAGAGGGCGCAAGGAGGAGACGCGTGCAAGGAAGGGTTGCGCGCGGGAGTGCGCAAGTATGGGGCGTGCGTAAGAGCGCGCAATGAGGAGACGTGCGCATGAGCGCGTAAGGAAGAGACACACATGGGAGCGCATAATGGGAGGAGAAATTGAAAAGAGAGAAAATCATATAAGTAAGAGAGAGAAAATTCATATGTTGATTTTTTGGGCGAAGAGGAGATGGAAATGAAGAGGAAAGAGGTTTATTTATAGATTTTAGGAGGGGCAAGCCGACAATTTCTCCTTGTAACCACTAACCAGATGAATAGACTCGCTTCGTTTAGAGCACGCATATCACGGATTTTATGGAAATGATGAGACTGCCCCCGACCGAAAAATAACCGCCCTCACCTGAAAATAATCGCTCCTCCCGCGAGGGGAGGATCGACCGGCGAGGCCGGCATCCGGAGACGGCCAGAGGCCAAGGTCGGGCGACTAATTTGGCCGCCCTACATAGGAGAAGAGGAGGCCCTCATGACCAGGGGTGACAACGACGGTAAATGGGCGGTCAAATGACCGCCCATTCCTGGCCATAAGGAGGCCGCCCCTGGAAGGGGTGGCGACGGCGAACTGGCCGCCCGTTTCTGGACACATGGAGGCCGCCCTTAGAAGGGGCGGTGGCGGCAAATGGGGGACCAAATGGCCGCCCGTTTCTGGCCACAGGGAGTCCTCCCTAGAAGGGACAATGATAGCGAACGAGCGGCCAAGTGTCGTCCGTTTCTGGCCACAGAGAGGCCACCCCTGGTAGGGGCGGCTGCCGAAAATGGGCGGCCAGAGGGGCGCCCATTTGTAGTAGCAGGGCGGCCGGCAGGGGTCGGGCGGCCATGTTGCCGCCCGCCCTTGCAAAGGAACTGGCTGCCTAGGTCGGTGTCACAACCCGCATTTTCTCAACATTTAGTAATATATTAGAGTAAAAGAAAATACGCGTCGTACATGAGACAACTGCAAACGCTGAGGCTAGAACCTACTCCTAACACTTTTCATGAAATTCTTAAGTTTGTTATGATGCAGACACTGTTTGAGTTTAAGTTTTAATGGTCGTGTTCCTCGACTCAATGGATCAACCAGTCTACGAGTGAAAATATACTTATACACATCAAAAAATACTTGGTTTATTTCATTTATTATCCTATATGTTTATGAAGTTCCAATATGACAATTAATGATATACATACCTCTAGATTTAATATAAGTACTAAAAGATCTTTTACGTTCGCTAAAGTAGAGTGACATTTGACTTAAAGAGATGTTATGAGTACGAGATAAATGTATTTATCTTTTTATGCTTTGAAAATAATTAACATGCAATCATAACATAAAACAATCCCAAAAAGCAAGTTGGTGAAACAAATCAGCAAGAAAGTAGCAAAGCAGCTATTAAATAGTCTAACATCTACAATAATTCACTGTGGGCATCAACAACCTGACACGAATCCACATAACTAAATGTATGTTTGAACTAAAATATAAACAACAAAACTACCTCACAGAGGTGAGGGAAGAACCACTACTATTACTACAGAACGCCTGAGACCGCCGACTCTAGCTGCTCAGACCGCTACTGCTCCGAGCCAGAGGCATTCAAAAGAAAAAAATGCATTAGCAAAATATATACAAATGATAATAAAGATCAAAATTAAATAGTTAGACCCGTTAAGAGGGTTACCACCCTAAATTGATTAGCTGTCAAACCACAACATCTAAATCAAAACACAGTAAGCAAAGAAGAATTCATGAGGTTAATTATATAAAATTGCACCAAGTGCGACAAAGAGGTATGCTTCATTAACACCTGCAAGAGTATGCTTATAAACATATGTACATATATAAGAAAAGTCTGATCAGTTAAATGCGCGAATCATTAACACCGGTAAAAGAAACCTGATACTGAGGCGGCAGCCACTTGTCCAACACAAACTATTAGACCAAACCATCTCAAAAGGCACTGTGGTGGTGGCCACGCTGTCCAACACAACCCAACAACACATAAGAAGAGAAAAGAAGAAACACCCACCAGGCGTAATGATTCACAAACCGACACTGAGGTGGTGGTCCTTTATCCACTGCCAACTAAAGGCCACTTCCAAAAGTACTAATAACGAAAGAAAAACCCAAAACTCTGCATCGAATTTCCACAATGACGCAAAGGGAAGGAAAAAGGGGCAAAGCAATTCTCCTAAGGTATACTCGACGAATTAAAGTTCATCCGACGAAAACAAAATCTAACTCCACACAGATTTGTCAAGAATACTCAACGAATTATTGCTTACCCGACGAATTTGACTCGACCTCACATCTATACTCGACGAATTCGACTTGACCTCACACCGATACTCGACGAATTCGACTTGACCTCACATCGATACTCGACGAATTCAACTTGACCTCCCATCTATACTCGACGAATAAGAAGGTCACTCGTCGGAAAACTTCTAAGTCCACACGGATTCGTCGATAATATTCGACGAATTGACTCGACGAAAAATTCTAAGTCCACGAAAATTCTTCGAAAAACACACGACAAATTCATGGTCCACTCGACGAAAAAGACTTGGCTCGACGGATATACTCGACGAATTGGACTTGGTTCCACGGATATACTTGACGAATTGGACTTGGTTCCACGGATATACTCGACAAATTTGACTTGGTGAATTCAACTAAAACCGAAGGATAATCGACGAATTTGTCGAGAATACTCGACAAAAAAGACTCAGCCTCTCATGAACACTCGACGAATCCACTCGACGAAAAAAGGACTTGGACCGACTCCTACACTGCTCTGATTTGACGAACACTAACCCTACCCAAGTCGTACATTCTATGAGGGAAGGAAAGAGACAACGAGAACAAAAGAACAAGCAAAAGGGGAGGAATCACCAATTGCCTCAAAATCTCCCGAAAACAGCCTCTCAAGCACTCCGCTTCAAGGATCGGCCGCAATAACTCTTCGTCCACGATCTCTGAAACTTTTCGGGGTAAAACAAGGGTTAAGGTCAAATACCCTAACGTCAAAAATCCACGAAACGGGAAAATCTTACCGTACACATGAAGATCTCGGCGAGAGCTTTCCAGATCTATGCTCCGTCGAAGGTTTCGTGCACTGGAGCTCCTATGGGCGGCGACCGGAAGGCTTCGCGATGGGTGGCGGCCGGAAGGCTTCGCAATGGGTGGCGACCGGAAGGCTTCACGATGCCGCGTCGCTCTCTTCTTTCCGCTCTTCGGACCGTCGATTTGGGGAAGTCGATAAATAAGGTTTTCTTAAGTACACACACAGAAACACACATATATATAATAACTAGAAAAACTCAAATGACGAGAATGACCAATCCACCTCGGATCTCAATGAAATTTGCACCAAGGCTAAATGTCGGTGCTACCAGTCCATCGACAAAGTCAAGAATCAGGATCAGATAAATCAAACTAGGGTTAAAATTCTCCGAAGTTAAAACAGCAACAAACTTTACAAAATCCACCGAGACCCCAAAGAACAAAATCTCGCACTAACGATGGCGCACCGTTAACTATGTGTTAACGTAACGCCTTCACGTCATTATTACGTCACTAAAGAGATTAAAATAATCATAGAAAATTCATGGGCGTTACAGTCGGGCGGCCAGAGGGCCGCCCTACCTGGGCGGCCTTCCTTTGGACATGGGAGCCGACCAATGGGGCGTGCTACTAAGTTGCTTCCCGTCTCTTGCAAGGAGTAGGCCGCCCCCTTCGGGGGCGGCAATGGCTTTTGGGGAGCCGTCCGGCAAATTGCCGACCGTTTACGACGACGAACGAGGACGTTCGGTGTGGCGACGGCGACGGTTACACCTCGGGCGGTTACGCCGCTAGCGGGCTCTACAGGTTCAGTCGAATCGGCTGGCGGAACCCCATCATCTATATATAATATCTTGTGAACCGGGTTCAGCTATAACATGAATTATTCTAAAAAAGTCGAACCATATTCATGGTTTAAAATAGGAAGAAACAGAACTGTCTTCGGCCCATTCGGCTGGACGTCTAGTCGAATTCATCTAGCCATTCAGCTAGACCATATAATCGAATGACTAGATTGTCCGGCCGAATCTATCCAGACAACTTTGAACTTATCTAGTCACATCCTCTAGGCATTCAGTCAAATTCTTCCAGACCATCTAGTCAAATTCTTTCAGACCATCTAATTAAATTCTTTAAGTCAAACTATACTTTCTCTCACTCATCTAAGTTTGATTCTTCACTCATATCCCATATGAGTCAAGTCATCACGATCAAGTATTTAATTTCTCGAATGTTATTATGTGTGATTTCATAAGCTCATATTGCATTGACATCAAGACTAACTCGCTGACAACTTTTAGATCACAGACTCTAGTAGTTCACGTATGACGATTCATGGCCACCACGTTCACGACCACCGCCACAGTGCCAAACATAGCCTTAGGCAGTATTTGACACTGTGGTGGTGATCATGAGAGTGGTGGTTATGAATCGTCATTCGAATGCCCGACACCGCCTAAGGAACTTTATCTACTATTATGTTCAAAACTAATTTTATTTTCTTTACGATGGTCAAAACCGTTGTTATGTCAAACATACATTACATGACGTGATATTTTCGTTCAATTCGTTGGAGCAAAAACAAGGCACCAAACGGATCCTTGGATATTAAAGTCATAAAAATATATAGAGATCAAATAAAGAAATCATATGTTAATGTAGACAAAACATACGATCTATCATGGAAGCTATTTTTATCTTAAAATGATTGAAGGAATAATTTGAAGAGCAAAAAAAATATTTTGCGTAATTTTTATTCATAAAAAGTTATATATAATTAAAAAATCCACAAGAATTGATTTAAGGAATAAATATGTTTGAATGGTAAATTGAAAGTTATTGAATATTTTGCCTTAGATATTGAATATATGTAACTAAAAATTGATTTTAATAAAAAATATAAATTATAGTTTTTTTTTATAATCAATTTAAGTACACATTTTTAAATATTTTAAACAGTCTTAAATTTTTCTCTCCTAAAATTAGGGCATGTTGGCGGGGCAAACAGCTGCCGGGTCAATTTTTTGTGCCGCACCGCCAAACTTTTTTTTTTTGGGTTAATTCTAGGCTTTGCTTTGAGTTAGCAGTTTTAATAAGGGTAATAACTGAAGGGTATATCTTTATACTATAAGGAAACCCCTAATGAGGGGGTGGTGTAACTTTTAATTCCAAAAATGCCCTCATAAAGTCGCATTTGGTGGGTTAATTGGGGGGTATTTTAGACTTTTGTCCGGATTAGAACTTACTTAATACAGATTTAATCTCTCAGTTCACTATTCATTCCCTCAAAATCCCGATACCTCTCTCATTCACAACATCTTCTCTTTCTGAAAGCCCTACGCCGTCCCTCGCAAGCCCGTAAGTCCAGCGCCGTCGCAAGCATCATACTCCTCCTCGCGCGTGCTTCTTCTCCTCTCTCAACCCCGATTCATGGCGATAGGTTCTTCACGGCAGAATCCTCCCCTCCCGGCGCTCTCTTGCCAAACCAATTTCTCCCTATCGACGGAGCACTCGCCTTCTTCCTCCTGACGAAACAGCGGTCCTGCCAGCGACAACGATCCCGACGACGCCGCTTTCTCCAGCGACAACGATCCCGACAACGATCCCGACAACGATCCCGCGATCTCCCTCCCGCAGCGGCAGCTCTATCCCTCCCGACGACGCTTTCCTCCTGCACTGGTGGACTCTCTCCCTCCCGTGAATCAGTCGGGTATTCCTCTCCCGATGGATCTTTCCCTCATGATAGATCTTTTGTTGATGAGGTAATTTCCCTAATTTCTCTCATGATGGATCTGTTGCTACAATCTCTTAGATAGTAGTTTTACTTCATTATGAAACTCTCTCCCTCCCGTGGATTTGTTGCCAGTCGGGTATTTATCTCCCGTTAAAAGTAAACTCATTATGAATGTGGGAATGAGCTCTATCATTAGTCTTGATTTCTTGGAGTAGTTTTAATTTCAATGAATACATAAACATTGATGATTCAAATTGTACAGCTACCAGTTGTGAATTCTGTATGCAGGTAGCAAATCTCATTGAATTCCCATCTATTTACATTCAACTCCAATTTGCAAAGCTGAAATCATTCCAATGTGGCAGGAAGAGGTTCCAATGTTGCTCATTTTCATTAACATTCAACTTCAATTTTCTTGAATTAGTTTTGTTTTTTTGATGTACTCTTACATTATCTACACTCTTATTCACATCCTTGCCCTTCAAAAATCCAACGCCTTTCTCTTGCCTTTCACAACTTTCATCCTGCAAATAAATTAGGCCACTGAGAAAATTATTTGCGTGTTATTTATGTAGAAATAGTTGAATCCAAAATTACTTGATTATAAATTTAGGGGCCAGCGAATTATGCTAAGGTCATAAAATTGTACGGATTTCTGCTGTGCAACTATATTTTCAAGTTGACGCTTCATGTTCATTACAACTTCTGACCTCTAGAATATATTACTATTTTTGGGGTGACATTTTGTCCTCTGCCGCTGAACGTACTCTCTCAAGAATGGCTACAGCTTCTCCTGCTTGCCATTGAACAAAAAAGTGGATGAAGTTTCTTCATGTTCACTACAACTTCAAACGATAAGGCTCCGCTTGCCACGATGGTGGCGGTTATGAGGACGGGGTTAAACCGTCATTCGTTAACGACTGCCTAACAAAGATCATTTGTTTGAACATAAAAATGGATGACGTTTGTTAGATGTGCGTTAACGCATGTTAATTTAACTTTCAAGTTCATGACTGCCACCACCGTGCGAAACGGAGATTTTATGTGGTTTTTATTAGGGTTTATGAACACAATATTGATGTTACAAATAGAGTTGAAATCCTCTTAATTCATTGGAGTCAAACGAATATTATTCATCAGACAGTTCAGTAATTATGTTTTTTTTGTTCATATAGGTTGATTAAATGACGATCAATCTCGAGCAATAAATGAAAATATCAAAAAATTTGAAATCATTTTTCATGCTCTTCGCATCGACATTTCATAACTGCATTTCCCCATCTTTAAATATCAAAATTTTAAATTTGTAATCATTTTTGATTTTTAATTATTTTTAGAGTTTTGATTTGGAATAATTTTCCGTTTTGATTTCCAATCCAAACTTCAGCTTCTCATTTCAGTTAAGATTTCTTATTCAGCTCATCGTATCTTTGATCGCCGGCCTCATCTCCCTCTCTCACTCCAAGCACTCAGATGACAGTCGTGCACATCGCGCGAGACTTCGATTTTTTGATTTTAGTTTCCTGCAACACCTATGATTGCTCTCGCAAGATTACTGTCTCTGATTTCTACCTCATCTCATTGTTACAGCTACGAAACATCTTCGACATCCACATTTGGTAGTGCAAGCTGGGCTTTATTTTGAATGATGATAAATTTCTATGCAAGGTCATGGTTCTAAGCTGGACTTTATTTTGAATGAATGTAAGGATCTACACAGTGTTTGTAGGTCACGGTAGGAGGAGTTATCTTCATAGGTAATAATAGTAGGTTGATTCAGTAGATAAAGACACAGATAGAATAATTCCTTGCTTGCTCTGTTTCCTAATCGTACATGATCATTCTGCAACATTGGAACCATTACAGCTTCACTCTATTTACAAAACCTCTTCCTGCCACATTGTAACGATTTCAGCTTTGCACTACTTACAACATTTACTCGCTCCTCAAATGGCACTTATCGCCTCACATTGTTCAGTTTTCATTATTGATATCATTTGCATTTTTAATTTCAGTTTTGATTTAAATTTTTTTTATTTCATTTAGGATTCCATTTGGACTTTCGTTTACAAAATTGATTTTTTGATTTGTAATTTCTGTTTTGATTTCTTATTACAGTTTTTAATTTCAGATTTTCAATTGTGATTTCAATTTTGAAATTTGATTAGATTTTGGATTTCAATTTAAACTTCAGATTTCAGTTAGATTTTTATGTTTAGTTTTGAGTTTTTGTTTTCAGTTTGAGGATTTCAGTTAGGATTTCAAATCAAATTTGAGTTTAGGATTAAACTTTTGAATTTGATTTCATATTTAATTCCACGTGATTTAGGATTTCATTTTCTAAACATAACTTAATTAACCATTGCCTCAGCTGCTCGAAGAAAACATATCATCGAGCACGACTCCTTCATTTCTGACACTATAATTCACTTCTGACACTATAATTCACTTCTTTGTGGGGGAGAGTTAAACTCCATTACATTGTTTTCATTTCTAAATGTGCTTTAAAGTTGATTGCTTCGGTTGATTGTTCTAAATTTTGGGGTTTATTGGTCTAAAATCAGCATTTGTCGGCCCACGCGAATGTATTCGCCTCAGCCAAATGTAGCCCCCCTAGACAATTGTCGCTCCCACAACAAATGTCGCCCCCACGACAAATGTCTTCCCCTCGAAAAAATACCGCAGAAATCCACGATGAATGTTGCCCTCACGAGGTACTTTTGGTTGGGATTTAGCTTTTCAGACGAATGCCGCCCCCACGACGAATGTCGCCCCGACGCCGAATGTCGCCTCGATGTCGAATGTCGCCCCGACGCCGAATTTCTCCCCGACGCCGAATGTCGCCCCCATGACGAATGTCGCCCCCACGACTAATGACGCCACCACCAATAATGACGCCTCCACCACAAACGTATGTCGCCTCCCAGAACCGATGTCGTCACCCACGACAAATGATGCCACCCACGACTGATGTCACCCGTCACGGCCGATGTCGCCCCCATGACAAATGTTGCCCCCACGACAAATGTCGCCCCCAACCCATGTATCCCCCCTCCCCGACAAATGTCACTCCCATGTCAAATATCACCCCCACGACAAATATCGTCGCACGACAACGTTGCCCCCGCGACAAACGTCGCCCCCACGACCAATGTCCCCCCCACGACCAATGTTGTCACAGGGCCAATGTTGGCCCCACGACCATTATTGTCCCCTGACCAATGTCGCCCACATGACATATGACGCATCAATGACCAATGTCGCCCCCAATACCAATGTTACCCCCACAAAACCAATGTCATCCCCGACCAATGCTGCCCCAACAACCTATGTCACCCCCCACTCCAAATGTTGCCCCCACGACAAATATCGCCCTCTCGACAAATGTCGCACACACAAAAAGTTTCCTACATCCCACGATAAATGTCGCCGCCCCCCGACCAATGTTGCCGTCTCCGACCTATGTTGCCGCCCCGACAATGTTGCTGCCCCCCGACTAATGTCGCAGTCATTGATCAATATCACCACCACGACATTTGTCGCCCCCACGACAAATGTCGTCACCACGACAAAATGTCGCCCCCACGACAAATGTCGCCCCCACGGCACAAATGTCGTCCCCACGACAAATATCGTCACCACGACAAATGTTGCCCGCACGGGGTCCCCGTGCACGACTGCTTGTATATATATATATATATATATTATTCTTATATATATACGAGTCGCAGGCACGGGCCTCCGGCCCGATGGATACGCGCCACAGTACCTGGCCGCCGACGGCGGGCTTCGCCCGCCCCACCACCCCGGCAGGCTCCGCCCGCACCCCCCGGCGGGCTCCCTGCCCAATTTAAAATTTTATATTAATTTAAATTAACATTTTTAAAATATTTTATATATTAATTTAAATTAACATTTTAAAAATTATTTTATATAAATTTTATATAATTGTTATATTTTACGTTTTTAAAATCGTCGAACTCAACTAAAATCGTCGAGCGGAGAATACGCCCCAGTCACGCCCATGGTCACGCCCGTGACACCGGGCGTGACTCTTATCGTCGACCGGAATTCGTCGAACTCAACTAAAATCGTTGAACGGAGAACACGCCCCGGTCACGCCCATGGTCACGCCCGTGACACCCGGCGTGACTCCTATCGTCGACCGGAATTCGTCGAACTCAACTAAAATCGTCGAACGGAGAACAACACGCCCCGATCACGCCCGTGGTCACGCCTGTGACAACGGGCGTGACTCCTATCGTCGACCGGAATTGGTCGAACTCAACTTAAATCGTCGAACGGAGAAGACGCCCCGGTCACGCCCATGGTCACGCCCGTGACACGGGGTGTGACTCCTATCATCTATTAGTCCCGCACCCGCCTATTAGTCCCACACTGCCTATAATAAGAAACTTTACGGGTTTTTAAATATAGATTCTCAGAAACGGTGTTTGAAACCACTGGATTGGTGGGCATGCTGGTTGGCGGGTTGGCAGGTCAGCGTGTTGGCAGGCTGGCGGGCTGGCTGGTCTGCGGGTTGGCAGGCTGATCGGATAGTCAGCTTTCCCTTATTTTTAAAAATTCATAGGGGCAAAAATGTAATTTTACATACCCTAGTTATTAGGTTTAGGAGACCTATTAAAATGTGGAGAGATGATGCAGTATGATTGAGTTTGATCGGACGGCAGCAATATTATCAAACCATAATCAAATGGCTATTGCAATTTCGAATTCATAAATTTATACTTTCTTTATAGTAGTAAAGATATAAACCACTATAAAAGAAATACTTTTATAATGGATTTTAAATTCGTTGAAGTTATTGCACACGTTGTATCTGTATCACTACTTCAACAATCACCCATTAATTGTTGATTAAAACACTTAATCAAGAAAGTAAGAGAGTGGCAGACGAGAAGCGGGCGGTGAGAGAATGGGGGAGATATTGTATTGCCGTAATTATGAGGGGAGAGAGAGTGAGAGGAAGAGATATGAAATATATATGAGGTGGTGGTAGAATGGGACGAGATAGAGAGAGAAAAAGAGGGGGCTAATTATGATGAGAGAGAGATGGATATATAATATATAAATTATATATATATATAAAGTGGGGATGTTAAAGATTTTTAAGAGAGATTTTTCTTAATAAATTGATTTTTGGTTAGAGCACTGATTTTTCTTAATAAATTGATTTTTGGTTAGAGCAGCGAGTTGGGGGAGGGTCAAGTTCGCTTGGATGCAGTCGAAGACCGCCCAAGAGCCTGCTAGGGGTGGGTGAAGCCCTCTGTCGTCGGTCGCATACTGTCGTGTTTGGTTATTGGGGCGGAGCCCCGTGTCAGACACCTTTAATAATTATTGTTTTAATAATATATTTGACAATTAAATTATTGTTTTAATAATTATAACAGTCGGGGGGATTCGGGCGAAGTCCGCCGTCGCCGGTCGGGTACTGTCGCGCTTGACCATAGGAGCGGAGCCCTTTGTCGGGTACTCGTATATATATATCTATATATATATATGAATATATATATTATACGAGCATTTCTAATGTACGGGCTGTACGGGCAATCCATTTTGGTGGTCAAGATGGTCCCAAATCGAAGAGTGATCAACACGAAAATTGTAGATCTCGGCGAGACGAACAAATTTCATGTTGACCACTTTTTGATATGAAGCCGTCTTGGTTCTCGATTTGGGCCCCGAAATCGGGGGCGGCGGAACGGTTTACTGTAGCAGTTCCGCCGCCCCGATTTCGGGGCCCAAATCGAGGTCCAAGACGGCTACATATCAAAACATTGTGTCAACATGAAAGTTGTTCGTCTCGCCGAGATCTACAACTTTCGTGTTAATCAAATTTCGATTTGCGATCATCTTGACCCCCCAATTGGCTTGCCCGTACGCCCGCACCTAATGTTTGCTCGCACAGTATACGCCATATATATATATATGTATATATATATATATATATATATGTATATATATGTATATATATGTATATATATGTATATATATGTATATATATATGTATGTATATGTATATATATGTATATATATGTATATATATATGTATGTATATGTATATATATATATATATATATGTATAATATATATATCGATGTATATATATATATATATATATTATATAGCTCTATGTATATATATATATGTATATATATACATATATATATGTATATATATACGAGTGACAGGTACGGGCCTCCGACCTGATGACCACGCGTCACAGTACCCCCCTACGGTCAAGTGCGACAGTACCAATTCCTTCCCACCATCGCCCAACCCCCCCCCCCCCCCCCCCCCCCCCCCCCGGCGGGCTTCTGCCGCACCGACGTTTTAATTTATTTCCCTAATCTAATTTAATTAATTCTTAAATTATGAAACGGATAATTATAGAAATAAAAAAATGAAATATTGCAAGTGAGAAATAAAAGTCATCTTTCATATATATGTAGAAGCTGCCATGAGACTCATGACCTATTGGATAAGGATATTTATTTCCAATTAGGCGTTGCGGGTTCGATTCTCACCCACGACATTATTTTAAATTGTTTTTTTAATTTTTTCTAAAAGTTAGTCCCACACCGTTGGTTAAGGAGTTATATTCACCAATAAATTATAGGATCCTAGTGCACAATTGAAATCGGGCGGGCTGTATGATTGGGCGGGCTGGGGAGCAGTGGTTGTATATTTGGGCGGGCCCGAGTGATTAATGTTTTTTTCATAGTTGTATGAACAAATTTGTAATTTCACATAGATTTAGGAACCAAGTAGTAGGTTTAGGAGCCCTACAAAAAAGTGGAGAGAGCGGGATGCGTTTGATCGGACGGCTGCTGAATAATGCATTCAGATCGAACGTTCAAAATCACTCCAATAATTTTTTATTTCATGAGTTTGATACTTCTATTATTGTGGTAATGATGTATATATATAATTTATTTATTTATATAGTTGTGGGCAAAAGGACTATGCCCAGTGGGTCGGGCCGGGCCCGGCCCGGTAAAAGCCCATCAAGGTCCGGCTCGTTAAAAGCCCGGCTCGGGCCTAGACCGGGCCCAGGGCCCCAAAATAGAGTTAGTGTCCAGGCCTGGCTGGGCAAAGCCCGATTTTAGGGTCGGGCCCAGGCCTTCCCGGGCAAAGCCCGGGCCAGGGCCGGGCAAAGCCTGAGCCAGGTAATTCGCCGCCCGTCTCCTATAAGAGCCGTTAGCTGCTAATGGCTCTTTTAAAAGCCGTTAGCCACTGTATTGTTGTACATCAATACATCATGACAGTTGTACTGTTGTACAACAGTATAGGGCCTAGGCTGGACAGCCTAGGCCCTAGGCTCTAATAAAAAAACTTTATAACCCCACACCCACCCCCTCTCTCACTCTCTCTCAGTCTATCTCTCTCTCCCTCTCACCCACTCTCTATCACACTCTCTCTCCCTCTCACTCACTCTCTCTCTCCCGCCCACTCTCTCTCTTCCACTCAATCACTCTCTCTCTCTCCCTCTCACTCACTCTCTCCCTCCCACTTTATCTCTCACTCACTCACTCTCTCTCCCCCTCTCACTCACTCAATGCTAGCATGACATGATCCTCCTCAATGTCAGGGTTATCTATTCAAAGTACGTCGGTAGCGGTGGAGCACAATCGTAAGGCGGTAGTTTGGGAGCATTTCGATAAGGTTCAAGTTAGCGCCGAATTCAAGGTGCGATGCAAATTATGCTCGAAGCTGTTGACCCTTACCGGTAACTCGACACTCTCAAGATATCTTAAGTCTTGCGTTTCAAAACAAGCTCCCGAGAACAGTCAGGCCCAAATTTCAGGAGTAGGACAAATTTGGACATATGATCAACTTCACTAACGAGACTTGTATATGAAACATGTCATCAAATATGAGTTGTCATTCAGCCACTACAACAACGAGGATGCGACAAAATACATATATGGAGGGCTTCAGCCCAAATATCAACAGGTAAGTAGAGTTTCTCTTAGGCGCGATGTCATTAAAGCCTATTTAGAATCAAAACAATTGTTAATAATTTTTTTTTGAAACATTCGAGGGTCGTGTAAGTTTAACGAGTGACATTTGGAGCAATAACATAAAAGTAGGATTATCGTATATATGTATCACATGCGATTGTATCGATCACGTTTCATGTGAGCTAAATAAACACGTAATATGTTTTGAAAGTTTCTATTATCCGCACACAGGTAAAGCTATATATAATATAATTATGAAATGTGTGCGAGAATTTTAATTAAAAGATAAAATAATGAGTATTTATTTTGATAACGCCACTAACAATAGCGTAGTTATTGATTGGTTAAAATGCGATTTAAAACCAATATTAAGCGGTGTGTTTTTTCATACTCGGTGTGTTTGTCACATTTTAAATTTAGTGGTACAAGATAGTTTAGTCACCATAGAACCTTATTGTACAATCTATATTCGTTGAGGGTGGACAACTCCAGAGCCAGGTCTGCAGAAGTCAAAGTCAGTAAGTCAAGAAAGAGGTTAGAGTCAACTCGCCAGGCAGCAGAAGGCCTGGGCGAGTATGGCAAGCTCCCCTCGCATACTCATCAGGTAGGCGACTAGGCCACCTAATCGCCCAGTCATGCGAGCTTCTCCAGGAAGTCGCCTAGTCACTGAGGGGTGGGGCTATAAATAAGACTCACCCCCTCCACTAGGATTTCCCTATAAATAGGACCTCAGGGGTACGAGGAGAGATAGCTTTGGCGGATAGCCTAGTCGAGCAGCCGGTTTCAACTGTGGCTCTTCTCTTGCGGTCTGGACCAGCAAGCAGTCTGGTGGAGTAACCAGGCAGATAGGTTTGTTTATCCGCGGGTAGTGGCGGACTCCTTTGGACGTCGCCAAGTTTGGCAGGTTCTATGGTTCGTAAGAAGGCAGACGAATATCGCGGACTGGGGTGGCTTTCCGCCAGGTCGCTGGTGCCTTCTCGGGAGAGGAAGATCAGAGTTCGTTGTTATAGACTTGGTCATTTTGACAATTTCCGGCTGCAGGTGTGCAGGCTCAATCTGGAGTTCACCGAGTCCAGCATGTTTGATATTGCAGACTCTTCTGGAGCTCGCCGATGTCCGGCATGGTTGTATGTTTGCAATCTGTATCTTAGATCTTAGAGTTGGCACAGTTGTGCGGACAGGTTACCTGGAGGTCGTGCAGACTGATGGAGCAGAACGCAAGGTGGAAGACCAGAGTTGTTCAGTAAGGATCGATCTTGGCATTAGGTGTTGTGGTTATGATTTGAGACCGCAGAGTTTGGTGGACTTGGTCTGGGGGACTAAGTCCAGCTAGTTGCCTGGCTCACCGAGTTCGCTTAGTTGCAGACTTCTTTGGTATTCGCTGAGTTCGCCTAGTACGGACTGCTGTGGTATTCGCTGAGTTCGACAGTATTGGCAGGACAGTTTTTGCCCAAGTCACGGGTTGTGGGATGCACAGACTTGTAGCATTGTACGCAGGGTTGGCGGACTAGTCGTCTATCCAGCATTATTGATAGGCGCGACTGAGCGAACTGATGTTGGTATCCGAACAGTACTGATACAAGGTGTTAGTCGATATGTTTGATGGTCGGTTATCCTATTGGTGTAGGTGGTGATGACACTCCTCCTTACATCTATAAATAGGACCCCTCGGCTCGTCATAAATAAGTAGTGAATAGTAAGAACGAGCTCGTGCTTGATTTTGCGGTTACGGTTTTCTAACCACTGAGACTAAGAAAGTTGGTTCTGTGCAGGTTGTGCAACTAACACCAGGCGACTAGGCGACTAATGGAAGTTGGTGTGGAACAGTTCCCGGATACAATCAGCGGTTAAGCAACAGGACGCTGTCTTCGCGACTAGATATCTTCCTTGGGGTTGCGGATAAGCAGAGCAGTTCACCCGGTCAGTCAACGGGTTCTGTTCCTGGTTCAACATTTCAATAATAACAGTCTGCGCGGTTTGCCACGGATAGGGAGCTTCAGCGGTCTCGGCAGACTTAGCTGGTGGATAGGCGGCTTGTGCGGTTACTTGACTCAGTTTGCGTGAATTTCTTCATGTTGGAATTTTTTGTTCCCTGATTACATTATAAAATCATGTCTTATAATGTATGTCTCACCCTGTAAAAGAAGTTAATTTCAATTGAAAACTCTTATGCTACGGTTGTTACTGTCTTTTACTTGGCTTCGGTTGTGGTTGAGTGTTCCAGCGACCTGATTCAGCACCTGCTTCAGAAATTTTTTACATGGTATTAGAGGGGTGTTGAAGAGTAGCAGTTCATCAATCTAAGGTTGTTATACCTTTGTTGAAGTTCAAGTGATTCAGCTGATAGTAATGGATGCCAGTTTTGGAAGAGGGATTGGGATTGAGCTCTTGACGCGGACCAACTTCAAGCATTGGAGGTCGTGCATGGAGAGCTACCTTCTTGACAATGATCTGTGGGAGGTTATTGGTGGGGACAACTAGCAAGAAGTGGTCGCTACCGGAGGCAAAGCTGAGGCAGTGAAGGTGTGGAAGTGAACAAATACTAATCCTGCATTCACTCTAAAGCATGTTCTTTCACCGGAGCTGTTTGATCACATTATTGATTGTTGCTTGGCATCTTATATCTAGATGGCCTTATATGGCCTGATGAACAAGAAGAACGTTGCTCAGCTACAGTTCTTGGAGAATGAGTTGACTAAGCCACTTAGGGGGGACCTGTCAGTGTCATCTTTCTTCTTAAAGATGAAGAACATCTGAGCTGATATTTTGGCACTGGACCCGGAAGAGCCTTATCTCAGAGGCGAAGTTGAAAAGACACATCATCCGCGGATTGCAGAAGGAATATGTGGAATTTGTATCTTCTGTTCAAGGCATGACCAATCAACCATCTTTGCTGGAGCTGGAGAACTTATTGGTTTCACATGAGAGCCTAGCAAATCAGATGGCTGGAGTGTCAGTCTCAAAGCGAGACAACGATGTTCTCTTAGCGGGCAAGAAGAAGCGATGAGACGGGAAGAAGAAGGCGTTGGTTAGCAATGGTCCGTCTTCTTCATCACAGCATGATAGCAGCAAGCCTCCTAAGGATGATGACGGGTGTTGGAAATAGTGCCCTCAATGTTCCCTAGATTTGACTTGAAGAGTCATCACCATCAACAGTAAGAGCATAGTTGTATTTGATGTTGGTTAAGCTCATCATATGCAGTATGTTCCTTCAAACAAGTTTCGATAGGCTGTCTAAGTGGTTGTGACAGGTGGTCACAAGGTAGAGATGTGAATTGACAGAAATCTGTCTAAGTCCACAGGCGCTGAGTGAAGCTAGTTCACTCAACGCCAGATGCCAAGGAAGGATGCTGAAAAGGTTGAAAATCGCCCAAGTCCACAGGCGTTGAGTGAAGGTAGTTTGCTCAACGTCACATAACTAAAAGCGTCGAGTAAAGGAGTGGACAGTCATAGCCCAGCAGTCTGCAAAGTAATTCTGCAGCTAAGTCCACGGGTGTTGAGTGAAGGCAGTTCACCCAACGCCATATAACAGAAAGCACTGAGTAAAGTAGTGGACAGTCAAAGCCCAGCAGTTTGTAAAGCAATCCTGCGGCTAAGTCCATAGGCACTGAGTGAAGGCAGTTCACTCAACTAAGCATCGTGTGAATACAACAAAGGAGTCGTGTGATGTCAAAGCTCAAGAAGAAATACAGAAAAAATCTGTCTAAGTCCAAGGACATTGAGTGAGGACAGCTCACTCAATGCACTCAAGGCCTCAACAAGCTGGCAGACTTCATAGAAGCGGTTATGTTTAAAAGCGTTGAGTGATGAAGCTTCAGTTAATGCTCTCAATGCCTAGTAGATAAAGATAGTTGGAGCTAAATCCAGGAGCGTTGAGTGATGCCAATTGACTCAAGGCACTCAACGCCCGATGATGCAGAGAATTTGACAAAGTCCAAATTCGTTGAGAGAAGGCCATTCACCAACACACTCAACGCCTGGATTAATTCTAAAGATTTGGCTAAGTCCATAAATGCCAAAGTCAGTCAAAGTCAACAAAAGTCAACAGGGTTCAAATTAGTTGCGGGAAAGCTACAGAACATGACAAATAGTGTCGGAGATCTACTGTATGTCTTCTTCCGTTAAAGCAAAGTGCAGCTATCAATAATCTATCACAAGTGGTCCTCACTACTTCTTCGACCCGTTAATTGGCAAAAGATAAAAAGGACAATATAGACTGAAGGAACTTTAACCTTTAGGGTTTTATTGATTTCGTAAAGTTGTGGCTGAACTTCATCTTACTCGCCATTATTGCCAAGCCCAAGTTTGAAGTTGAATCAGCTGAACTAAAAGTTCTTTCAAGTTCGCTATAGAAATTTCTTCTGCTACAACAAGTTCAGAAAAAGTTCTGATTAAGAAGGAGAAGAAGAGCTTTTTAGTTTTCTGCAGGTCCAGGTTAGCTATTTGAAGAACACAAGATCTGGCAACTCTTGAGTCTTCTTCAGCAAGTTCAGAAATAAGATTCTGAGGTTCTTCCTGCAAAGACAGCTATTTGCTGAAGATATTACTCTTGTTGCTGTGAAGAAAGTTAGGGCTGAGATAACTCAGCTCAGGAAGCAGACACAGAGAAATTTCTCTAGTGTCAATTCAACACCAACAAAACCCTTTCATTTATGTAGGATCCTTTTGGATCTGAATGTAAGGCCTTTGTGCCTGAGGTAGGGCAGATTTGTTAGAGGTAGTATCTAGATTTTATCTGAGGTAGGGCTTTGTGCCCTAGCTGTAGGAGATTCATTCTCTCTAAGGTAGGGCTTTTGAGCCTGAGGTAGGGCAGTTTTGCCTGAGGTTGGAGAGTCATTCTCTCTGAGAGTATAAACTTTGGGTCTGAGGTAGGATCCAGATTTGGATCTAAGGTAGGGCCTTGTTCCTGAGCTGTAGGTGTTGGAGTTACCATGATGATCTGGAAGTGGTCAAACATGTAATCTCACTGCCAACGCAATATGAGCCTGCAGGGTCGCACATAAGAGATGTGGAGAAGTTGGATGACTGACTGTGTTGGTAAAGGTTACCAATCACCGACCTGAATAGGGTTGTGGGCAAAGTGTTGCCTTATAGGATCATCGGGTTGGGCAAATGTTGCCTTGAAGGGCTGGTTAGGTTCGTCGTCCGAGGGTCAAAGACATTAGTCGAGAATAGTCTTCAGATTCCCGCCGATCGGCGAGAATCGTCTCCCTGATTCTCGCCGATCGACGAGAATCGTCGAGAATCAATTGTTGATTCTCGACGATCGACTACTTCGACGATTGTCGTCGACCGCGGCTCGACGATCGTTGAGTATCATTATGTGTCGTCGAGCGTGGCTCGACGATCGGCGAGAATCGTCGAGTATTGTACTCTGATTCTCGCCGATCCAATGTGATACTCGTCGAATGATTCTCACCGAACCTGCTCAGTGATTCTCGTCGATTGTCGCCGATTCTCACCGATTCATTCTCGCCGATTCTGAACCCTAGTTCTGGGTGGTCTGCGGATAACGATTTTTCTGGGTTTATTTATACCTCTAGTATAAATAGAACACTTAGGTTTTATCGGGTAGAGATCCTTTTTGGCTACTGTGCGAATCGACCCCGACGGAAAGGTTCCGCTCGATCGTTCCGCCGATCCCGATCCCGCCGCCGGAAAGTGTTCCGCCGCCGCGTTCGCTCCGCTGCCACCTCTTCTCCGGCGACTGTCGCTGGTGCTGCTCTTCCTGGCGCGGACCTAGCAGTCCGTGGATTAGCCGAGGTGCGGTCTTCTCCATTCCGGATCTTCCGTGTGACGGAAAGCTCGGCGTTCTCCCGCTCGTGTGGACTTCTGCAGAAACGTGGATACTATTCCACGTAGAACTCGCCACTAGCAAGAAGATAAAGTTTGGAGCTCCTCCGTTGAGTTGTGACTCAACGCCACCGAGGTAATTTTTACCTAGTTTTCTTAACTTCTTGATTCAACTGTTCATGGCCCGATCCACATCTCTTTGGGTTTTTCTTGATGTTTTATTTTTCCGCTGCGCGCACAAGCGTTGTGCCAACCCCATAGAGAAACCCAACAGTGGTATCAGAGGGAGGTTCGGCCATGACTGTTGTTTTGGAAGTTTGGTCATTCCAGTGCGTGTAAACCTAGAGATTTAGAAGCGTTCTAAATGTCTAGATTTAGTCTTGGCACCTCACCAAGAACAATTGGAATTTCGGTGGCATTTCTAAGTGTTAGAAATTGTTGTCTCTTTAGCAGTAACCATCCCTCGAGTATGTTTTGGATTTTGAATCCAACGTAGAGAGATGAGCTTGTCTACTGCTTAAGTTGAGTTGTGTTTGCCTTCTGTCCAATGCATGTAAATCTAAGGATTTGGAAATTTCCGGATGTTCAGATTTAGCCCTTCCTTCTATCAAATTGTTGATGGTGTAAGGATGTGCACATAAGGGATGCATGTGGTGTAGAATTGTTTTTCTTTGGATGTGCACATAGATCAAATGTTGATCATGGTTAACTGTTAACCTAAAATTGAAATCCCTTCTTTTAATAGTAAGTGTTCGGATGCCTTCCGATGGATGACACTCTTCCTGCCTCGATCGATGAAATGTGGGCTTGCCAAAGCAAGGTGCATTAATCTATCTTGGTAAGGGTGCGAGCGGATAATTGTGATATCCCACTGTCAACATCGGGTCCAGCTTAACTAGGTGACCTCAAAGGTTGAGTGCCTAGAGGCATAGGGTTGGCATGCACCATATGATGGATGCGAATAAGGAGTTATTCACCAACCATACAAGAATTGCATGAGGATTCAATTGGCAAGCGTTGCCTACCTAAATAACCGCATCGTGAGAGGAACGCCAAAGCGGACTCATTGTGTTGGTGAAATACGGATCTTGTCCACTAAGAGAGTAGCTCGCATGAACTCTCCGAATTGTTAGTGAGGGCTATCATTTCGAATAAAATAGTGGGAGTATTTTTAATTGAAGTCCTAATTAGAATAAATTGTAATTGAAATTTAGGTACTGATTTTATTCTGCATAAATTCTTGTAGAATTCCATGGCAAGTGTTTCACACTACACGCTGTCTCTGAGAGCCATCCTTGAGAAGGATAAGCTCAGCGGGACAAACTATATGGACTGGTACAGGAACCTGAGAATTGTTCTCAGGCAAGAGCGAAAGCTCTATGTCTTGGAAGAATAAGCCCCCGAGGTGCCGACCGGGAACTCTTCCCGTGCTGAGAAGGATACTTATAAGAAGTATACTGACGATGCTTTGGATGTCGAGTGCCTTATGCTTGCCACCATGAACTCTGAGCTTCAGAAGCAACATGAGAACATGGGGTGCAAGGAGATTGACGAGCACCTCAAGAAAATATTTCAAGGGCAGGCTCGTCAAGAGAGGTTCGACATCACTAAAGCGTTGTTTCAGTGTAAGATGGGAGTTCGAGACTCAGTAGGGACTCACGTACTCAAGATGATTGGGTATATAGAGAACCTTGAAAGGCTGGGTTTTCCTCTTGGTCAAGAGTTGGCCACGGATCTGATCCTGCAATCGTTGTCGGACAGTTATGAGCAGTTTGTCTTGAACTACAATATGAATGAGATAGACAAGACACTGCCCGAACTCCTAGGCATGTTAAGAACTGCCGAGATCAACATGAAGAAGGCCAAGCCTGCCAGCCCCATACTGATGGTGCATAAGGGCAAGGGCAAAGCCAAGGGCTCTAAGAAGACGAAGGTAGGACCTAAGTCATATCTTGAGCCCAAGTCTTCAGCACTGATCAAGAAGAAGAGCACGGTGAAGGAAGGGAAATGCCACCACTGTGGCAAGGCTGGTCATTGGCGGAGGAACTGTCCTTCGTATATTGAGGGTCTGCAGAAATTGAGGGGAGGTATGACTTCCGCTTCTAATGTTTACGTTATAGAGATAAACCTTTCTGCTCCTTCATCTTGGGTATTGGATACCGGATGTGGTTCTCACATTTGTACAAATGTGCAGGAACTGGGAAGGAGAAGATTGCTGAGTAAAGGGGAGGTGGACCTCCGCGTCGGCAATGGAGCAAGAGTTGCTGCTGTAGCCGTAGGAGTTTACCGTCTTTCTTTGCCCAGTGGGCTTGTAATAGAACTAGATAACTGTTATTTTGTTCCGGCGATAACTAGAAATATTATATCTATTTCATGTTTGGACATGATTGGATTTTCTTTTATAATTAAGAACAATTGTTGTTCAATATTTAAGAATGATGTTTGTTATGCTGTAGCCCAATTGTTTAATGGTCTTTACGTTTTGAACTTGGACCATCTGATCTATAATGTAGAAAATAATAAAAGACTAAGAACAAATGATTCGAACCCTACGTTTCTCTGGCATTGTCGTTTGGGTCATATCAACGAGAAGCGCATATCCAAGCTCCATAGAGATGGACTTTTGGACTCATTTGATTATGAATCATTTGAGCGATGCGAATCTTGTTTGCTAGGCAAAATGACTAAAGCTCCTTTCACTGGTTATACTGAGAGGGCTGAGGATCTCTTGGGTGTTGTACATAGTGATGTATGCGGACCCATGAGTACCATGGCTAGAGGTGGGTATTTCTACTTTGTTACATTTACTGATGATTTCAGTAGATACGAATATGTGTATCTTATGAAGTGCAAATCCGAGACCTTTGAAAAGTTCAAAGAGTTCAAAAATGAAGTAGAAAACCAGTTGGGTAAAAGGGTTAAAGCACTCCGATCTGATCGAGGTGGCGAATACCTGAGTCATGAGTTCCGTGATCATCTGAAAGTGTGTGGTATTGTATCACAGCTCACTCCACCTAGAACGCCACAACATAATGGTGTGTCTGAGAGGAGAAATCGTACTCTGTTAGACATGGTACGTTCGATGATGAGTCATGCAGACTTGCCTGTTTCCTTTTGGGGTTTTGCTTTAGAGACTGCTGCAATGACATTGAATCGCGCTCCAACGAAAACGGTTCTGAAGACACCATATGAGATATGGACTGGGAAGCGTCCTAGTATGTCGTTCATTAAAATTTGGGGCTGTGAGGCATATGTGAGACGTCAAATGCCTGACAAGCTGGAACCCAAATCGGATAAATGTTATCTGGTGGGATATCCTAAGGAAACGAAAGGGTATTACTTTTACCTACCATTTGAGGGCAAAGTGTTTGTCGCAAGGACTGGTGTCTTCTTGGAGAAAGAGTTCTTATCAAGAAAGACTGAAAAGGTAGAGCTTGAAGAAGTTCAAGAGCCACATGTAGTGAATGAACCGGAATTGGATTCTGAGACAGGACTACAAGATGTTGTAGCTGGAGAACCTGCTCAGGGAACACAAGTCCTACGTAGATCTGGTAGACCGAGGTTTGAGCCTGAGAGATATGGATTTCTCGTGTCTCAAATAGGTAATGTGTTGCTTATGGATCATGATGATGAACCAGCAACCTACCAAGAGGCTATAAATGGACCGGACTCCGACAAATGGCTTGAGGCTATGAAATCCGAAATGGACTCCATGTATGCAAACCAAGTTTGGAACTTGGTGGAACCACCTGAAGGGGTACGACCCATAGGGTGCAAGTGGGTCTTCAAGAAGAAGACCGACATGGATGGGAATGTACAGACATTCAAAGGGCGACTGGTGGCTAAGGGCTTCAAGCAAATTCATGGTATTGACTATGATGAGACCTTTTCCCCTGTTGCCATGGTAAAGTCCATTAGGATATTGCTTGCTATTGCTGCGTATTATGACTACGAGATCTGGAAGATGGATGTCAAAACGGCTTTCCTTAATGGAAACCTCCTTGAGGAAGTGTATATGACACAACCCGAGGGTTTTGTATCCCCAGATGAAGCCACTAAAATATGCAAGCTGAATAAGTCCATTTATGGACTGAAACAGGCCTCTCGAAGTTGGAATCTTCGTTTTGATGAGAAAATCAAAGAGTTTGGTTTCATCAAGAATGAAGATGAGCCTTGTGTTTACAAGCGAATTAGTGGGAGCATTGTTGTCTTCCTGATATTGTATGTAGATGACATACTGTTGATTGGGAATGACATTCCTACCCTGAAAGTTGTTAAGAACAACCTAGGGAACTGCTTTTCAATAAAGGATTTGGGTGAAGCGACTTATATACTTGGTATTAAGATCTATAGAGATAGATCGAAGAAGTTGCTGGGTTTGACCCAGAGTACGTACATCGAAAAGGTGTTGAAGCGGTTCAACATGCTTGAGTCCAAGAAAGGATTTTTGCCCAAATCTCATGGTGTGAATCTCTCTAAGGACCAATGTCCAAAGTCTTGTGAAGACAAGGACCGCATGAAGTTGATTCCATATGCTTCGGCAATTGGATCAATCATGTACGCGATGTTATGTACTCGACCCGATGTCTCCTTTGCTTTGAGCATGACTAGCAGGTATCAGTCAGACCCCGGTGAGTGTCACTGGATTGCAGTCAAGAATATCCTGAAGTACTTGAGAAGGACTAAGGACGTGTTCTTGGTGTATGGTGGAGAGGAAGAGCTCGTTGTAAGTGGTTACACGGATGCTAGCTTCCAAACTGATCGAGACGACTCCAAGTCTCAGTCAGGTTTTGTGTTTTGCCTGAATGGAGGAGCTGTGAGCTGGAAGAGTTCCAAGCAAGAGACAGTTGCTGATTCTACAACAGAGGCCGAGTATATCGCAGCAGCTAATGCAGCGAAGGAGGCTGTATGGATTAGGAAATTCATCGGCGAGCTTGATGTAGTTCCTAGCATTGTTGGTCCCGTAGTTCTCTACTGTGATAACAATGGTGCAATTGCACAATCTAAGGAACCTAGATCTCATCAGCGCTCCAAGCACATACTTCGGCAGTTTCATCTTATTCGTGAGATTGTCGAACGAGGAGATGTAAACATTTGCAGAGTGCCGACTGAGGAAAATATTGCGGATCCGCTGACAAAGCCTCTCGCACAGAGAAAGCATGATGGTCATACTAGATCGATGGGTATGCGATACCTAAACGATCGACTCTAGCGAGGATCTTGTGGATTGCATGTAAATATGTATTTTGTTGGCTGTTTGTTCATATGATGAACTGTGTACCTAGTTTTTCTTTTATAATTAATGACAAATTCTTTTATTGTGAGTTTTTCTATATATGATAGTTAAATGTTAACATAATAGATACCCTTAGAATGTTCGCTTCCATAGGACATCAAGTACGTGACTTGAATGTGAGAGTCTATGATTTATTTGAAGCTTCATTCTTAAAGGTCCCTGGTCGAGTATCATCATAGAAGCTAAGGGTGATGATGATACATGAAGGCTAGCACGTGTGTTGACTGATGACTGGTTCTCACAGGTCATGATATTGTGATATCAAGTCATCACGTGGGTACTTGTTAGTGAACAAGTTGTACTGGACAGACCCAACCTGAGACTACTCTGTGGATTGTCATCCAATAGTGTCACGAGTTGGTCTCAATTGACAATGGTGTTGTGGTCCCTTGACCTGAAGTCACAGCATTCATCAAGTGAGGAAGAGCGTGCTTTGATGCCATCTAAAGTCTTCCTTGAGAAAGGTTGATGATAAGGGTGGTTGTTGGGCATGTTACGAATCATTTGGGTGTTTGTGTGTGAGCAGATATGGAATTTGTCCTCCTGTATGACAGGAGTTGCATCCATGGGCCCCTTATGGAACTGGACTGAGAAATGCATGGCCATGCTTGGTTGAGTCAATATGTGATATTGGACTCACCATTCTCTGGAAGTCCGTCCTGGATCAAGAAAACTTGGATTGAGCTATTACGAGGGTGACACGGTCCATGCCTCTAGTTCTTTCCGGATGTAAGGGACAAAGGGACAAAGACAACGCTGATACATTGGTCATAAAGGCTTATGAGTTATTAAATCTTATTGCTTGGGGAGCAATGATGCATTGCTAGATGCCGCTCATTGTTTGTGAGGTTTTTGGTTTGATACTTTCGAGATCAAGTGCGAGTCTGTTGGAGTTACCATGATGATCTGGAAGTGGTCAAACATGTAATCTCACTGCCAACGCAATATGAGCCTGTAGGGTCGCACATAAGAGATGTGGAGAAGTTGGATGACTGACTGTGTTGGTAAAGGTTACCAATCACCGACCTGAATAGGGTTGTGAGCAAAGTGTTGCCTTATAGGATCATCGGGTTAGGCAAATGTTGCCTTGAAGGGCTGGTTAGGTTCGTCGTCCGAGGGTCAAAGACATCAGTCGAGAATAGTCTTCAGATTCCCGCCGATCGGCGAGAATCGTCTCCCTGATTCTCGCCGATCGACGAGAATCGTCGAGAATCAATTGTTGATTCTCGACGATCGACTACTTCGACGATTATCGTCGACCGCGGCTCGACGATCGTCGAGTATCATTATGTGTCGTCGAGCGTGGATCGACGATCGGCGAGAATCGTCGAGTATTGTACTCTGATTCTCGCCGATCCAATGTGATACTCGTCGAATGATTCTCACCGAACCTGCTCAGTGATTCTCGCCGATTGTCGCCGATTCTCACCGATTCATTCTCGCCGATTCTGAACCCTAGTTCTGGGTGGTCTGCGGATAGCGATTTTCCTGGGTTTATTTATACCTCTAGTATAAATAGAACACTTAGGTTTTATCGGGTAGAGATCCTTTTTGGCTACTGTGCGAATCGACCCCGATGGAAAGGTTCCGCTCGATCGTTCCGCCGATCCCGATCCCGCCGCTGGAAAGTGTTCCGCCGCCGCGTTCGCTCCGCTGCCACCTCTTCTCCGGCGACTGTCGCTGGTGCTGCTCTTCCTGGCGCGGACCTAGCAGTCCGTGGATTAGCCGAGGTGCGGTCTTCTCCATTCCGGATCTTCCGTGTGACGGAAAGCTCGGCGTTCTCCCGCTCGTGTGGACTTCTGCAGAAACGTGGATACTATTCCACGTAGAACTCGCCACTAGCAAGAAGATAAAGTTTGGAGCTCCTCCATTGAGTTGTGACTCAACGCCACCGAGGTAATTTTTGCCTAGTTTTCTTAACTTCTTGATTCAACTGTTCATGGCCCGATCCACATCTCTTTGGGTTTTTCTTGATGTTTTATTTTTCCGCTGCGCGCACAAGCGTTGTGCCAACCCCATAGAGAAACCCAACAGTAGGAGAGTCATTCTCTCTGAGGTAGGGCTTTTGAGCCTGTGGTAGGGTAGTTTTGCCTGAGGTAGTGAATCATTCTCTCTGAGTGTAAGAGCTTTGGGTCTGAGGTAGGATCTAGATTTGGATCTGAGGTAGGGATTTGTGCCTTAGCTGCCAGAGAGTCATTCTCTCTGAGGTAGGGCTATCCTCCATATATTGAGCTGTAGGACTTGGGTTCAAGTCTAAGGTAGGTGATCAGTTGATCACTAAGTTGTAGGAGCAAATTTGCTCTAAGATAGGGCTTTGTGCCTGAGTTGTAAGTCTTGGAGGAGACTGAGTGATCCTGCGGGATCTATGGTGTAAGCTCTAAGGAGCTGAGTTTTTGAGAAATGTCTTGTCTAATAAGAAGTTAGAAAGATGGGAGGGACAGTTGATGTACCCATAATCTGGGAAACCACTATAAAATCTTTATGTGTTCTTTGTGTTTTGTCTTGAAAGCATAAAACTACTAAGTCACAACACACTAAGATAAAAATAATAATAAAAAAGTAGAAAACCTATTCACCCCCCTCTAGGTGTTTAGATACCTTGAAATTAAAGACTTTCAAGTGGTATTAGAGGGAGGTTGCTCAAGAAGGACCTAACAGTCAGAGCAGATCCTAAAGGGTAGCTGAAATAAGTCCTATACTTATGGGTTCTAGAGAGAACCATAAGGATCTATGTTTCATGAGACTCCCCATCCGCAGGAAGGAGAGTTTTGGAATCTGGAAAGAGAGGGTCAGACTATTTATGGAAGCCTATGACCCAAGGATATTTGTGACAGTCAAAGAGAGATCTTTCATCCCTATGAAGGTCTTAGTTCTGGGTGCCAATGTCCAAACACCTAAGATATATCAGAGATGACAAAGGATGAAGTCATTTTGGCTACATTGGACAAGAGGGCACAAAACATTATTGTTAGTGTCATAGATGATTCAACCTTTCAGAATCTTGTTCACTTTCAGACCTCCAAAGAAATATGGGACACTCTAGTGGTCTATATGGAGAGAACTGAAGAGGTAAGAGATGACAGGAAGTCCATGCTCAAACAGGAGTATGAGGCTTTCAGGCAGTCCTTGAAAGATAACATAGATACTTGTTGAAAGAATTGGTTCCTAAACACCTAGAGAGGGGGGGGGGGGGGGGGGTTAATAGGTGCAATTCCTTTTTACACCGAGGCAGAATATTAATTCAGATAATCAAATTAAATCTATCAGTTCTACAGCTACCACAATCACAGAATTCATAGAATGACACGTAATCACAGATGGCACACAGTTTTATAGTGGTTCCCCAAGGTCTGGGTACATCCACTTTCCCCCTTCGCCTATCTAGCAGTATGCTAGATTCTGCCTAACTTCTTTCCTTCTCCTCAGATCCGCAAATCTTATAGCTCAGAACCCAAACAAGGCTCCTACAACTCATAGTGAGTCCACACTCCTACAGCTCAGGCAATATGCCCTACCTCAGCCTTCAACAAGGCCTACAACTCAGAGATGACAATCTCCTACAACTCAGGCTCTCAGTCCTAACTCATCCTTCAACAAGGCCTACCACTCAGAGAACTTAATCTCCTACAACTCAGCCTTTATAAATCAGGCTTACAACTCAGATCTTAAAAAGATCCTACAGAAAATAGATGTAAATTTGAAGTTTACCACCACCCTGGTTGAGAGAGAAAGGATGGAAGGTTTCTTGATCAGTTCTTGAAAGAATCTGATGACAGAGATCAACATGTCTTAGCTTTCTTCAAAGCTTCTTGAATCTGAATACAGTAGGGTTGATCTCCTCTGAAGTTGATCTTCAATCAGCTTCTTTCTTGAAATTCAGAAATCAATCTGAATTCTTCTTGGCAGACTGGTTCAGAATCTGCATTTAAGAGAATTGTTGATGTAAGTCCCTTTCTTCACTTGAATAGATGAAGCTCTCTCTCTTCAAATTCTTCTGAAGATTCTTCTGAATTCTTTTTTTTTCGTGTGTATATGTATCTGTATTATATGTATCACTTTCTTCTGTTGATGGAGAATGTCTTTATATAGACTTTCTCCATGGTAAGCAGCTGATCCGGTTTCTAACGAACTTCTGACAGCTCTGACAGTTGTAGTAGACCGGTTGGTTATGTCAGCTGTCAAGTCTCCCAGTCACTTCTTGAAACTCTGTCTCTGTCTGCAAAGTGTCGAGACTGAACTTCATTATGTGTCGACACAAGTAGACTAAGTGTCGACACAAGCCTTGGTGGTGTCGACACAGCTCCCTTGGTGTTGACACTGCTTCTCGACATAGCTTCTGTAGAATGTGTCGACACTAGTTCTCTGTGTCGACACAGTAACTTCTTTTCTTCACAAAATCAACTTTATTGAAACTCTGCCATGTGTTGACACAAGTCCTGTGTGTCGACACAGTTGATGTCGACAAAGTCTTCTGTGTGTCGACACTGCCTCTGTGTGTCGACACAGTTGATGTCGACTAAGCTTTTTTGTCTGTCGACACTGCCTCTGTGTGTCGACACAGTTTCTTTTGGTGTTGAGACAACCTTTCCAAGTGTCGACACAATTGACTCCAGCTGTCAACACAGCTTTTCTCCAATGTCGACACAAGCCTTCATAAGTGTCGACACAGCTTCTTCTGGTGTCAACTCATGGAATTAAAAACTTTTCCTGCATTCCTGCATTTTCTTAACCTGCACATATAAACTCAAAACAACATCAAATACACCTTGATGCATATCATTGAGTAAGGTGAGGCTTCTTCAAATCTGGTACACATTTTCCAATATACTCAACAATCTCCCTGAAAGTCCACTTAGTGTCAACTACCTTCACCTATGGGGGGGGGGGGAATAGGTGTCTTGCAACGTTTTTGTGGAATTAAAGTCGTACCTGCACAAGAAAACAAAACAACACAATACAGAAAGGACACAAGCAAATTATAGTGGTTCCCCGATTTGGGTACGTCCACTTTCCCCCTTCGACCTATCTCCCAACCAGGGATGACTCGGTCACTTCACCAACAGGATTGAAATCCAATCCTTGCACTAACGGAAGGAACCCTTCCACACGTAGGAGTCACCACTCCCACAACACGGGTTGCACCCAACCCTTACAACTAGGGACCAATCGGTCCGTAACAAAGAAATTGAAAATAGATTGTATAAGAAATACAAAAAACTTATGGAGACTAAGGTGTCCCTCTTCGTTCGATGACGTGTTCTTGAAGTCAACGAAGAGTCCACAACCCTAGATCTCACTTGGAGAGAATCTCCCCGAAACCGGCGGCGGCAAGAAGGGCGGCGGCTTGGTTCTCGGGATCGGCGGCGACAACGGCGTGCTGCGACTGTTCTTTGGAGATTCAATCTTCGTAGCAAAGCTAGCAATATCTTCCAACGGTCACACTAGGATCGATCGTCTCGATCGATTCGAAAGGGGAAGGTTTTCCCGATCTACGAATCAAGAGACAAAGGATCTCTGGTTAGACGCATGAGACGCAGTGCTTGGCTGAGCTTCTGTCGACGGGAGATCTGGAAGAAACCAAGATCAACGACGGCGATCAACTGTACGAGCGGTGATGACGGCGACGGAGAAGGATTTCTGATCTAGGTCACGTCGGCGACTCGACTTCTTCCTTTTTCAAAATCGTGTATTCGTTTTTCTGTCTTCTTGTCTTACTGTTCAAAAATACAGATGTATTTATACATTAGGTCTTCAAGATGACCGTTGTGAGCCCCACCAACAAGAAACCCCAAGCCCGGTTCAAAATAGCGCCAGCGGCTGAGTCCGGTCCAGCGGGTTCCAGAAAATTCTCCTAAGGCAAAGTCGGCGAGAATCGAAGGTCATTCTCGTCGAAGGAATTATGTCAATTGAGCTCGACGATCGTCTTATTCGGAGATCGACGATCGTCGAGGGAGTTAAGACAACAAAGCTCGACGATCATCAATCCAAGATTCGGCGAGAATCAGCCAGTGATTCTCGACGATATTGACTTAGCGACAGATTTGCACGCTCTGATTTAGCTGGATAGAGACGACGAGAATCAGCCAGTGATTCTCGACGATTATTACTTAGATGATTTTTCGTATTTCCACCCATGAGCTGCTCTTTGACCCATCCTTGCTCCTTGTCTGCTCTTGCATTATCACAGCCCTGTACTTGAAAATAAGTACACTCCAATAGAGAGAGTACACGTAGGCCAACACACTAATCTGCTCAACGAGGGATTACGTCGCGCAAACCCGTGTATATTGACCTACTGCACCCTGACATTGGTGTGTACTTAGCGTGGAATAACTGCAAGCACAACTTGAAAGATTTCATCAAATACATTGTGAATTCATCTTAGCTTGACAGGTGGCTTTCTCAAATCCAGGTAATTGTGGATACAATACCCAACAATCTCCCCATATTTGACGAAGCCAAAATCCTACTAGCTAAGATGAATTCCACCATCCAGATAATATACACATCATATAGAATTTAAAGATACGGCACAAAGAAATAAAGGCAAACAAATCAAAGCTTGAGTCAATCATAAATTCATATATATATATATATATATATTCCCAAAAAATTGTTCATATAACAATAAGAAAAGATAAATATGCTCTTGAGAAAATGACAAGCTATAAACTTATGTCTATTTCTCTTTGGCTAGGTCATCCTTGTGTTTTTAAGCCAGGAACTTCTTTCTTTGCCTCTCAACGTACTCCTTGGGCTTTGGATAGTATCTGGGAGGAGGAGCTTTGTCTGCCACAGTGTTGGTCCTGAAGAAGATGTTCTGTTTAGCTTCATATGTCTTGTGCAGCTCCCACTCATGCTGGCTGTATACGTCGTTCCGATTGATTTCCCCTTTTTCTTGTAGCCAGAACGTGTCCAAGATAATACTCTTTGATACCGGACTCCACTTTTCGTTCCTCACTTCATCCTCCTTCAATCTGATTTTATTTTCAGCTTGCGTTTCCTTAGATGTCCCTTCTTGAGTTTTTCTCTTGTCCCTAGCTTTTGCTAGGGCTTCTTGGTCAAACATGGCTATTGGTTTTGCTTTGGAGGTGGCCCTAGCAGCCCTTTGAGCATCAGCTTCACTTAAAGGAACTTCTTCAGCACTTGCCCCCTCATCAGCCGCAGTATTATTCTCAGGAGCATGATTACCCTCAGGATTTTTAGGGATATTGGGATTTTCAGGGATATTGGTGCCTAACACTTGTTTGAGCATCCACCGGCAACTATCATATACATATATATTTGACTGGTCAAATTTTTGATTATGATTTCCTGAAGCCCGGCCATCTTAGCTGTATATTCTTGCTCCCCCTTTTTGGCTTCCTTACTGAGTAGACGGATATCAACATGGAGTTTGCATAAGATATGCAGGTGAACTCATCAATGTGCTTTGTAGTCTTGGAGAACTCGGTACTCAAGGCTTGTTGATTTCCGTTAAGAAGCGCCATGTTGGCATCAAATTTTTGGATGTTATTTTCCACTACATCCGACGTGTCAATTCCTCGATTATCTAATGCAAGAAACAGAGTATCTGTGTTCTTTTTCAATCCTTCCATAAGAAGAGTTACAGCTTTGTCGGTTGCTGTATACTTGTCTTCGACTACTTCTTTTCCATCAAACTCCATTTTGTGATTAATTTCCACACACGTTCTTGCAGCATTAGATTCTCAGATTTCTTAATTCTTTTTTACACTTAATTTTGAGCTGAATTGCTCAAAAGACACTTTGAGCTCATCCACTATACCTTGAATAACATTCACTGTGTGATTAGCTAGATCAGCTCGTAGTGGATGACCCTGAGGCATTCCTTGGCCTTGCTCTTCAGCAGATTCACTTGTTGTTGGGTATTGTATCCACAATGTACCTGATTTGAAGAAGCCCCTGGACAAGCTAAGGTCAATAGACAATGTATTTGATAAAATCTTTTAAGTTATGCTTGCAGTTCTTCCACGCTAAGTGCACACCAATGTCAGGGTGCAGTAGGTCAATATACACGGGTCTGCACGATGTAATCCCTCGTTGAGCAGATCAGTGTGTTGGCCTACGTGTACTCTCTCTATTGGAGTGCACTTACTTTCAAGTACAGGGCCGTGTTTATGCAAGAGAAGACAAGGAGCACGGATGGGTCGAGGAGCAGCTCTTGGGTGGAAAGACGAAAATTCGTCTAAGTGTAAATCGACGAGAATCACCAAGTGATTCTCACTGATTCGGCGAGAATCACAAAGGGATTCTCGTCGATTCGTCGAGAATCAGTGGTTGATTCTCGCCGAACTCGTTCCAGCCTCTTCTAAGCGAGCACCTCTGCTTCTAAGTAAGAATCGACGAGAATCACCAAGTGATTCTCGCCGATTCGGCGAGAATCACTAGTGATTCTCGTCGAATCGTCGAGAATCACTGGTTGATTCTCACCGTCTCGACCTGGCCTAAAGCAGTGCGTGCAACCAAGGCAAATTCGACGAGAATCATCTTTGATTCTCGCCGAATCGTCGAGAATCACCTTTGATTCTCGCCGAATCGTCGAGAATCACCTTTGATTCTCGGTGACGGCGAGAATCACTTTCGATTCTCACCGATTTTGACTTGGGCGTTTTTCTGGAACTTCCTGAACCGGATTCTGCCGCTGTTAAGGTTATGGACCGGGACTTAGGGATTCTGCTTGTGGGTCCCACAACGGTCATTTTTGAAGGCGTCTACAGTATATATATACAGGTATTTTGAACGGAATACGGAGACAAAAAGAAGCCGAGCAAGAGAAAACCCTAAAATCGCGAAATCGCTCCTCCGCCGCCGTCGCCGCTCGCGCTATTTGGACGCTGCTGTTGATCGCATTTCCTCTCGATCTCCGGCGATAGAAGCTTAGCCAAGCTTAGAGTCTCACGCGTCTATCAAGAGATCTCTTGTCTCTCGATTTGTTGATCGGGAAGAACTTCCCCGTCCGAATCGATCGAGACGACCGATCCTCGTGTGACCGTTGGAAGACCAAGCTAGCTTCGCTACGAAGATTGGATCTCTAAGTTCAGCAGCCGCTCATCATCATAGCCGCCGATCCCAAAGCAAGCTGCCGCTCGTCTTGACACCGCCGGTTCCGGGGAGATCCTTTCCAAGAAAACCAAGGTTGTAGACTCTTCGTTGACTTCACGAACACGTCGTCGAACGAAGAGGAACATCGTAGTCTCCAAACGAAGTTTGTATCTCGTGTACATTCTATTTTACCTTTGTTGTAAAGGAACGATTGTTCCGTGTTGTAAGGGTTGGGTGCAACCCGGTTTGTGGGAGTGTTGACTCCTACGTGTGTAAGGGTTCCTTCCGATAGTGCAAGGATTGGATTTCAATCCTGTTGGAGAAGAGACCGAGTCGTCCCTTGTTGGGAGATAGGTCGAAGGGGGAAAGTGGATGTACCCAAGTCGGGGAACCACTATAAATTGCCTGTGTATTCTGTGTGTTGTGCTTTTTATTTTTATTGTGCAGGTACTGTCGTAAATTCCGCAAAAGAGTTGCACGTCACCTATTCCCCCCCCCCCCCCATAGGTGAACTTTGTTGACACTAGGTGGACTTTCACTTGTAGAGCTGGACACTTGCACAGTCTCTAAAAGGGGAATATTTGCAGCCTCAGTAGATTTCTCAGAAGTACTTAGCAGCCTCTGCTGAGAGGACTCCCCCTCCACTGTTGCACTAGTTTTCTCAGGAACTATCTCAGGAGCTTGCTTTTCAGATGGAACTTCAGTGTCGTCCTGAGGCTCCATTACTTCCTGTCTCTCATTTCCTTCTTCCTCATCCTCATCATCCATGATGTCATTCTCAACTGCATCATATTCCAAACCTTCCTCATCATTCTCCTCTACATCACCTCCGGCTCCTAGATCATTCACGTTCAGGGCCGCCTCATTTTCCACCACATCTTCACTTTCTTCTTGCAGATCCGCAACTGCATCTCTAGCTATCTGAGAGATGCCAGATATGACATTAGCAGAAGCGGGTAGAGGCTCCCCCTCAATTCCTGCAGTCAGTGCATCAGGAACTTCACTGGGAATAGCCACGGAATCTGCTACAGTTCTGTCCTCGGCAGGAGATTCTTCTTGTTCTACTACCACTGCAGCCTGCCCGATGCGTCACTCCCATCTGTCAAATACGCTGGAGTCCATTTTCTTCAAATAATGCAATGGAACTCCTTTACTCATGTCGAACCTATCTCCGTTCAACTGATTAAGATATAGGCTGATGATTCTTCCAAAACTTGGAGATCTGAGAGTGTCCTTAATCTTCTCAAAAAGCATAGCCCCCCAGTTGAATCTCTTTCTGCAGACAATCACCACAAGAATCTTGAACATGTCAGCTGAGATGTGGTCATCTAAGCCGGGTTTGCATATCAGTACTTTCCCAATGATGTCGGACAAGAGTTTCCCCTCCTCATTCATTTCTTTTCTCTTTATCGATCTGGTTCCTCTAGCTAGTCCACAGAATAATAATGTCCTGGCTTTATCATGTTCCTCCAGATAATCCTCGTGCTCAGAACTGGTGAGCTGCAAGTATTGGGTCAGTTTGCTTGCAGACATCTTGATCCTTGCACCTGCAACCTTACTCTTGATGATAGAGTCTTCATTCCGAAGTTTGGCGGTTGCGAAGAACTCCATCACTTCCTTGTCCAAAATTTTGCAGGGGTGCACCAGTATAAAAGAGAGTCCAGCCTCTTCAAGCATGATGATGATGTTTCTGAACGCATCCGAGGCATGTGGGAACCCGGTTCGAACCAACTCACATCCAGTGACCAGGCCGGCGGTGGTCCTTGGAGCCATTGCAAACCTAGGGAGGGAATCCCAAGTCTACGCCTAATCAGAAATCAAGAGGGAAGCTACACTAACAGTAAGTCACTGTAAGGGAGAGGAGGTGGTTACCCAAAAGCGGAGGAAGCGAGAGTCGACGGAGATGACGGAAAACCTGGAGGAGCTCGCGTCCTTGTTTGATCGAAACCGCGGAGAATAAATACCTGGACGAGCACCCTGGACGCAAGAAGAGAGGTCTACGGAATCCGGAATGAGGTCGACGAGATTTGGAACCTAAGATGCGGGAAGTCGCCGGGAGGAGGGAAGGAAGAGTCGGCGGGATTCCTGCGGGATATCGACGGGTTTCTTTGCGAAATGCGGAATACGAAGAGTCGGCGGGAGTTTTTCTAAATAGAAATCGATGGGATTCTTCAATAGAAATCTACGGGTTAAGAGGCATGCCAGATTCTCGAAATCTTCTGATATTAAAGGGTTTAGAAATCTTCTAAATATATATTTCTTAATACCAATCTATTTAGGGTTTGAAAGGGGTTTTCCACACATTTCTTGATGTCAATTGTAAGTTTTAGTGACTTCCAATGACGTATCTTCTTTAATTTTCAGTGGACTGATTTATGCCTGTAGAGGTTCATTCTCGAATCTACCAGTGAATTTACAGATAAATCTTTAATAATGTATCTAAAGGTTATTTTTACAGTGTTAACCTTTCCTTAGGTGTACACACATATATGTGTATATATAAATATATATATGTAAATGTCGACACAATATGACTTAAGTATTGGAGCTGATCAAAAATACCTGGGATTATAAGATTTATCATTTAGCCCCTCTGGTTAAAGCATACCAGGTGTTCAATTTGAGTATACCATTGTAGATAGTACTTCTGTTATTCCAGATACTTGTTCTAATTCATTCTTGAAACATCTTCTGTCTAGTTCCCATCATATTTACGGGAACCTAGACTACCCTGCAAAAGAGTGTTACTTACCTCAGGAACCCAATATGTATTAGGTCCTAGGTTCTTGTTAGCATAAAAACTCGAATGCCTTCCCTCAGAAATCTTGTCAGGAAGACTACCTCTGCCCAGAAGAGGTGGATAAGCCCTTGCCCTTGACATAGAGGGGTTGTGCCAACAGTCTATGGCAAAGTGTCCCACCTTGCCACAGCACCAACACGTGTGAATGTTGTACCTCCGTTTCTGACCTGATCCAGTGACTGAGGTATTCATGGTCCTAGGTCTAAACGGGATAGAGCCGGATCTGCTCACAAAATTGCCTCTTCCACCGTGACACTTGGAAGGGTGGAAGGAATGCATGTAGCGAGCGTCATGAGGCCTGGGAGGTGGTGCCTTCCTTTCAGTCAGCACCCTTCCAGAGGCCCCATGAGAACTAACTGCATGACTTCTAACCTCCCTTTCCTGTGTCCTAGGGTGGTGAGAAGCGCACTGAGAGCTGATACAAGCAGATTCATGCCGAGTTGGGGCAGTGGCTGAGAATACAAAGGGTTCAGAATGAGCCTTAGGTATTCTCTCAAGGGTGGCCATGACAGCCCTTGCACTATGGGTGTCTCCACATGAGGGCAGATCACCCTTGCAGTGACCACGGTTGTTCCTGTGATCATACCTGAAGGCATGATGAGTACCCTTCCTGCCTGGAGTGGGGGGTCTGAATACCGTTTCCCCATTTCTCCATGAATTGATAATTCGGTAGATCCACCCATTTTCTTCCTTTCTCTTGATAGCATCAACCTTGGAAAAGTTGGATACTATCCTTTTCTCATTCTCTAGACTACTCTCTAGATCTGATATTTTAGAGTCCTTAACCTTGTTGGATGCCAATTGGAGAACCAACAAGATCTTCAGCCGAGCAATCTCCTGAGCTTGCTCCTCAAAAAGTAGGTTGCTTTTCTGAAGGGCTCTCTTCAGGGAATCAGGATTTTCTGAAGGGTAACAATTCCTGTCTTCAGGAACTTCAAGAGAAAAGGGGCAAGATGAAGAAGTTACCTGCTCTTCAGAGTTACTGTTACTATCGCCAGAGACCGTTGTGTCAGCTTCATCAGAACTGCTTTCCTCAATTTCTTCTTCAGTCTCTGACAAGGACACCGGAGCCCTGATGCTGTCCGATTGATCCTTGCCTTCATCTTCAGAGGCGAGGATCCCCACATAGGCTTCATCCTCTTGCTGACAGCAGATCCTGCTTTTTCTAATCCCTCCATGAGATCTGAGATGGTTACCCACATAGAGTTGGCCGTCCCACACTTTTCCAATCTAGATCGAGAAGGTCCAGACCAGACATCCATGATAATCTGACGAATCATCTTGTCCAGATTAAATAATGAGAGTTCAGTCTCCGACATCTCAGTAAGACACTTGGGAATTTGGATATCCTTTCCATAGCCGGAGGTCTTCATAGGAATGAATGGACACTCTTCCAAGATGAGAGATGCTCGAGGATCGATAGCCTCCAAGTGATAGGACACTCTCATCTTCCAGACGGGATAATACTCCTTTGTGCACGTGGGAAGTCTTAGTGGAGAGATCCCATGATCCAGCTCCATGCTTTTGACACTGGTGGCAGGATTCTACTCAAGGTGTGAACCTTTTTGATGAGTAACCTGGCTTTGATACCACTTGAAAATAAGTACACTCCAGTAGAGAGAGTACACGTAGGCCAACACACTGATCTGCTCAACGAGGGATTACGTTGCGCAAACCCGTGTACATTGACCTACTGTACCCTGACATTGGTGTGTACTTAGCATGGAATAACTGCAAGCACAACTTGAAAGATTTCATCAAATACATTGTGAATTCATCTTCGCTTGACAGGTGGCTTCCTCAAATCTAGGTAATTGTGGATACAATACCCAACACTCTCCCTATTTGGAGAAGTCATAACCCTTAGTCAATGATATACACCATTCATAATAAACGCACATTATAATATATAAAAACATTATATGACAGGGTAACTTATAAACAAAACATGTATAAAAATGACATCACAGAATAATGATGCAAATATAATGAGCATTAATCATTGTTTTGTTTAAACTTTCAAAAGTTTCTTAACAATAGTTTACATAGATTTTTAAAACTAAAGTTTACAATGTTGTAACATCCAGTTAATCTATTCTAAGGCTGATCAGGCTCCTTGATGACTATGCCTTTGCCTGACTGGATCTTGGCTTGTACTGGAGCTTCAGTATCTTCAGCTGGCTTCTTGCCTTTCAGACTCTTCTTCTTTTGTTCTTCAACCCTTATCCTTTGCCTTTCAAAATAGTAAAAAGGCTTGGGAAAGTATTTGCTAGGCTCCTGAGCATTAGGAGATAGCTTCCCAGCTTTTGCCTTTCTTCTATATTGTAGAATGGCTTCCTGCCTAGGTTCATGCTTTTGTCATTCTTGCTCAGCATACCATTTACCCCTATCATGGGTCTTATCCTTCACAGCCTTTCAGACAGTCAATATAATATTCCTGGAAGTTGTGCTCCACTGCTCAAAATCAGGCTTCAACTCAGCCTGTTCTCTGAACCTTTTCTTAGACAAAAGTGCTTCTTTTTGAGCTTCCTTGGAAGCCTCAGACATTTCCACTTTCTCAATAATAATATTGTCAACCTCCTGTGAAGGAATGTACATTGACTGTACTTCTTGCTGAATCATATCAAAATCTGCTGGATGGTAAATGACCTGAGCAACTTCAGGTTGATTACCTTCAAAATAAGCAGGTTGCACACCTGACTCAGCTACATTATCATCATCATAGATGGGTGGATATCCAAGGGTGGCTCTGATGCTATTAGATATCCATTTAACATGATATGAGCCTGCTTTGACTAACAATCTCTCCTCCTTTATGACTTCTCTTGCAATATGATCTCTGAGGTCATCTTTCTGAAATCTTACTTGTTCATCTAGATAATTAGCAACATCTTTATAAAATGACCTTAGCTTCAGTAGCTGATCAGAAATGATCTTTTGAGAATTCTTAATAGCTGTTTGGACAACAGCTAGTTCTTCCTGTAATTGTTTATCAAAATCTGACTTGGCTTTAGCCCTTGCTTCAATCTGGGCAGCAATAATATTCTTTAATTCTGTAACAATCACATTATGTGATTCAGTCAGATTATCATTCATTCTGAGTTGATTTTCTAGGACATAGCCTTGCTTAACAGCTATATCATCAACTTGAGTCTTTATTCCTTCTTGTTGTTTTGCTAGGAAAACCACAACATTACCTCCTTTGTGAAAGCAGTCTGTCATCTCCTTTTTATTCTGATTTACATCAAATCTAATGGATTTTATATCTTGAGCCAAGGAGAATTGTAAATCTTTATGAGTTTCATCCATATATGAAAATAATAGTTGTCAACCTAAATCACCTAGGGGGGGGGGGGGGGGGGTGGGGGGGGGGGTGGGGGGGGGGGGGGGGGGCGAATAGGTGATTTATGTGTCTTTTGCGGAATTAAAAAATCTCAGAACACAGCACAGATCTATCTACCAAATTATCATAAAAGAGACAAGATTTATAGTGGTTCCCCGATCTTGGGTACATCCACTTTCCCTCACTGATCTAGCAATATCCTAGACTCGGCTACTCCACTATCTCGGATTAAAAATCAATCCTACCCTCGGAACAAAGTTCCTACAATCTCAATCCAACCAACTGGATCTACAACTCGGAAGGCAAAACTTCCTACAAACTCGAAGTTGAAAACTCCTACACTCGGAGAAAACTTCTCCTACAAGAATGAAAAATTGTTTAAGAAAATACAAACAATGATTTCTCTGTCAGATCTGCAAACAAGCAACCAGGATCTTCTTCTTGTAAGCTTTGTGTCACTTTTAGAAAGATGAAGAAAATCACGACAACAGATCTGGAGTCTTCTTTGTCTTACATGATCGGAAAGATGATGAGCAGTTGAGAAACGGTCTCGATCTGTAAAACTCCTTCAGTATATTTCCTCTGAAAATCGAAGCCCTTGCCGGAGAAGAATAGCGGCGGCGGCGGCTTTCGTTCCGTGAAGAGAGAGAGAGAGAGGAAACAGTGACTTGGAGAGAGAAGAACGGCTGCAGAAATTTTTCCAATAATAATTTATCTTGAAAGCTTGTATTCTTGTTATTAGGGTTTGTCGATTAGACAGGACTTTATATAAGAATACTAATAACGGTCATAATTGGTTTTAATGATGTACATGTGGACCAATCATGTCACGGGATTTGAAAATCTGTCAAATCTGGACTTGAAGAAATTTCGGAGAAAAGAAAGTCATATACATGAGTGAATAAACGACTACTCGAGTAGGTATAAAACTACTCGAGTGGATAGAGGAAACTAACTCGAGTATATAACTCAGGACTACTCGAGTAGCTAGAAAACAACTACTCGAGTACATATAATCAACTTACTCGAGTACTTAGAAGATCTACTCGAGTATACAAAAGATTCACGGGAAGTGGAGTTGAGCTACTCGAGTACAAGTTGTACTACTCGATTAGGTAAGAAAAGCTACTCGAGTGGTTTGATGAACTACTCGAGTGATAGGACTTAGAAAAATTTCTGAACACTGGAAAATGAGCTACTCGAGTAGTCAAACTGAACTACTCGAGAGGAGATAGTCTACTCAAGTATATGAAAATACTTACTCGAGTAAATGACTTAGAAAAATTTAGGAGAAGAGAAATCTGCAACACTCGAGTAAGAAGAATTATCTACTCGTGTAGTTAAGTAAGCTGCTCGAGTAAGTGACAGTCTACTCGAGTATATGGACTTGACTTCACGAGAGGCAGATTTACTTACTCAAGTATATAAGAGTTTTGACTCGAGTATAAAGCAGGTATTTCACTCGAGTAGTTAATGACCTACACGAGTAGAATACTTAGAAAAATTTTTAAGGTGAAAATTCTTTCTTCTTTGGAGAAATCAGCATCCAACTCTATTCTCATAGTCCAAGTGCTTGAATATGAAGTGTATCCCAATAGAGAGGCTACACATGAGTCAACACTTTTGGTCATACAATGAGGGATTACATTGTATGGTCCTGTGTTTGATGACCCATTGTAGACTGACATTGGTCTACACTTCCCATTGGAATCCTGCAACCACATAACTCAAACAAAGCATCAAATATAACCTAATTCATCTTAGTTCCAGGGTGACTTCATCAAATCTTGGTTAATGTGGACATAGTTCCCAATAATCTCCCCATATTTGTTGAAGTCAGAACCATTTACAATAAGGTGAATTAAAGACATAAAAAGTGATAAGTAGAAAAATGTATGCAAGTAAGCAAGAAACTATGAACAGGATAATGAGAGCAAACACTTATAATTATATAAATAAGAATATCAAAAATTATCGATTCTACAGTCAATCATTCCACACTCTCAAATATCCTTGAAAATCAGCCTTGATGCTGTTGTCTGTCCAATTTCTCTTGCTATCTTCTCTGATAGCTGTAGGGCTTAGTATAATATTTGAGAGGCCTAGGAGGAGCAGCATGATTATTCCTTTCATATTCTCTGTCATAAATTCTCCTTTTTGTCATGGATTTCTCATATAATTCCCATTCATAGGAACTGTAATGAATGTTCTTGCTCTCATGGAAATCCATAACTAATCTGAGAGTATCCAGAATCAGGTATTTGGAGGTTGGAGAACAAACTTCAGCATGTTCAGTATCAGGAGCAGAAGCACCTTCACCATATTTCCTTTTCTTCTTGGAGGTTTTGATCTCTGGAGGAGCTTGAAGGAAAATGTCAGCAGGATCTTCTTCCCAGCCTTGAACATAGGTGTCTGGAGGAGCAACTGAGTCTCCAGGCCTGGGAGAGAAGGTAGGTTGCAGAGGAGCAGCTGGGGCAGAGGCATCTGTAGCTAGAGGATTTAAATGATGGGGAATGATGTTGGGGTCAGCAGCAAACTCTGGGAGAATCTGGTTATGCATCCAAACAGTAGTGTCATAGGTGTGGAACTTGACACTCTGTATCTGGGCTAACACATCAACCTTAATGTCCTTCACATGAGTTTCCCATAGTTCCTGTTGGAGAGCAGCAGATTTTTCTAGATATTCTTTGACTAATCCCTCCCCCTTTCTGACTTTGACAGATAGCTTCACTATGGCAGTGTCTCTGAATAGACCAACTTTTTCACAGATTTTCATTTTGTTGTCTTCAGTTCTCTTGTCCAGTTCTATCTAATTATTGGCAAGGGTAACACCCTATTCCATAACTTCTCCAACACTAGTTATAGTGTGGTCTAGGGCTTTTCCACCAAGTTGAAATAAGTACTTGAGCTTCTTAGTGTTATGCTGGATTTCAGCAAAGCCTCTGCTCATCTCAGTCTCAAGAGCAGTTACCTTGTCAGTGACATTCTTTAGACAATTATCAAAATATGTCCTCTGGTATTGAAGAAGAAGGGCAATCTATTGCATCAAATCTGAAGAGGAAGAGTGTGTAGCTGCAGCAGTAGGAGCAGCAGATGTAGGAAGAGCAGAAGAGAGAGGAGGAGCTACCCATGGAGCTATTTCTCCAATAATCACAGAGCTTGCAGCACTTGTTGTATGAATGATAGCATCCCTTTCTTCTGTATCATAAGGGATAGAGAAATCAAGGTTTCTGAGAGGAGCCTCTGCTGGCACAGGAGAGGGCTCATCAGAGATGAGAATTGTGTCTTGCTGGTCTTTGAGGGCAGCAGGAGATTCTGCTGGAGTCTTGGCTGGAGAATTGTCTGGAGATTGGGCAGGAATTGAGTCCTGGTGAAATTTAGAGGATGGAGCTGGAGGAGATAGAGGAGGAGGAGGAATAGGCAGCACTTCTTCAGTGAGTTCTGCAATCATTGCATCTATAGCAGCAGCTGTTGAGAGAAGAGATTTTGGAGGTATCTGATCTGAAGGAGTTGCTGGAGTTTGTGGTGTATGAGGTAGGGGAGAAGTTGCTGGCTGAGGAGATGAGGTAGTTTTAGGTGGAGAAGGCCTCCTGACTGGGATAGAAGGAGCAGGCTCCCCCTCACTTGGTGCACCAGAGGAGCTGGCCACCTGATGAGGAGAGGGAGATGGAGTCCTGTGCTCTAATACTGGATCTTCTGGAACTTTGGCGGCTTGAGCAGCATTCTTCAATTTGAGCTCCCATCTCTGAATAGAAGAAATGGAGACCTTCTTCATGTGGTGAAGAGGGGTCCCTTTGGAGAAGTTTAAGACCTGAGGATTTGTTTCATGGAGGAGCAGAGAGATTATTCTGGCGAAGTTGGGGGATTTTAAGCTGTCCTTGATTTTGTCCAGAATCAGCATGCCAAACTGGAATTTCTTGCGGCAGACAATGGCTTGCATTATGTCGAAGAAATACAGTGGAATGTCTCTTATGGAGTTGGTCTTGCACAGCAAAATCTTTCCAATAACATCAACCAGAAACTTTCCTTATGCGTTCATGTCTGACCGTTTGATACACTGAGCGTCAGCCGAAATACCACAGAATAAGCTTGTTCTGTCAGAATATTCATCATCTAGGTCATCTTCTTCGTCCACTATTGGTAATCGGAGAAGTTGAGAGACAATGATCTTGGTGAGTTTGATTTTCATACCTCTCACTTTGGATTTCAGAACTTGTCCATGTTGTTTGACCTTCAGATTGGTGAAGAATTCTGCTACCTCGGGGAAGAGGATCCTGCAGGGTTCTTGTAGGATGAAGGAGAGCCCTGCGGTGTCTAGAAGAATCAGCAAGTTGCAGAAATCATCTGAAAGCTCGGCAATCCCGGCGGTAACAAGTTCCAAACCTACACCAATCTTGGAGACGGCGGCCATGATCCGGAAACTTGGAAAAACTCTGTCGGGGGGAAGAGGAAAAGTCGCGGCTCTGCAACTTCTCGACAGAAGACGAAGCGGTAGACGGGTACTCGAGAGATTGGAAATGATTTCGTGTAGAATGAATTTGGAATTTCGAACTTATAAACCCTATGTTTAAGTCTAATTATCCTAAAAAGAAGGAAATAACTTAAAAGGAAAGGCGACATAAGCCTTGGTTGGCGTATAAGAAAATTTGAAAACTAAAGAGGCACATACACGAGAGAGAAAGGAGGTACTCGAGTAGATGGGGAGTTACTCGAGTAGGTGAATCGACGGACCCGAGTAGATGAAGTATACTACACGAGTATATGAATTGCCTTACTCGAGTACGTTAAATGGACTACTCGAGTAGGTCCTTTGATTTCTCGAGTAGGTCAAGTTTTTAAAAAATTGAAATGCCAAATTGACTAACCCTTTATTTTCCTGTGCTTTCTTGAAATCCAAGCTTCTCTAATCTTCTTTGTTGAGCATCCCAAGTTCCGTTTTGAAGAATGAGAACTTGGTCTCGTCCAGCGGCTTCGTGAAAATATCTGCAACTTGCCTGTCTGTGGAGACATATTGGAGATCTATGCCCCCATGCTCTACATACTCCCGGATGAAATGATACCTTAGCTCGATATGCTTTGTCCGGCTGTACGAGACTGGATTGTTGGCTATTGCAATTGCGCTGGAAGAGTTGCAAAATAATGGGACATTCTTGAACTTCAAGTTGAAATCCTCAAATTGATTCTTTATCCAAAGTAACTGTGCGCAGCAACTGCCAGCAGAGATGTACTCTGACTCGGCCGTTGAGATTGCGACACAGTTCTGCTTCTTACTACTCCAGGAGATTAGCCTTCTTCCAAAGAATTGGCACGTCCCGGAGGTGCTTTTACTGTCATCTTTGCTCCCTGCAAAATCTGCATCTGAAAAACCAATTAGTTCGCTGTCATTACTTCTTTGGTACCATAAGCCAAGATTTGGTGTACCTTTAAGGTATCTCAAAATCCGCTTTGCAGCAGCGTGGTGAGATTCCTTAGAGTTCACCTGAAATCTAGCACAGACACATGTTGAAAATATTATGTCGGGTCTACTGGCAGTAAGGTAGAGCAAGGATCCAATTATGCTTCTGTACTTGGTTTCATCAAAAGGTTTCCCTTTTTCATCCTTATCCAGATACATAGTTGAGCCCATTGGAGTCCTCATAGAGGTTGCGTTCTCCATTCTGAATTTCTTAATCAGCTCTTTGGTGAACTTGGTCTACGAGATGAAAATTCCATCTTCAGATTGTTTCACCTGAAGCCCTAAGAAATACTTCAGCTCGCCCATACTGCTCATTTCAAACTTCCCTTGCATAAGTTTTGAAAACTTCTTGTAGAGGTTGTCGTCTGTAGAGACAAAAATAATGTCGTCGACATAGATTTGCACTAGCAAAATCTTGCCTTTAATTTCCCTAAGAAATAATGTCTTGTCTATCTTTCCCCTTGCGAACTTGTTCTCAAGTAGAAAGCTAGACAACGTCTCATACCAAGCTCGAGGAGCTTGTTTCAGACCATATAGGGCCTTGTGCAGGAAATAGACATAATCAGGAAAGTTAGGATCAACGAAACCTGGAGGTTGTTCCACATACACTTCCTCCTTTATGTTACCATTTAGGAAGGCAGACTTCATGTCCATCTGATAGACGGTGAAGATTTTGAATGCAGCATATGCTAGGAACAACCTTATTGCCTCCAGCCTTGCCACTGGAGCATATGTCTGGTCGAAGTAGATTCCTTCTTCTTGACGATAGCCTTTAGCGACAAGTCTGGCCTTGTTCTTTATGATCGTCCCGTCTTCGTCCATCTTGTTCCTGTAGACCCATTTTGTTCCAATGACGTTCTTTCCTTTGGGTCTTGGAACAAGCTTCCATACATTGCAGCGCTTGAACTGATTTAGCTCTTCTTCCATTGCCAATATCCACGATGCATCTGAGTTTGCTTCCTCAAACTTCTTTGGTTCAACCAGCGAGAGAAAACTTAAATAAAGATTCTCATTAGTTATACCTCTTCGAGTTCTGACACCGTCCTGGGGATCTCCTATGATTTGGTCCATGGGGTGATCCTTCAGATGTCTGAGCTCTAAAGTTCTTGCATCTGGATTATCTTCAATCACTGGAGTGATTTCTTCATCTTGGATGGCTCCTTCATCTTGATCATCAGCCTCTCCAATAGGGGTTGGAGTGGTGATCTTGATGAACTTTTCCCCTTTGTCTTCGGACGGTTCATCCAAGCTAGTTTCTTTCAGCTTTGCACCTGCATCTTCAATGAGCACACTAGACGGATTGTTTTGCAGCAAGCTCGTCTCATCAAATACAACATGTATCGATTCTTCTACCACCAGGGTTTTTCTATTAAATATTCTATATGCCTTACTATGGCTACTATAACCTATAAAAAATACCTTCAAAACTCTTTTCGCTGAACTTGGTGGTATGATACTTACCATTGTTAAGTACGAAGCATTTACAGCCAAAGATTCTAAAGTATGAGATGGTTGGCTTCCTGCCCTTTAGAAGTTCGTAAGGTGTCTTATCGTGGTTTTTGTTTATGAGTGCTCGATTTTGCACGTGGCATGCAGTGTTGACGGCTTCAGCCCAGAAGTACTCCGGAAGTGAAGCATCACTCAACATTGTCCTGCAGGCCTCTATGAGTGTTCTGTTCCTTCTCTCATTCACTCAGTTCTGTTGTGGAGTACGAGGAGAGGAAAACTCATGAAAGATACCTAAGCTTTCACAGAATTCTATCATGGCCCTAGATTTGAACTCTATTCCGTTGTCACTTCTGATTTTGACTATGGAGCAGTTGTGTTCATTCTGGATTTGCCTGACAAAATTAGTAAAGATCTCGAAGGTATCTGACTTGGGTTTCAGAAAGAACACCCATGCAAAGCGCGAGTAGTCATCAACAATTACTAGCGTATAATCCTTACCTCCCAAACTTCTAATTTGCAGTGGACCAAACAAATCCATATACAATAAATGGAGACATCTATTAGAGTCTTTGCCAATAACACTTTTAAAGGTAGCCCTTGTTTGCTTGCCTTTTACGCATGCATGACAAGGTCTATCTTTGACGCACTTGACATTTGGGGCATCACGTACTAAGTTCATTGAAAATAATTTATTAATAGTATTGAAATTAATATGTGCTTGTCTCTTGTGTCATTGGTCACCAAGAGACGCACTATCTTTTGCTAAAAGGCACACTAGTGTAGAGGAATCTATACAAATGAAATTTAAATAGAAAATATTCCTTCTTCGAGTGCCGGATAGAATCGTTTCCATATTGTCAACGAATTTTATCAAGCACTTATCAACATGGAATTCAACTATGTATCCTTTATTGCAGAGTTGGCTTATGCTTATGAGATTGTGTTCCAATCCTTCGACATAAGCCACATCCGAGAAGGATACATTGTCGTTAGTAATCATATCATAGCCTCTTGTAATTCCACGGTCTGAACCTCCAAAGATGACCTTTGGTCCGTTCACAACTGGAGTAAAGTTCTGAATAAGGATTCTAGTCCCGGTCATATGCCGAGAGCAACCGCTGTCCAAATACCAGATTGACGTTTTGTTGGCCTTTGGACATACCTGCAATCATAATCAATTTGCCTTAGGAACCCAAACACGTTTGGGTCCTTGGTCTCGGGTTAGAGTGCTCCCCCTACGAGTGTTAGCATTATGAGCGGTCTTTCTCATATTGCTGACATGAGGAGTTGCAGTGTTTCTGGGATTGAACCAACAATCAATGCGAAGTGACCAACCTTGCCACAGCACCAACAGTCAAATCTGTTGTACTTTTGCCTCATGATCTCCTGCTTGACCTTTTGGGATTGTGGTCTAGCAGGGGCAGCATTTTTGGAGGAAGAAGCTTCGTGATAATGACAGTCACATGTCTTCTTCTCCTTAGGAGGCCTTTCAACAACGGGCTTTGGCTTTGGTGCCTTCTTGAAGTTATGACCATGATTGAAAGGGCCATAGCTCTTAAGAACAACTTCTTCATAAGGTGCCTTAAAGACACTTTCGCCAAAGTTTCTGGGTCGAGTCCATCCTTGATAGCGGGACTTTGGCTCTACATAGGTAGGCCTAGCAAAGTGCCCGTAGGATGAGTCAAAATCAAACTCATTTGATGGAAAGATGACTTTCTTGAATGTAGTCTGATCTTGAGGGGCTTTCCCCTTCTCTTTGGCTAAGGCCTTTTTGGTGGCCTTATTCTTCCGTTGAGACTTATTTCTCCTAGAGGATTTAGTAGGAGCTTCTTCATGGCCTAGCCCAGCTCCCTTGGCCTTTGCTGAGAATTCAGCAACAAATGGAAGAACTGTCTTGGGCTTTGAGAAGCTTTCAACAAGTTTCTTTTCAGCGGCAAGTTGTCCCTCCAATTCCTTGATGATTTTATCTTTGAGGTCAAGGTGCTCAAGAGCCTTGTTATATTCTTCAATTGCATTATTGAAGTTTTCTTCGAGGGAGTCAGTCTTTGCGACTTTCTCTCTCAAGATGCTCTCTTCGGCTCTTAGAGATTTGATCTCTTTAGCCTGAGTCTTCACGACTCGACGACATTTGTCATAAGCCATAATTAACTCCTCGTACTGGGCCATTAGTTCTGACTCATCGTCAGAGGAGCTATCCTCACAATCATGTTCAGAGACTTCAGAATCTGAAAGAGGGGTATGAGAGTTTACCTTCCCAGTGAACTGGGGCTCTTGATCATCATCTGTTTGAGCCATAGGCCCAACGTAAGCTTCTTCTTCTTCTTCACTTGACTTAGATGAGTCGGAGTCACTGAGAGTCTTGCTCTTTTTGGCTATCAGGCTCTTCTCTTTCCTCTTTTTGTTGTTCGAGGATTTCTTTTCTTCTCTTCTACCACCCTCCTTCTTCTTATGAGGGCAATCGGCGATGACGTGACCTGGCTTATTACAATAATAGCAAATAATGTCAGTCGAAATATGTTTGTTCTGTTTAGTATTATACCTGTCATGGCTTCTTGAGCCTTTTCTTTGCCGATCACCATCGTGTCGTGATCTTCTATAGGAGGCATCCTTGCCTTTCCACTGCTTCTTCTTGTTCAAGAATTTCTTAAACTAACGTGAGAGCAGTGAGAACTCTCCTTTTGATAGCTCAGAGCCTGAGGTACTAGGCTCAGAAGTTTCTTCTTCTTCACTAATTTCTGGAGCTGGAGCAGGGGAGGCAGACTTTGTCTTTCTAGAGGTGTCTGCTTTTAGAGCAACAGACTTTTCTTTGAGATCATACCTGCTCTTCTCTTCTTCAGCTTTCCTGGTGTTGAGTTGAAGCTCATATGAAATAAGCTTCCCGAAGAGATTTTGTGGGTCTGTCTCAGCCAACTTCCCAAACTCCCTGATGGCACATACCTTGTTGTCCCATTCTTTGGTCAGGGATCTCAGGAACTTGTCATTCAGTTCTCTATTGGTGAATACTCTGCCATAGACTCTTAGGCCATTCACTATCTTGAAAAAGTTCTCAAATGTATCAGCAATGGTCTCTTTGCTTCCCTGTCGGACGGCTTCATACTTCTGATTGAGGAGGGATCTCCGATCATCCCTCACTTCTTCTGTACCTTTCATCAAGGTAACCAATGACTGCCACATCTCCTTTGTAGATTGGCAGTGGATTAAGTTATGCAGCATTGAGTCATCAACTACACTTGTTATAATGTTTTTAGCTTTCTCATCCTTGTCTAAATCCATCAGCTTCTTTGGAACCTTCTTGGTAGGATCTATAGTGGAGACAGTCATAGGGATATAAGGACCTTCTTCAACTATCATGAAGATCCTAGGATCTACAGCTTCCATAAAGAATTTGATCCTTTCTTTCCACATGGGAAAGTTGTTCTTGTTGCATAGGGGAAGCTTGGCAAAATCCTTTGCCTTGTCCATGATAGGTAGATCTTAGATGACAACTATTGCAGGAACTGATCAAGGTGTTAACCTTTTAACGATCAACCTCCCTCTGATACCAATTGAAAGATAATAGTTGTCAACCTAAATCACCTAAAGGGGGGTGAATAGGTGATTTGTGCATCTTTTGTGGAATTAAAAATTCTCAGAACACAGCATAGATCTATCTACCAAATTATCACAGAAGAGACAAGATTTATAGTGGTTCCCCGATCTTGGGTAAATCCACATTCCCTCACCGATCTAGCAATATACTAGACTCGGCTACTCCACTATCTCGGATTAAAAATCAATCCTACCCTCGGAACAAAGTTCCTACAATCTCAATCCAACCAACTGGATCTACAACTCGGAAGGCAAAACTTCCTACAAACTCGGAGTTGAAAACTCCTACACTCGGAGAAAACTTCTCCTACAAGAATGAAAAATTGTTTAAGAAAATACAAACAATGATTTCTCTTTCAGATCTGCAAACAAGCAACTAGGATCTTTTTCTTGTAAGCTTTGCGGCACTTTCAGAAAGATGAAGAAAATCACGGCAACAGATCTGGAATCTTCTTTGTCTTACACAATCAGAAAGAGGATGAGCAGTTGAGAAACGGTCTCGATTTGTAAAACTTCTTTAGTTTATTTCCTCTGAAAATCGAAGCCCTTGCCGGAGAAGAACAGCGGCGACAGCGGCTTTCGTTCCGTGAAGAGAGAGAGGAAACAACGACTTGGAGAGAGAAGAACGGCTGCAGAAATTTTTCCAATAATAATTTATCTTGAAAGCTTGTATTCTTGTTATTAGGGTTTGTCGATTAGACATGCCTTTATATAAGAATACTAATAACGGTCATAATTGGTTTTAATGACGTACACGTGGACCAATCATGTCACGGGATTTGAAAATCTGTCAAATCTGGACTTAGAAGAAATTTCGGAGAAAAGGAAGTAATATACACGAGTGAAGAAACGACTACTCGAGTAGGTATAAAACTACTCGAGTGTATAGAGGAAACTAACTCGAGTATATAACTCAGGACTACTCGAGTAGCTAGAAAACAACTACTCGAGTGCATATAATCAACTTACTCGAGTGCTTAGAAGATCTACTCGAGTATACAAAAGATTCACGGGAAGTGGAGTTGAGCTACTCGAGTACAAGTTGTACTACTCGATTAGGTAAGAAAAGCTACTCGAGTGGTTTGATGAACTACTCGAGTGATAGGACTTAAAAAAATTTCTGAACACTGGAAAATGAGCTACTCGAGTAGTCAGACTGAACTACTCGAGAGGAGATAGTCTACTCGAGTATATTAAAAGACTTACTCGAGTAAATGACTTAGAAAAATTTAGAAGAAGAGAAATCTGCACAACTCGAGTAAGAAGAATTATCTAGTCGTGTAGTTAAGTAAGCTACTCGAGTACATGACAGTCTACTCGAGTATATGGACTTGACTTCACGAGAGGAAGATTTACTTACTCGAGTATATAAGAGTTTTGACTCGAGTATAAAGCAGGTATTTCACTCGAGTAGTTAATGACCTACACGAGCAGAATACTTAGAAAAATTTTTAAGGTGAAAATTCTTTCTTCTTTGGAGAAATCAGCATCCAACTCTATTCACATAGTCCAAGTGCTTGAATATGAAGTGTATCCCAATAGAGAGGCTACATATGAGTCAACACTTTGGGTCATACAATGAGGGATTACATTGTATGGTCCTGTGTTTGATGACCCATTGTAGACTGACATTGGTCTACACTTCCCATTGTAATCCTGCAACCACATAACTCAAACAAAGCATCAAATACAACCTAATTCATCTTAGTTCCAGGGTGACTTCATCAAATCTGGGTTAATGTGGACATAGTTCCCAACAATATATTTCTCCATGGCTATCCTTTGTTCATCTAGCTTTACTTGCAAAGATACCAACAAGGAACTATAATCTTGTGCAGGAACTAGTCGTGGAGCAGTTTGCAATGCCCTTTTATAGCTTTGGCTTCTTCTTTTGAAAACCATCAGCTTTCTCTTCTTTGCTTGAATTTCTGCTTCATCTTCAGAAGCTGAGGTACTTTCTAGATTCACAGTGTCCTTTGGACTTGTGGGCAGCTCTTTGTCAGATCTAGGTAACTCCCCGTGAGTCCCTTGCTCCTCCCCATCAGTCCTTACTTGCTCCCCCTTAATGTTAGCTTACTCCCCCTCAGTTTCAGCTTGCTTCCCCTCAATTTCAGCTTGCTCCCCCTCAGTCCTGGCTTGCACTAAATCAGGAACAACTCTTCAAGGGTAATCTCTTGCTGAGTTGGGACTTGAGGCACCACCAACTAAGGAGCATCAGCAGCTGTAGATGTATCCTCCATGATAACATTTTGTGCTTGACTGTTTAGTTTAGTGGTCTGGTCAACATCAGCCAAAGGCACAGTTAGTGTTTCACACTCATTATTGAAAAGTGTTTGATTAACTTCTTGAATTACCTCTAGAATTGTTTGAGTAGCCATTTCACTTTCCAAGTGTGTTGGCTCTTCCTCAAGATGAGGCTCCCCCTACATCTGATCATCAAGTCTACTGTCTTGAGCAGGTGATTTTTCAGTAATCTCTGGCCTCTCTTCATCAGGCATGTCCTTTGTTAGGACTCTATCCCATCTGGAGATTATCCTTATATCCATTCTTCTCATATGGTTGATCTTAGAACCAGTAATCTGTTCCATAACTTCTGGAATTGTTCCAGCCAAGTATAGACTCATGATTTTTCCCAGATTTGGCTTCTTAATACCTTCCTTAATCTTTTCAAAGATTATTGCAGACCAATCTGTGTTCAGTCTGAAGATTATCCTGGTCATCAGGCTAAACATATAGGCTGAAACCCTATCATGTTCCCCTGGCTTGCAGAGAATGACCTTTCAAACCCCTTCAGAAAGGAATTTTCCTTACAGATTCATCCCTTTCCTGTTCATTGCAGATCCAATCTTCATGGTGGGATCCAATGCACACCACTCAAGTGCTTCCCTAGTCTTGGATGTGGGTACTTCTTCTTCTTCTTGAGTTCTTGGGAATTGAAGAGTTTTCCTCAAGCTCTTCAAGGTAAGTTTTACTTTAGCTCCCTGAACTGTAGATTTGATCTTAAGTCCAGTTGAATCTAAAGTAGCTGCGCTATAGAATTCCAGTATTTCTTTCTTTCATATCTTTGTAGGTTCGGATACCAGAAATTCCAAACCATTTTCTACAATTAGGGTTATCACAGCATGAATCGCTGGTTCCGCATTATCAAAAGCGTTGCAAACCAGCTCATAGCCTTCGTTGAAGTTATCTTCAAGCTTTGGCGCCATTGGGGTTGAGAGAAATCTAGGATTGAGAAGAGAGAATTTGTCGACACAAGGTTTTGTTCTCGAAAATGTGGAGAGCGTGTCGACAGGGTTTGTTGTTGACCTATTTATACTCTTCTAAATAATGAAGGTGAAAAGGCACGTCAAAATTCTCTTAATGTGTCGACATAGTTGAAATGTGTCGACACAGACTTCTAATGTCTCGACTGAGTGTTGACTTCTATATGTCGACACCAATTCTATTTGTCTTGGTCGTGTTCGACGAAGAGCCCGTGAAGTCGACGATTTGAGGTCGACAAAGTGTTGTTGAATCTGCGCTCGACGATATGTGTCGATTCTGCGCTCGACGATCAGTTGATTCTGCGCTCGACGGAATCTGTGTGTTGATTCTAAGTGTCGACACAACTTCTGGATGTGTCGACACAACTTCTCTAAAGAGTCAACACCTTTTTTCTAGATGTGTCGACACAGATAACTTTTTGTGTCGACACAATTTTACTTAGCCAAATTTGTTAAACTAATTTATGTTCAACATTCCTAATTCAATTTTGAAATTATTGAATTTAGTTTCATCTAATGGCTTAGTGAACATGTCAACAAGTTGTAAATTTGTATTAACAAATTCTAAAGAAATATCTTCTTTTTCTACATGATCTTTAAGAAAATGGTATTTTATTTCTATATGCTTTGTTCTACTATGCGAAACTGGATTATGAGCAATAGAAATAGCACTAGTAGAATCACATAATAATGGAGTTCTACTTACCTGAATACCATAATCTTCTAACTGATGTTGTATCCACAACAGCTGTGCACAACAACTTCCTGCAGCAACATACTCAGACTCAGCTGTGTAAATTGCCACACTAGTCTGCTTCTTACAGCTCCATGACACCAATCTTCCTCCTAGAAATTGACAGGTGCCTGTTGTGCTTTTCCTATCTACTTTGCATCCTACAAAGTCTGCATCTGAATATCTCATTAGTAGAAAATCTCTACTCCTAGGATACCAAAGGCCTATATTAGGTGTGCCCTTAATATATCTCAAAATCCTTTTGACAGCAGTATAATGAGATTCTTTAGGGCAGGATTGGTACCTAGCACAAACACATGTAACATACATGATGTCTGGTCTACTAGCAGTCAGATAAAGGAGGGAGTTAACTATCCCTCTATATAAAGACTCATCTACAGGTTTTCCTGCATCATCTTTGCTTAGAGACATACTTGTCCCCATTGGAGTTCCCATGGTAGTGGATGACTCCATACCATACTTCTTAATTAACTCCTGGGTGAACTTAGACTGGGATATGGACATGCCATCATCAGTATGTCTTACTTGGAGTCCCAAGAAGAACTTAAGTTCTCCCATACTGCTCATCTCAAACTTCCCTTGCATAAGTTTTGCAAACTTTCTACAAAGGTTGTTTTCAGTAGAACCAAATATTATGTCATCAACATATATTTGGACTAGGATGATCTTTCCTTTGGATTCTCTAAGGAATAGAGTCTTGTCTATTTTCCCCCTTGAGAATTTGTTCTCAATGAGGAAAGTAGACAGGGTTTCATACCAAGCCCTTGGGGCTTGTTTCAACCCATACAAAGCTTTCCTGAGTTTATAAACATAATTAGGATTGAGTGGATCAACAAAACCTGAGGGCTATTCTACATAGACCTCCTCTTTTAAGTCTCCATTTAAGAATGCTGACTTAACATCCATTTGGAACACTTTGAAGCCTTGATGTGCTGCATAGGCAAGGAATAACCTTATTGCTTCCAACCTTGGCACTGGAGCAAAAGTCTGATCAAAGTCAATGCCCTCTTCCTGCCTGTATCCTTTGGCAACTAGTCTTGCCTTATTCTTCACTATGATCCCACTCTCATCAAGCTTGTTTCTATAAATCCACTTTGTCCCTATGACATTGTGGCCCTTTGGTTTTGGAACCAACTCCCAGACCTTGAACCTTCTGAATTGATTTAACTCCTCCTGCATAACATCAATCCAGTGTGGGTCTTGAATAGCTTCTTCAAATCTCTTGGGTTCCAGTTGAGATAAGAAGCTAGAGCAAAGAACTGGGTTTAAGTTCCTGCTCCTTGTTTGTACTCCATGTCTTGGATCACCAATGATCTAGTGTGCAGGATGTTCCTTTAAATGTCTAACTGCTGGAGTGAAAGTACAGCTAGATCTGATATACTCTAGAGGGGGGTGAATAGAGTATATGGTGCTTTGAAACTTTTTACAACAACTGTTGTAATAAGAGTGAGCAGGGAAGCAATAAAAATCTAATCACAGAGCTAAGTTAAACAAAAGCTAAGCACAGAAAAATCAAGGCCAGAAACAAACATAAACACAAGCAAAACCAGAAGACACAAGGAAATATAGTGGTTCCCCTAAACTTGGGTACATCCACTCTTCTACCACCCTAGGTAGGAATCCACTGCAGGATGAGTTGATCAGGTGTCCTGGGCACCAATGAGCTTTTGATAAGGTGCTCAAAAACCAAAGCAGATTTTTTGATCAGGCGTCTTGCCACCAATGAGCTTTTGACAAGGTGCTCAAAAACCAAGCTCAAACTTTTGAAGGGAGTTTGAGAAACCCTTTACAGAGAGGGGGTGAGAGAGTGATGAAAGTCTTCTCTTTCTCAAACAACTGAGAAGACTATGTGGATTGTTGATGTCAAAGCTCCCCATGAATCCTTGAGATCTTCAGGAAGAAAAGCTTTGCTGAAGGTGATAGGCCTTCAAAGATTGAACTCCAGCAATAGATGATTTCAGCAATAGCTGAAATGTTGAATGTCTGGAGTCTTGAAAGTATGTTGGCCTTGAACACTTTGAAAACTAAAGAGATCTGAAGATTTTAGAAATCTTGATCTCCTTGGATGAGTGTTCTTCAGAATTCTTTTTGACAGAGTATTTTTGAATGTGTCTCTGTAATCTCTGTTCACTGTGTGATTCAAAAATTCTGTCTTTTATTCTCTGGTACAGAATAGAATAACATTCTCTGTCAAGAATAGTCGTTAGCCTGTATTGATTGCATCCTTAATTGCAAAATCTCTTCTGGAGGAAAGTCCACAGAAATATTCCTTGAAAAATCCCTTGAAACTTGGTCCAGAAATGAATGAAAACGACTAGGAAATCTCTGAATTAATTGCAGAATAACTCCTAACTGATTTGAATTTGAATTAGAAACATCCTGGAAGTTATCTGAAATCGTCGAACTGAGCTCTGCTATCGTCGAGCTGAGCTCAGCGATCTGGAAATATACAGCAGCAAAATATCGTCAATCTGAGCTCACAGATCGTCGACCTGAGCTCAGAGATAAAGATCCAAAGCAGAGTCAAAATCGTCGACCTGAGCTCACCGATCGTCGAACGGAGTTCGACGATATAATGAAGTTGAGCTCAGTGATTGTCGAATGGAGTTCGACGATCTGTCGAAGTTGAGCTAGACGATCGTCGATCGGAGTTCGACGAATCGTCGTGCTGAGCTCGACGATCAGACTCAGTCTCCAGACAGAGAATCCTGGTCTTCAGGGCAGCTTCCAAACCTAGTCTTCTAACCCTTAGACTCAATTCTAATTGACCTATTAAGCTATACAGGAGGTCAAGCAAAGGTTCCTAGAGACATAGTGATCCTGACCCAAATTAGTAATAGGGTGTTCCAACAATCTCCCCCTATTTGGGTTAGGATTACTATTTACAGACTTTGGAATAATTTAAATAACAACATACAAACAGTAAAACAGAAAAACAACAGCTAGACAATGCAGAATCACAGAGATATATAGCATCCAGATAGTAATCAGAAATCACAGAGATTGTCACCTTACAATATCATTTCTTCTCTTTGCCCTTAACCATTTTAATCTCTCTGTTAGGATTGAGGGCTTCCTTCTTTGATCTGGTATCATCTGCTGCACCTAAAGATGTTTGCTGTTTAAGCCTGGGAACCACTACTTCAGGATGTAATTCCATATATCTGTCAGCATCAAAGAATTTACTTGAAGCATATCTCTCTAGCTCTTTCTGTCTCTGTTCTGACATGGTTGAAATGTTGGAAGAATCTATTCCTTGTTCTCTGGCCTTTTTAATTTGATCCAGTGCAGCTAGTTCTTTTAACCTTGCAGTCCAAGCAGCTGGATTGTTTTCAGGATCCTCAAAAGGTACAGGTGGTTCATACCTGTTGGAGGGATTGTCTTGAGGAGGCCTGGCAGACACAGTTTCTTTCAGCTTGAAAGGGAAAGGACCAGATGTTGTATCAGGAGAAATTTGTCCTCCCCTAGAATATGGGTGTTGCCTGGCGTACCCTTTGGAATAGACTTGAATGTCTCTTTGATTACCTCTATATCCTCCTCTCCTAGAATGTGAACCCCTAGATTGGCTTTCCCTGTGGTAAGATCTGGCATGAGGCTGATAGGGAGCCTGACTTCTGGCTGGGGGTTGAGCTGCAGAGCTTCCACCTGCACCTGCATCAGGAGGAGGTGGTGGAGGAGGATGAGAGTGCTGGAATTGGGATGAACCCTTCTCATACTTTCTTTTCTTCTTCATTGCTTTCAGCTGATTCTTAGAGTATTGCATCCAGTGTTCATTGATAGGGCAGTCATGTAGGATGTAATATGGGATATCATTGTTATCCTTAACTTTAGCAGGAGGTACCCTTTTCATTGCTTTGCTCCTTACCTTTCTTTTCCTGGCAATGGTAGCAGAAGAGTCATCAGAGTCTGTTCTAAATTCATCACTCTCAGAGCTCTGGTCATCATAGAGGGCATCTATTTTCTTCATTAGATCCTTCTTGAGTTGAACAGAAGCAGATGAGGCAGAAGTTGTAGCAGCAGGTGTTGAAACAGTAACAGAAGAAATAGCAGCAGATATTGAAGGTGTTGCACTAGGAGTAGAAGCAGAAACAACAATAGCAGCAGCAGCAGGCTCTGGAGAGGTGACAACAGCAGTAATAGTCTCACTAACAGTAACAGACAAAAAAGGAATATCATCAAGGACTGCAGAAGGCTCAAATTTAGGTGCCTCTGTCATCAGAATGTCCTTGGAAATTGGTTCATCAGAAACAACAGGAACTTCAGCAGCAGTAACAATATTTGCAGCAGCAGCAGTATCAACATTCTCAGAAGCAACAACAATATTTTCTTCAGAAGAAGCAGCAGCATCAGCATTTTCAGCAGCAGCATACACTGAATTTACAAAGGAGGTGATAAGGCTAGGGTCACAGCAAGAAAATGACACAAGTGTCTTGGATAAATCTTCTGGAGGCTGGACAGCATGGACCTCTGGCAGACAGCTGAAGTATGCAGAATCAAAAACTGATAGCAAAGACCTGAGGTCTATTGCAAGGACTGCAGTAGGAGGAACTTGTGCTTGAGGCACAGCAACAGCAGCAGAAGAAGCAGTAATAGCAGCAGCAGTAGACATGCTTACAGAAGCAGCAGCAGCAGCATAAAGATTCACTTCATATGGCATCTCCCCCTGCCTAGATGCAGACATGTCTGGATCAAGGCACACTATTGTAGGTGCTGCCTGAGGGAAGAGGGAAGAGAGCCTGGCAGAGAGGGATGCCACTGACAGGTGGAGTGGAGCCAGGGAGGTCTCCAACAGCAGAGAGAGCCTGGGGGCAAGTAGCTCATACATCCTGTCAGCAAAGGCTGGGAGGTCTACTTGCTCAAGAGTTACTGGAGCAGAGGTAGAAGAGATAGGAGCAGCTGAAGGTACTGGTAATGAAGAGCTGGTGAGTGGTGGAAGGGATGGCTGAGGTGTGGGTAGGGTGGATATGGAGGACAGGGGAATGGAGATGGATGGGGTGAATGTTGGTTGATCAATGATTTGGTGTAGGAGGTCTTGAAATGAAGTGGAGGATGAGGGTAGCTCAGGAGGAGATGATGGGGAATCATCCATAAAGGAATCATCAAGTAGGGTGAAGGATGGAATGGAGGGTGATGAGGTGACATCTGGTGGAGGGTAGGAGAATAGTGGGAGGAATTGTTCTTCTGGTGTTGAAAGAACAGGTACTGGAGAAGGTGTGGATGTTGGAGATGGGCTGGATATGATGATGGTGGATGGAGCTGGAATGGTGGATGGTATGGGAAGGGATGGAATTGGAGGAGGAGGAGGAGAGGCAGCAACAGCAGCCAGGTCATCTGCAGGGGCAGAGACCTGTGGAGGAGTGACTCTTAGAGTCCTTGTGCCTGAAGGAGTACTGGAGGAGGTCCTGCTAGGCTTGCTGATTTGTTTGTCCCACTTTACAAAGAGGGCACAAGACAATCTCTTGGAGGCATTGATATGAACTCCAGAGGAGACCAGTAGGGCAGGGCACCTGTGTTGCAGAAACACTCCAATGATTCTCCCAAAGTTAACAAAACTCTTGTTGATTTTCTTCTTGATGATGTCAAAGAAAACCTCTCCCCAATTCAGATTCTTCTTATCTACAAGAGCTCCCATGAGGCAGAGCTGATACCTTGAAATTGTATCATGGGCAGAGTGCTTAGCCAGCAGCACTTTCCCAACAACATCTGCCATGAATCTATATTCTACAGACAGGTTCCTTTTGAAGAGCTTGCTAGGGTTTCCCTCTGAATGACCCATTCTGGCAAGCAATTCAGAATACTCATCTCCAGATAATTCAGCAGAATCTTCTCCATTCCTCAACTCAAAAACTTCTGATAGAATTGTTGGGGTCAAGGGTACCTGAGTTCCAGCTATAGACCCAACAATAGTGTTGTTATCTTGATTATGGGCAGTATAAACCCACTCCTTTATCTCATCAGAAGCCAGCTTGATCCTGGTGGTCATTATTGCTGTCAGATTCTGGTCCTTGAACAAACCCAGTATATCTTGAAAAATCTGGTCAGTCGTGCTGAAGGATTCTATATCAATGTCAAAACCGGCATCAAACTTCATTGCAGCAAAAACAGCAACTGACACAGCCATGGGTACCTGCAAAAATTCAACAAACAAAACGACCAAGTGTAGAACTGGTTGGAGGGAAAGAAAATTCTTGCAGAGAAATCGAAAGCGCAAAAGAGAACGACGGCGAAAAAAGAGTTTTATATTAGGGTTCGACGCAGAATTGGAAAGATCGTTGAACTCAGTTCGACGATCGAGGCTACTAAAGGAATCTGAAGAGTCTTCAACATCGTCGATCTCCGTTCGACGATATTGAAGAGCGTCGAGCTCCATTCAACGATCGTTCAGAGAATAAAATCGTCGAAGCGCCGTTCGACGATCGTTGATCGGAAGAGATAGTTCATACTATCTGAGAAACGCTGAACTCAGTTCGACGATTTTTGGAAATCGTCGATCTTCGGGATCAAATCGTCGAGCGCAGTTCAGAGATCAGAAAAATTCTAGACACTAAGAAAAATCAGAATGTTTGCCTAGTCTTGGTCAATTTTTAAGCTTTCAAAATTCTTGGATATTATTTAAGACTTCCTCCATCTAACATTCCTAACTGATTTAGGAAGAAGGTGTGTTTCTTTTCATCCAAGGGCTTGGTGAAAATATCTCCCCTTTGTAAATCAGTTGGGATATATTGTAATTCAATTTTATTCTTTTCAACATTATCCCTTAAGAAATGATGCCTAATCTCTATGTGCTTTGTCCTACTTTGGAGGACTGGATTTTGAGCTATAGAAATAGCACTTGTATTGTCACAAAAGATTTTAGACTTCTCTAAGTTGTAGCCATAGTCTAGGAGTTGGTTTTGAATCCACAAGATTTGTGAACAACAACTGCCTGCAGCCATATATTCAGCTTCAGCAGTTGAAGTTGACACAAATGTTTGTTTCTTACAAAACCAAGAGACAAGTCTGTCACCAAGGAACTGACAAGTTCCACTGGTGCTTTTCCTGTCAATTCTACGTCCAGCATAATCAGCATCTGAGAATCCAGTTAAATCAAATGATGAATCTTTTGGATACCAGAGACCTAGATTTGGACAACTTTTAACATACCTAAGAATCCTCTTTACTAAAGTTAGATGTGACTCTCTAGGGATTACTTGGAACCTAGCACATATACATGTAGCAAACATTATATCTGGTCTACTAGCTGTAAGATACAGTAAAGAGCCAATCATTGCTCTATATGTTGTCTGATCAACAGGTTTCTCATATTCATCAGCATCCAATACAGCATTAGTAGGCATGGGTGTTTTCATACAAGATGCCTCAGACATACCAAATTTCTTAACCAGTTCATTTGCATATTTGGTTTGAGAAATAAAGATACCTTCAGCATGTTGCTTGACTTGCAATCCTAGGAAGAAGGATAGCTCACCCATGCTACTCATCTCAAATTTAGAATGCATCAGGTTAGAAAACCTTCTGCATAATTTGGAGTCAGTAGAACCAAAAATGATATCGTCTACATAAATTTGTACTAGTAGGGTATGAGACTTATGAGTTCTAATGAAAAGAATTTGGTCTACTCTACCCCTTATAAAACCATTTTCCAAGAGAAAGCATGCTAGGGTCTCATACCATGCTCTAGGAGCTTGCTTGAGACCATATAATGCTTTGTTCAGTCTAAAAACATAATCAGGATAAGTTGGAGAGATAAAACCTGGAGGTTGTCTGACATAAACTTCCTCTTTGATGTCTCCATTCAAGAAAGCACTTTTGATATCCATCTGATATACTTTGAAGCCTTTATGAGCTGCATAAGCTAGAAATATTCTGATGGCTTCTAATCTTGCAACTGGTGCAAAGGTCTGGTCGTAGTCGATTCCTTCCTCTTGAGAGTATCCCTGAGCAACTAGCCTTGCCTTGTTCCTTATAATTACTCCTTGATCATCCAATTTGTTTCTGAATACCCATTTTGTTCCAACAATTGAGTGACCCTTAGGCTTTGGCACTAGTTCCCATACTTTGTTCCTCTCAAATTGATGCAACTCCTCTTGCATTGCAATGATCCAGTGTGGATCTTGCTCTGCATCTTGAATGGACTGAGGTTCAATTTGAGATAGGAAGCAGCTGTGCAATAGGTTTTGGTTGACCTGATTTCTGGTTTGCACACCAGCTGAGATTTCTCCAATTATTTGGGAAATTGGATGGTCTTTTGATGTTACTAAATCAACAGGGGGTGTTGATTGTTCACCAACCTGTGTTGTTGTTTCCTCTTGTGGTACAACAACTGGCTCTTCAAGTTGTTCTTCAATGTGTTGAGCATTTTCTTCATCTCCACTGCTTTCATCCTCTTGAGTAACCTGTAACTTGTTCAAGTCTTCAACTAGAGAATGTTCCTGCAAAGGTTCTATGGTAGAAGAATTCTTCTCCTTGAAAGACATGTTAGTTTCATCAAATGAAATGTGAACAGATTCCTCAATTTTCAAAGATGATTTGTTATAGACCCTATAAGCCTTGCTGATCATGGAGTATCCCAGAAACACTCCTTCATCAGCTTTGGCTTGAAATTTTGCTAAATATTTCTTGTCATTATTATGAATGTAGCAAATACAACCAAAGACTCTAAAATAGTCAACTTTAGGTTTCTTCCCTTTGAGTAATTCATAGGGAGTCTTTCCCTTTAGTTTATGTATCAGACTTCTGTTCAGCACATAGTTGGAGGTGTTCACTGCCTCTGCCCAAAAGGATAGAGGTAGATGAGCATCTGACAACAATGTGGTGGCAGATTCAATAAGGGTTCTATTTTTCCTTTCAGCTACCCCATTTTGTTGAGGAGTTCTAGGAGCTGAGAAAGTGTGTCTGATCCCTTCACTCTGACAGAACTCTTGCATAAGAAGAGAATCAAACTCTGTCCCATGATCACTTCTGATCAGGGCAATGTGAGTATTGAACTCAATCTGTATACATTTGAGAAACTCTGTCAGACACTTAAAGTTATCAGACTTCTTCCTTACAAAGAACACCCAAGTGAATCTAGAGAAGTCAACTACAACTACTAAAGTGTATGATTTCCCTCCTAGGCTTTGTACTGTGATGGGTCCAAAGAGATCCATGTGTAACAGATACAATATCCTAGGTGAATCACTCTTATTAAGTGACTTAAAGCTATTTTTAGTTTGCTTGCCTAATTGACAAGCCCTGCAGAGTCCTTCCTTCTTGTAGGGGCCAGAAGGTAGTCCTCTAACAAGGTTGTCCTTGGATAGCCAGCAATAGTTCTAAGGTTTAGGTGTCCTAATCTCTTATGCCATAAAATATTTGGTCTACAGACAGAGTTAAACAAGCAGATATCTACATCAGTTGAAAGAAAATCTACTAGATAGATGTTACCTTTCCTTTTACCTGTCAACACAGTTGTGTTGTCCTCTGACTTTATTTTGCATAAGGCTTTGCTGAAGGTCACCTGGTAGCCTTCATCACACAGCTGACTGATGCTAATTAGGTTGTGCTTTAGTCCTTCCACATAAGCTACCTTCTTGAAAGTTACTGATCCAATCTGAACTGCAACATATCCTTTAGTTTGTCCAAAGTTTGAATCACCAAAGATAACTTTGGGTCCAAGCTTGGCTCTGAAGGATGTGAGGTTGTCCTTGTTCTCTGTCATGTGCTTAGAGCACCCACTATCCAAGTACCATTGCTGGTTAGATATTGGATAGGTCTTCACCTGCACATAAGACAATTCATTTGTTTTTGACCCAGTTTACCTTGGGCCTAGGTTGATAACCTTTAAATTCTGAAATAAAAGACATCCCAGGTTGACTCTTATATCCTTCAGGAATGATATCTCCTTGGAGGTATAATCCATTCAGTATAAGGGTTAAAGATTTGGGATGAAGGACCCTTAGGATTCAATTTTGATTTGCCTTTGAAAAATTTTCCAGAGCTCTGACCTCTGTTCGACGATCTTGGAGCTGCGTTCGACGATCTTGGGTCAGATCGGCGAGCTCCGTTCGACGGTCGACTATGGCTGAAGTCAGGTGTTTGAGATCGTCGACCTGCGTTCGACGACTTTGGCTGAGATCGTCGATCTGCGTTCGACGATTTTGCCTGAGATCGTCGAGCTGCGTTCGGCGATCATCGATCTTCATTCGGCGATCGTCGACCTACGTTCGACGATTTCTGCTGGGACTTAGTTTTCTGAGGCAGATCAGAATTTTTCCTAGCAACCTCTACAACTCCCTTTCCTTTTGTCAGAAATGAATTTGATTGGAGTTGTTAGAACTATAGGTTGGCTGGATGAAGCACCCAAGCCCAGTGTACTGTTGAATCTAGAGTTCACTGTGCTTGTGATGTCCATCAGCTTGATGCTTCTCCCATTGAGGGATTCTTCAAGGTTCTTGGCCTCAGAGAGCTCACTTTTCAGTGAAGCTATCTGTTCCCTACAGCACTCCAACTCCCGAGAGAGTTTGAGGTTTTCTGACTTTAGAGTATTGTGTTCAGATAATTGATTTCTGAGAGAGATAATTTCTTTCTCAGACTTTAGCAGGTCTAAACACAGTGCTTTAAATTCAGATTTAAAGTCCTCTGAGCTAAAATCAAAGGAACCAATTACCTGATCTTCTTCAGGTTGAGTCTCTGAGTCTGACTCTGACTCTTCTTCCTCTGAATTGTGCTGTGAGGCATTGATTGCCATCATGCAGAACTTCTTTTCTTCTGCATCATCCTCATCATCACTGGAGCTGGATGAGGCTTCTGACTCCTCTTCTGTCTCACTCTAGGATTCAGCAACAAACCCTTTTCTTGTATGCTTGTTTTTGCTTGAAGAAGGTTTGCCATTGCCATTCCATTTTGGAGTCTTTCTCCTTTCTTCTTTCTTTCCTGTCCCTTCTGTCCTTGTTCTTGTTCTCTGGACAGTCAGGAACTATGTGCCCTGGTTTCCTGCAAGCAAAGCAAATAATGTCTTTATTATTACTAATGGACTTGTCATACCTTGGCTTATCCTGCTCCTTTGTATGATCTTCTTCTGAAGTCCTTTCTGGCCATCTTGTAGAATCTTTTGGCCAACAAGCTGAGTAGTTCATCATTGCCTGTGGCTTTGTCTTCAGGCAGATCCTCAGTTGCCTTGAATGCTATGGTCTTCTCTTTTCTTGTGGCTGGTGAGGCAGCCTTCTGTTCTTCCTCTCTATTTTTGATGAGTAGTTCATAAGATTTGAGCTTACCCAATAGAGCTTCAGTAGTGATCTCATTCAGACTTCTGGCATCCTTAATTGGCCAGATTCTTGAATCCCAAGTGCTGGGGAAGCACATTAGGATCTTGTCATTAAGTTCAGTTAGAGAGATCTCTTTGTCCAATGTCCTGAGTTCACTGACAATCAGACTTAGTCTGTTGTACATATCTCCCACTGACTCAGTTTCTCCCTTTTTGAAATTCTCATATTGAGAGATGAGATGGGATCTTCTATCCTTTCTCTCATCAGCTGAGCCTGAGACTATTTCTGAGAGTTTGTCCCAAATTTCCTTTGCTGAATTACATTCAGCCACCTTTTGGAATATGTCATCAGACATTGTCTGGGCCAAGATGTTCATAGCCTTGGCATCAGCTACCTTCCATCTCTTGATATCAGCATCTGTTCCTGATGGAGGTGGAACAGCATTTGTGCTGGAATTCTCTGGGGGTCTTGGGCACACTGTCAAAACAAAGTTAAAATGTCTTCGTCAATAGAATTCATGTACAGTCTGATCCTTGCTTTCCAAAGTGCAAACTTGGATAGATTGCACACTGGAGGTCTGGTGCTAGCATAATCTTTGTTTTGGGCCATGATTTGTGAAAACAAAATGTAATAATAAAATACAAAAGAAAGTAGATCTAACTTGGGATCTTTGGGTTCAGGTGTTAGCCTGTACAACCAATCAGGTATGGTATGTTTAACCAACCTCGCTCTGATACCAATTGAAAGTACAGCTAGATCTGATATACTGTAGAGGGGGGTGAATAGAGTATATGGTGCTTTGAAACTTTTTACAACAACTGTTGTAATAAGAGTGAGCAGAGAAGCAATAAAAATCTAATCACAGAGCTAAGTTAAACAAAAGCTAAGCACAGAAAAATCAAGGCCAGAAACAAACATAAACACAAGCAAAACCAGAAGACACAAGGAAATATAGTGGTTCCCCTAAACTTGGGTACATCCACTCTTCTACCACCCTAGGTAGGAATCCACTGTAGGATGAGTTGATCAGGTGTCCTGGGCACCAATGAGCTTTTGATAAGGTGCTCAAAAACCAAAGCAGATTTTTTGATCAGGTGTCTTGCCACCAATGAGCTTTTGACAAGGTGCTCAAAAACCAAGCTCAAACTTTTGAAGGGAGTTTGAGAAACCCTTTACAGAGAGGGGGTGAGAGAGTGATGGAAGTCTTCTCTTTCTCAAACAACTGAGAAGACTATGTGGATTGTTGATGTCAAAGCTCCCCCTGAATCCTTGAGATCTTCAGGAAGAAAAGCTTTGCTGAGGGTGATAGGCCTTCAAAGATTGAACTCCAGCAATAGATGATTTCAGCAGTAGCTGAAATGTTGAATGTCTGGAGTCTTGAAAGTATGTGGCCTTGAACACTTTGAAAACTAAAGAGATCTGAAGATTTTAGAAAGCTTGATCTCCTTGGATGAGTGTTCTTCAGAATTCTTTTTGACAGAGTATTTTTGAATGTGTCTCTGTAATCTCTGTTCACTGTGTGATTCAAAAATTCTGTCTTTTATTCTCTGGTACAGAATAGAATAACATTCTCTGTCAAGAATAGTCGTTAGCCTGTATTGATTGCATCCTTAATTGCAAAATCTCTTCTGGAGGAAAGTCCACAGAAATATTCCTTGAAAAATCCCTTGAAACTTGGTCCAGAAATGAATGAAAACGGCTAGGAAATCTCTGAATTAATTGCAGAATAACTCCTAACTGATTTGAATTTGAATTAGAAACATCCTGGAAGTTATCTGAAATCGTCGAACTGAGCTCTGCTATCATCGAGCTGAGCTCAGCTATCTGGAAATATACAGCAGCAAAATATCGTCGATCTGAGCTCACAGATCGTCGACCTGAGCTCAGAGATAAAGATCCAAAGCAGAGTCAAAATCGTCGACCTGAGCTCACCGATCGTCGAACGGAGTTTGACGATATAATGAAGTTGAGCTCAGCGATCGTCGAATGGAGTTCGACGATCTGTCGAATTTGAGCTAGACGATCGTCGATCGGAGTTCGACGAATCGTCGTGCTGAGCTCGACGATCAGACTCAGTCTCCAGACAGAGAATCCTGGTCTTCAGGGCAGCTTCCAAACCTAGTCTTCTAACCCTTAGACTCAATTCTAATTGACCTATTAAGCTATACAGGAGGTCAAGCAAAGGTTCCTAGAGACATAGTGATCCTGACCCAAATTAGTAATAAGGTGTTCCAACATGGAGGTAATCTATCAACAGTTTGACCTTCTTCAATCTCTTCATCATGCCGCACCTCATGGTCTTCATCAGCCTCTTGAGGTTCAATTTGAGATAGGAAGCAGGTGTGCAACAGGTTTTGGTTGACCTGATTTCTGGTTTGCACACCAGCTGAGATTTCTCCAATTATTTGGGAAATTGGATGGTCTCTTGATGTTACTAAATCAACAGGGGGTGTTGATTGTTCACCAACCTGTGTTGTTGTTTCCTCTTGTGGTACAACAACTGGCTCTTCAAGTTATTCTTCAATGTGTTGAGCATTTTCTTCATCTCCACTGCTTTCATCCTCTTGAGTAACCTGTAACTTGTTCAAGTCTTCAACTAGAGAATGTTCCTGCAAAGGTTCTATGGTAGAAGAATTCTTCTCCTTGAAAGACATGTTAGTTTCATCAAATGAAATGTGAACAGATTCCTCAATTTTCAAAGATGATTTGTTATAGACCCTATAAGCCTTGCTGATCATGGAGTATCCCAGAAACACTCCTTCATCAGCTTTGGCTTGAAATTTTGCTAAATATTTCTTGTCATTATTATGAATGTAGCAAATACAACCAAAGACTCTAAAATAGTCAACTTTAGGTTTCTTCCCTTTGAGTAATTCATAGGGAGTCTTTCCCTTTAGTCTATGTATCAGACTTCTGTTCAGCACATAGTTGGAGGTGTTCACTGCCTCTGCCCAAAAGGATAGAGGTAGATGAGCATCTGACAACAATGTGGTGGCAGATTCAATAAGGGTTCTATTTTTCCTTTCAGCTACCCCATTTTGTTGAGGAGTTCTAGGAGCTGAGAAAGTGTGCCTGATCCCTTCACTCTGACAGAACTCTTGCATAAGAAGAGAATCAAACTCTGTCCCATGATCACTTCTGATCAGGGCAATGTGAGTATTGAACTCAATCTGTATACATTTGAGAAACTCTGTCAGACACTTAAAGTTATCAGACTTCTTCCTTAGAAAGAACACCCAAGTGAATCTAGAGAAGTCATCTACAACTACTAAAGTGTAGGATTTCCCTCCTAGGCTTTGTACTGTGATGGGTCCAAAGAGATCCATGTGTAACAGATACAATATCCTAGGTGAATCACTCTTATTAAGTGACTTAAATCTATTTTTAGTTTGCTTGCCTAATTGACAAGCCCTGCAGAGTCCTTCCTTCTTGTAGGGGCCAGAAGGTAGTCCTCTAATAAGGTTGTCCTTGGATAGCCTAGCAATAGTTCTAAGGTTTAGGTGTCCTAATCTCTTATGCCATAAATATTTGGTCTACAGACAGAGTTAAACAAGCAGATATCTACATCAGTTGAAAGAAAATCTACTAGATAGATGTTACCTTTCCTTTTACCTGTCAACACAGTTGTGTTGTCCTCTGACTTGATTTTGCATAAGGCTTTGCTAAAGGTCACCTGGTAGCCTTCATCACACAGCTGACTGATGCTAATTAGGTTGTGCTTCAGTCCTTCCACATAAGCTACCTTCTTGAAAGTTACTGATCCAATCTGAACTGCAACATATCCTTTAGTTTGTCCAAAGTTTGAATCACCAAAGATAACTTTGGGTCCAAGCTTGGCTCTGAAGGATGTGAGGTTGTCCTTGTTCTCTGTCATGTGCTTAGAGCACCCACTATCCAAGTACCATTGCTGGTTAGATATTGGATAGGTCTTCACCTGAACATAAGACAATTCATTTGTTTTTGACCCAGTTTACCTTGGGCCTAGGTTGATAACCTTTAAATTCTGAAATAAAAGACATCCCAGGTTGATTCTTATATCCTTCAGGATGATATCTCCTTTGAGGTATAATCCATTCAGTATAAGGGTTAAAGATTTGGGATGAAGGACCCTTAGGATTCAATTTTGATTTGCCTTTGAAAAATTTTCCAGAGCTCTGACCTCTGTTCGACGATCTTGGAGCTGCGTTCGACGATCTTGGGTCAGATCGGCGAGCTCCGTTCGACAGTCGACTATAGCTGAAGTCAGGTGTTTGAGATCGTCGACCTGCGTTCGATGACTTTGGCTGAGATCGTCGATCTGCGTTTGACGATTTTGCCTGAGATCGTCGAGCTGCGTTCGGCGATCGTCGATCTTCATTCGGCGATCGTCGACCTACGTTCGACGATTTCTGCTGGGACTTAGTTTTCTGAGGCATATCAGAATTTTTCCTAGCAACTTCTACAACTCCCTTTCCTTTGTCAGAAATGAATTTGATTGGAGTTGTTAGAACTATAGGTTGGCTGGATGAAGCACCCAAGCCCAGTGTACTGTTGAATCTAGAGTTCACTGTGCTTGTGATGTCCATCAGCTTGATGCTTCTCCCATTGAGGGATTCTTCAAGGTTCTTGGCCTCAGAGAGCTCACTTTTCAGTGAAGCTATCTGTTCCCTACAACACTCCAACTCCTGAGAGAGTTTGAGGTTTTCTGACTTTAGAGTATTGTGTTCAGATAATTGATTTCTGAGAGAGATAATTTCTTTCTCAGACTTTAGCAGGTCTAAACACAGTGCTTTAAATTCAGATTTAAAGTCCTCTGAGCTAAAATCAAAGGAACCAATTACCTGATCTTCTTCAGGTTGAGTCTCTGAGTCTGACTCTGACTCTTCTTCCTCTGAATTGTGCTGTGAGGCATTGATTGCCATCATGCAGAACTTCTTTTCTTCTGCATCATCCTCATCATCACTGGAGCTGGATGAGGCTTCTGACTCCTCTTCTGTCTCACTCCAGGATTCAGCAACAAACCCTTTTCTTGTATGCTTGTTTTTTTTGCTTGAAGAAGGTTTGCCATTGCCATTCATTTTGGAGTCTTTCTCCTTTCTTCTTTCTTTCCTGTCCCTTCTGTCCTTGTTCTTGTTCTCTGGACAGTCAGGAACTATGTGCCCTGGTTTCCTGCAAGCAAAGCAAATAATGTCTTTATTATTACTAATGGACTTGTCATACCTTGGCTTATCCTGCTCCTTGTATGATCTTCTTCTGAAGTCCTTTCTGGCCATCTTGTAGAATCTTTTGGCCAACAAGCTGAGTAGTTCATTATTGCCTGTGGCTTTGTCTTCAGGCAGATCCTCAGTTGCCTTGAATGCTATGGTCTTCTCTTTTCTTGTGGCTGGTGAGGCAGCCTTCTGTTCTTCCTCTCTATTTTTGATGAGTAGTTCATAAGATTTGAGCTTACCCAATAGAGCTTCAGTAGTGATCTCATTCAGACTTCTGGCATCCTTAATTGGCCAGATTCTTGAATCCCAAGTGCTGGGGAAGCACATTAGGATCTTGTCATTAAGTTCAGTCAGAGAGATCTCTTTGTCCAATGTCCTGAGTTCACTGACAATCAGACTTAGTCTGTTGTACATATCTCCCAGCTGAGCCTGAGACTATTTCTGAGAGTTTGTCCCAAATTTCCTTTGCTGAATTACATTCACCCACCTTTTGGAATATGTCATCAGACATTGTCTGGGTCAAGATGTTCATAGCCTTGGCATCAGCTACCTTCCATCTCTTGATATCAGCATCTGTTCCTGATGGAGGTGGAACAGCATTTGTGCTGGAATTCTCTGGGGGTCTTGGGCACACTGTCAAAACAAAGTTAAAATGTCTTCGTCAATAGAATTCATGTACAGTCTGATCCTTGCTTTCCAAAGTGCAAACTTGGATAGATTGCACACTGGAGGTCTGGTGCTAGCATAATCTTTGTTTTGGGCCATGATTTGTGAAAACAAAATGTAATAATAAAATACAAAAGAAAGTAGATCTAACTTGGGATCTTTGGGTTTAGGTGTTAGCCTGTACAACCAATCAGGTATGGTATGTTTAACCAACCTCGCTCTGATACCAATTGAAAGTACAGCTAGATCTGATATACTGTAGAGGGGGGTGAATAGAGTATATGGTGCTTTGAAACTTTTTACAACAACTGTTGTAATAAGAGTGAGCAGGGAAGCAATAAAAATCTAATCACAGAGCTAAGTTAAACAAAAGCTAAGCACAGAAAAATCAAGGCCAGAAACAAACATAAACACAAGCAAAACCAGAAGACACAAGGAAATATAGTGGTTCCCCTAAACTTGGGTACATCCACTCTTCTACCACCCTAGGTAGGAATCCACTGTAGGATGAGTTGATCAGGTGTCCTGGGCACCAATGAGCTTTTGATAAGGTGCTCAAAAACCAAAGCAGATTTTTTGATCAGGTGTCTTGCCACCAATGAGCTTTTGACAAGGTGCTCAAAAACCAAGCTCAAACTTTTGAAGGGAGTTTGAGAAACCCTTTACAGAGAGGGGGTGAGAGAGTGATGGAAGTCTTCTCTTTCTCAAACAACTGAGAAGACTATGTGGATTGTTGATGTCAAAGCTCCCCCTGAATCCTTGAGATCTTCAGGAAGAAAAGCTTTGCTGAGGGTGATAGGCCTTCAAAGATTGAACTCCAGCAATAGATGATTTCAGCAGTAGCTGAAATGTTGAATGTCTGGAGTCTTGAAAGTATGTTGGCCTTGAACACTTTGAAAACTAAAGAGATCTGAAGATTTTAGAAAGCTTGATCTCCTTGGATGAGTGTTCTTCAGAATTCTTTTTGATAGAGTATTTTTGAATGTGTCTCTGTAATCTCTGTTCACTGTGTGATTCAAAAATTCTGTCTTTTATTCTCTGGTACAGAATAGAATAACATTCTCTGTCAAGAATAGTCGTTAGCCTGTATTGATTGCATCCTTAATTGCAAAATCTCTTCTGGAGGAAAGTCCACAGAAATATTCCTTGAAAAATCCCTTGAAACTTGGTCCAGAAATGAATGAAAACGGCTAGGAAATCTCTGAATTAATTGCAGAATAACTCCTAACTGATTTGAATTTGAATTAGAAACATCCTGGAAGTTATCTGAAATCGTCGAACTGAGCTCTGCTATCGTCGAGCTGAGCTCAGCTATCTGGAAATATACAGCAGCAAAATATCGTCGATCTGAGCTCACAGATCGTCGACCTGAGCTCAGAGATAAAGATCCAAAGCAGAGTCAAAATCGTCGACCTGAGCTCACCGATCGTCGAACGGAGTTCGACGATATAATGAAGTTGAGCTCAGCGATCGTCGAATGGAGTTCGACGATCTGTCGAAGTTGAGCTAGACGATCGTCGATCGGAGTTCGACGAATCGTCGTGCTGAGCTCGACGATCAGACTCAGTCTCCAGACAGAGAATCCTGGTCTTCAGGGCAGCTTCCAAACCTAGTCTTCTAACCCTTAGACTCAATTCTAATTGACCTATTAAGCTATACAGGAGGTCAAGCAAAGGTTCCTAGAGACATAGTGATCCTGACCCAAATTAGTAATAGGGTGTTCCAACATGGAGGTAATCTATCAACAGTTTGACCTTCTTCAATCTCTTCATCATGCCGCACCTCATGGTCTTCATCAGCCTCTTGAGTGTCTTGTACTCCCCCTGGATAGCAACTATCATTTTCCTCATCCTACTTTGCAGTTGGATCTTCTCTGATAGTAAGCTGGTCCATCTTCTGTTGTATACCTGTGGAGCTACAAGAACTACTAGGCAACTCACTGTTAATAAGTCTAGATTCATCAAATATGACATGAACAGAACTCTTCTACAACTTGAGTAGCCAAATTGTAGACCCTATAAGCCTTACTATTGTTGTTGTACCCAACAAATATCCCATCTTGGGATTTGGCAGCAAACTTAATTAGGTGAGACTTGCCATTGTTAAGCACATAGCACTTGCAACCAAAGATCCTAAAATAAGATAAGTTTGGTTTTCTGCCTTTCATAACCTCATAGGGTGTCTTTTTGTGGCTTTTGGTGATGGAAGCCCTATTGAGCACATGGCATGCAGTGTTTACTGCCTCAGCCTAGAAATATTCTGGGAGAGTAGTGTCACTCAATAGTGTTCTTCCAGCCTCAATCAATGTCCTATTCTTTCTTTCAGCAATGCCATTTTGCTGAAGTGTTCTAGGTGAGGAGAATTCCTGATGAATCCCAAATTCTTCACACAATCTTGTCGTACTTTCAGATTGGAATTCAGTTCCATCGTCACTTCTGATTTTGACCACTGAACTATCTAATTCATTCTGAATTTGTTTGACAAAATTGCAGAAAACCTTTGAGGTTTCAGATTTCTGCCTCAGAAAGAATACCCATGAAAATCTAGAATAGTCATCTACAACCACAAAAGTGTAGACCTTCTTACCTAGACTCTGAACTGGCATAAGACCAAATAAATCCATATGCAAGAGGTATAAGCACCTCACTAAGTCTTAGGTTTCTAGGCCATGAAAGGAGGATTTGGTATGCTTGCCTTTTTGACAAGCTGAGCATATTCCGCCCTTAAAGCACTTAACTTGAGGACCATTCCTCATTAACTCTTTACTAAAGAGTTGGCCAATAGTCTTGTAGTTAAGATGAGCTAGCCTCTTATGCCATTTAACATAATGAGAGGCTTTCTCATCAGCCACAAGACAGATAGGAGAATTTTATTCTCACTCTCAAAGTTTAGGCAATACACATTTCTATTTCTATAGCCAGTCAATATGACTTTTTGATCACTTGACCTCTTGATATGACAACCATTCTTAATGAATGAAATGTCATATCCAAGATCACTCAGCTAGCTTATGCTTATTAGGTTGTGTTTCAAACCCTTCACATAGGCCACTTGAGTGATTGTAATTGAGTTGTTAGAAATGTTACCAAAACCTTTGATGACTCCTTTTTCAGAACCACCAAAGATTACTTTAGGCCCATTCAATATTGGTGAGTAGTCCTTCAGTAATCCTCTTGTTCCAATCATGTGCCTGGAACATCTACTGTCCAAGTACCATATAGGGGCATGGCAACTTGGACTCACCTGCAACAAAGATTACTTAACCTTAGAACCCAAATAACTTTTGGGTCCCTGGTTCAAGTTAGCCTGAAACTTGACAAATCTGCCTGCAGCTCTTCTAACAGGTAGACTGCTATTCTTCATGACACTGGTGTTGTGCCAACAGTCTAAGGAATAATGGTCTATCTTGCCACAGCACCAGCACTCAAACTTATTATACCTCTTTTTAGGTACAATCTTAGCTGTATTGTTGGCAGCAGATCTTTTATTTTGTGCTGGAGCTTTGCCTTTATTATTGGACTGTGCAGCCCATGCAGTTCCCTTAAATCCTAATCCTGCCTTATCCTTTTGAGACACAAAGTCATCAATTAAGGGGAGGACAGATTTTGGCTTAGAGAAACTAACCACTATCTCCTTCTCTTTCTGAAGCCTGTCTTCCAGACTTTTGATCTGATCATTTTTGAATGTGATTGTTCCCATCTGAATAACAGTTATGTTTTTCAGCTTGGCAGTCTCATTCATCTTCTGATCCAGTAGCTTTTTCTGAATTAGATGCAGCCAACTTAAGAGCTGTAATTTCCTTAGCCTGATTTTTGGCCAGGTTTTTGCTTCTCTTGAGTGCCTGCAATAAATCCTCATATTCATCTATAAGCTGATGAATATCTCCTTCAGATTCAGACCCATCCACATCTCTTGATGCAGATGCATCTGATTCTAACCCGGTGAAGTAATCAAAATCTATAGATAAACTTTTTACCTTGCTGGGACCAGGTTGATCCTGGCAATGGTCTTCTTCAGACACAACCATCAGTCCTTTGCACTGATGGTCTTCTTGCTCATAGATAGAGTCCAATAATTTCAAGAACTCATCCTCTTCTTCTATTACAAACAAACCAATATAGGCCTCAGCCTCAGATTCAGACTCTGAAGTTGATTGATCTGTCCAACTTTTCTCTTTCTTAGCTACCAAGGATTTCTCCTTCTTTCTATTGTGCTGAGACTTCTTTTTATCAGAAGACTCCTTCCTTTTGTCTGGAAAGTCAGCCACAACATGTCCAGATCTGTTGCAGCAATAGCAAATAATCTTTGATGTAGTCGACTTGCTGGGCTTTGTCCCACTCCTGTCCTTCCTAGATGATTTCCTCTTCTGATAATAGTCATCCTTGGATGAGATGAGGATGGCTTAGATTTCCACTTCTTCTTCTTTAAGAATCTCTGAAACTACCTTGTGAAAGAAGCAAAATCTTCATCAGAATTACTGCTATCTGAACTGTGATTATCAGAATTTTCTGAGATCACTTCTGCAGTTTTCTTAGGAGGAGATGGAGACATCCTCCTATTCTTCCTTGTGGCTTCTACCTTGAAGGCCACTGACTTTTCTCTAGAGTCACCCTTTGTATTTTTCCCTTCCTCCTTTCTGGCTAACAGCTGCATCTCATAAGACATCAATTTTCCAAACACTGTTGGAGGTGAAATCTCTGCCAGTCTGGCCACTTCCCTTATGGCACAGATCTTTGTATCCCAATCCTTAGTCAAAGACCTAAGGAATTTGTCATTCAGCTCATATGTACTGAAGATTCTTCCATAGGACATTAATTCATTTACAATTCTGTAGAACTTCTTATAACATTCAATTATGCTATCAGACTTGGCTTGTCTGAAACTCTCATATTCTTGATTAAGCATAGACTTTCTATCTTGCCTAACCTTTCCATATAGACAACCAATGTGTCCCACATCTCCTTGGAGGTTTTGTAGTGAATCAGATTCTGGAATGTTGAGTCATCTATGACACTCACTATAATATTTGTGCTCTTTTATCCATTGTAGCCAAGATGATCTCATCCTTAGTCATTTCTGAAAAATCCTTAGGAATCCTTTGATTAGCATCAAGAACAGAAAATCTTCATTGGAATATATGGTCCTTCCTTAACTGTTATATAAATTCTAGGATCAGATGCCTCCATAAATAGTCTGACCCTTTCCTTCCATATTCCAAAGATTTCCTTCCTACAGATAGGCAACTTCATTGCACCAAGTTCTTTATGGTTTTCTCCTGAACCCATCTTCTTTAACTTACTTCTGCCTCACAGATCTTACTCAGACTGTTAAGTCTATCTTTGAGTAACCTAGCTCTGATACCACTTGAAAGAATTGATTCCTAAACACCTAGAGGGGCGGGGGGGGGGGGGGGGGGGCTGAATAGGTGCAATTCCTTTTAACACTAAGGCAGAATATTAATTCAGATAATCAAATTAAATCTATCAGTTCTACAGCTACCACAATCACAGAATTCACAGAATCACACACAATCACAGATGGCACACAGTTTTATAGTGGTTCCCCAAGGTCTGGGTACATCCACTTTCCCCCTTCGCCTATCTAGCAGTGTGCTAGATTCGGCCTAACTTCTTTCCTTCTCCTCAGATCCGCAGATCTTACAGCTCAGAACCCAAACAAGGCTCCTACAACTCAGAGTGAGTCCACACTCCTACAGCTCAGGCAATCTGCCCTACCTCAGCCTTCAACAAGGCCTACAACACAGAGATGACAATCTCCTACAACTCAGGCTCTCAGCCCTACCTCAGCCTTCAACAAGGCCTACCACTCAGAGAACTTAATCTCCTACAACTCAGCCTTTATAAATCAGGCTTACAACTCAGATCTTAAAAAGATCATACAGAAAATAGATGTAAATTTGAAGTTTACCACCATCCTGGTTGAGAGAGAAAGGGTGGAAGGTTTCTTGATCAGTTCTTGAAAGAATCTGATGACAGAGATCAACCTGTCTTAGCTTTCTTCAAAGCTTCTTGAATCTGAACACAGTAGGGTTGATCTCCTCTGAAGTTGATCTTCAATCAGCTTCTTTCTTGAAATTCAGAAATCAATCTGAATTCTTCTTGGCAGACTGGTTCAGAATCTGCATTTAAGAGACTTGTTGATGTAAGTCCCTTTTTTCACTTGAATAGATGAAGCCCTCTCTCTTCAAATTCTTCTGAAGATTCTTCTTTTTTTCATGTGTATTTGTATCTGTATTATATGTATCACTTTCTTCTGTTGATGGAGAATGTCTTTATATAGACTTTCTCCATGGTAACCGGCTGATACGGTTTCTAACGAACTTCTGACAGCTCTGACAGTTGCAGTAGACCGGTTGGTTATGGCAGCTGTCAAGTCTCCCAGCCACTTCTTGAAACTCTGTCTCTGTCAGCAAAGTGTCGAGACTGAACTTCATCATGTGTCGACACAAGTAGACTAAGTGTCGACACAAGCCTTGGTGGTGTCGACACAACTCCCTTTGGTGGTGACACTGCTTCTTGACACAGCTTCTGTAGAATGTGTCGACACTAGTTCTGTGTGTCGACACAGTCACTTATTTTCTTCACAAAAATCAACTTCGTTAAAACTGCTCCATGTGTCGACACAAGTCTTGTGTGTCGACACAGTTGACGTCGACAAAGTCTTCTGTGTGTCGACACAGTTGATGTTGACTAAGCTTTTCTGTGTGTCGACACTGCCTCTGTGTGTCGACACAGTTTCTTCTAGTGTCGACACAACATTTCCAAGTGTCGACACAATTGACTCCAGGTGTCGACACAGCTTTTCTCCAGTATTGACACAAGCCTTCATAAGTGTCGACACAGCTTCTTCTGGTGTCGACTCATGGACTTAGAAACTTTTCCTGCATTCCTGCATTTTCTTAACCTGCACATATAAACTCAAAACAACATCAAATACACCTTGATGCATATCATTGAGTAAGGTGAGGCTTCTTCAAATCTGGTACATATTTTCCAATATACCCAACACTTGTTACGAAAGATTTTTCAGGATAGTAAATGAACTGAGGACCTATGTGAGGTTCTTCAGTAATTATGAGATTAATGACAAGTTCCTAAAGTCTTTCGCTAGAGAATGGGATACTAAGATATGTGTCATCAGAGAAGTGGCCAAGCTAGTTGATACTCCTCCCCATACATTTTTTAAAAAGATGCTCTCTTATGAGATGCAGTTGGCTGCTAGGAAAGAGGAGGAAGCCACCAGCAAATCCCTAGCAAAGGAAAAGACCTTAGTCATCAGAGAAGACAACACCAGGAAGAGTAAGGAGAGGATTCCATCTCCTCCAAGAAGGCCAGTTGATTCAGACAGCTCAGAGTCAGATACATCAGACTGCAATATGTCTAATGAGGACTTTCTGCCTTCTCCAGGCATTTTCAGAAGCTGATGAAGAAGAAACAGTGGAAGAGTAGACCTTCCACCTCTTCTCATCACAGGAAGAATCACTCCAAGAATAACAGGTATGATTCTAAAACTAGTAAATATAGTTCCTCTAAAATTATTTGCTACTGTTGCAGCAAACCTGGGAATGTTATAGCTAACTGCCCAGTCAAGAGAAAGGAGGCTGGTGAGAAGAAACAACACCAGTATAAGGGAAAGAAGGAAAAGTCCTTCATGGATAAGAAGGAGAAGTGTTGGACTGACGCATCTTCATCAGTGTCTGAAAAAGAAGAAGCTTATATTGGGCTGGCTAATGTTGCTGCTGAAGAAGAAGCTGAAGCAAAATACTATCATGCTGCCAAGATAGGGATTGTGGCCCCTCTGTCACATTAATATAGTGATTCAGAGGTGGATGATGAAGATGAAGAAGATGCCTACAACTGCTATGGGCTGATGGCAATGTCTGATGAAGAATAAATCTAGGATCAGCCTGGTCAAAGCAAGGTACATTCTCTACCTAGGTCTTCTTCTAAGTCTGGGTATGAGACTAGTCCATATACAGAAGCCTTTTCATCCAGAATTAGAGATGATTCTAAATCAGAAGGAGATGTATATCAATTGATTGACATGTATGGTGAACTTCTAGATGCTTTTAAGAGGTGAAAGAAGTTGACTAAAAAACAAGCTGTGGAGATTGTCTCTCTTCAGCTAGTTACTGTCCAGCATGCTGAGACAGTATCTTTGCTGGATCAGAAGGACAGGTAGATTAGCCAACTTAAGGTCTTGACTCTCTTCCAGATTGGCACCATAAAGTTCAAGAATAGTCTTATAAGGGACCTTGAAGAGAAGCTCTAGAGGGAGCAGAGAATTGTGGCTAGTTTCTCTAAGCCCAATATAGTGTTTCCCTTGATAGACTCCTCCTCTCAGAAGGGTAAGAAGGGGTTGGGGTTTAAGGGAAACACTAGAGTTGCCCCTTCCAAAGGGAATGGCAAAACTACAGCTCAGCCTCTGGCTTCCAGGCCTCCCATTCCTTTTTAAAAAGTTCAGTTACCTTCAAATAAGTATGACCAAGAGAGCATCTATGGTCACTAGATGAATGGTTGATCCACTAGTGTGAACAAAGAGGTCCATAGCTATGGTGGATGGTACAGTAGGGGAGTGAGTGCCTTTAAGGCTCCCCATGAGGAAATCCAAATGGCCCATCATGGATCATTTGTGATTGGTGCACCAGCCCCTTCACTCAATAAAGTAGCAATGGCTAACTCTCAAGGCCATACAACAAAGACCTAGACCAAGGGCAAGGCTATCAACAAGCTAGATCTAGCTATCTCTGATGTTATAAACAACATGTCATCTGCAAAGAAAACTGCTGTAAATAGATCTTTGACTAAGCCAAGAAAGGCTATTGAAAGACTCACCTTCAGTCAAATCCTTTCTGGAAGGAACTTGAATAAGGCTGATGCACCTCTTCCTTCTGTACAGTCAGCAGTTAACCCAACTATAGGACCTGCTCAGAAGAGAAGGTATAATATACATGAGTGTTGGAGATGTGGCAAGGTGGGGCATTTTGTCTTAGATTGCTGGCACAATCCTATTGTGCCTAGAGCTAGTGTTAGTCCATCAGTCAGAAAAGCTGCTGGTAGACAAGTACATTTTTAGACTAACATGCACCTAGGACCCAATAGATATTTGTGTCCTAAGGTAAAATAAATTATGTGATGCAGGTTAGTCCAAGTGTCATACCCCTATATGGTACTTGGATAGTGGTTGTTCTAGGCACATGACTGGAATAAGGAGAAACTTAAAGGAGTACACTCCAGTGAAGGATGGACCCAAAGTTGTCTTTGGTGGTTCAGATAGAGGAGTGACAAGAGGCTATGGTATGACTACCAATGACATAGTCACCATCACAAAAGTGGCTTATGTTGAAGGATTGAAACACAACCTTACAAGCATAAGTCAACTCTCTAATCTTGGCTATGTCATTGTCTTCCACAAGGATGAGTGTCAGATTAAGAGGTCAAGTGACCAAGAGGTCAACTTGATAGATACTAGGAGTGAAATGTTTATTGCTTAAATTTCCTTTGTCTAGACACAGACTCTCATATTTATCTAGTGTCAAATAAGAAAGTTTCATATTGTGTGCAATGACATAAGAGACTAGCTCATTTGAATTATAAGACTATTGGCAAGCCTTTTAGTGAAGAGCTGGTTATAAATGGTCCTAAGATGAAATGCACCAAGGAAAGCTTGTGCTCAGCATGCCAAAATGGCAAGCAGACCAAGGCTTCCTTCAAGGGCATTGAGACCAAAGATTCTGTGAGGTGTTTATACCTCTTGCATATGAACTTGTTTGGTCTTATGCCAGTTCATAGTTTAGGTAGGAAAGTCTACACCTTTGTGCTGATTGATGACTATTCTAAGTTTACTTGGGTGTTCTTTCTTAAGAAAAAGAATGAAACACTTGATGTCTTCATGAAGTTTGTCAAGCAAATTCAGAATGAGTTTAATATTGTTGTGGTCAAAATCAAAAGTGACCATGAGACTGAATTCCAGTCTGATAGCATGACAAAGTTCTGTGAAGAGCTAAGGATTTATCAAGAATTTTCTTCTCCAAGAACACCCCAGCAAAATTGGATTGTTGAGAGGAAAAATAAAACTCTTATAGAGGCTGGAAGGACCTTGCTAAGTGACACATCTCTCGCAGAATATTTCTGGGCTGAGACAGTGAATACTGCATGTCATGTCCTTAATAGAGCCTCTATCACCAAGAAAAATAAGAAGACTCCCTATGAGATCTTGAAGGGTAGAAAACCAAACCTGAGCTATCTCAGGATCTTTGGTAGTAAGTGCTATGTACCTCATAATGGTATGTCCTATGTAACTAAGTTTGTTGCCAAGTCCTTTCATGAGATTTTTGTTGGGTACAACAATCATAGTAAGATTTTTAAGATCTACAACTTGAAAAGTCAAGTTGTAGAAGACTCTGTAAATGTAGTCTTTGATGAGTCTACTATGATTAACAATGAGCTGTCAAGCTCCTCTTCTAATACTGCAGGTACAGATCTGATGATGGACAAGCTAACCATCAAGGAAGTTGCTCTAGAAATCTAAGATGGAGTGGATATTCCAGAAGGAGTGCAAGGCAAACTTGAATTTGATGAAGATCAACAAGAAGCTACTACTGAAGCTGATGCAGAAAGAAGACTACCTCTAGCTGTCAAACATATAAGAGATCATCCAAGATACCAAATAATTAGAGATGCAAGCCAAGGAGTGGTGACACGAAGCAAGAGCCTTAATACAACAATGTATGCAGGTTTCCTGTCACAGGTTGAGCACAAGAGATTTGAAGAGGCCAACATAGATCAGTTCTAGATTGTAGCTATACAAGAGGAATTGAACCAATTTAAGAGATGCAAGGTCTGGAAGATGGTTCGCATACCACAAGGACATAATGTCATTGGAGTCAAGTGGATTTACAGGAATAAATTTGATGAAAATGACATTATAATCAAGAACAAGGCTAGGTTAGTAGCTAATGGGTACAGACAAGAAGAAGGTATTGATTTTGATCAAACCTTTTACCCCGGTAGCAAGATTGGAAGCCATCAGACTCTTCCTTGCATATGCTGCATTCAAAGGATTTAAAGTCTACTAGATGGATGTAAAGTCAGCCTTCCTGAATGGTGACTTAAAGGAAGACGTTTATGTTGAACAACCTCCAGGTTTTGTTGATTCTAACTCACTTGAATTTGTTTATAGACTTAGGAAAGCTCTATATGGGATGAAGTAAGCCCCTAGAGCATTGTATGAGACTTTGTCTAGCTTCCTCATTGAGAATAAATTCTCAAGGGGGAAGATAGACCTGATCTTATTCCTAAGGAAATCTAAGGGCAAGATTATCCTAGTCCAGATATATGTAGATGACATAATCTTTGGATCTACTGATAATAATCTTTACAGGAAATTTATCAAACTTATGCAAGGGAAGTTTGAGATGAGCAATATGGGTGAACTTAAGTTTTTCTTGGGCCTCCAAGTAAGACAAACTGATGATGGATTATCCATATCCCAGTCTAAGTTCACCAGGGAGTTGTTCAAAAAATTTGGTATGGAGAATGCCTCCACCATGAGAACTCCCATGGGGTCAAGTAATCCTATAGGCAAAGATGAGGCAGGGAAATATATTGATGAAACTTTGTATAGAGGGATAATTGGATCCCTTATATATCTTACTGCAAGTAGACCAGACTTCATGTATGTTGTATATGTTTGTGCTAGGTATCAGGCTAGCCCTAAAGAATCTCACTACTCTGCTGCTAAGAGGATTTTGAGGTATCTTAAGGGCACACCAATTCTTGGCCTATGGTACTCTATAAATAAGGATTTTGAACTAACAAGTTATTCAGATGTAGATTTTTTAGGCTGCAAAGAGGACAGGAAGAGCACTTCAGGCACCTGTCAGTTTTTGGAAGAAAGATTAGTGTCTTGGAGAAGCAAGAAGCATACCAATATTGCAATCTCAACAGCTAAGTTAGAATACATCTTAGCAGGTAGCTATTGTGCCCAGTTACTGGGGATTCAACATCAGCTCCAGGACTAAGTGGCTAACATCTTCACTAAGACACTAGATAAAACAAAGTTCAACACCTTCAAGTTTGAGCTGGGTATGTTGAACTTGGTATAACTTCAGTTTCTCCTTATGTTGTTATCATTGCAGGTTGTACTACTACTTACAGGTGTTTAAGACCTACAGTGGTATGAAGACTTTTCAAGTGGTATACCTTCATTGGTATCAAGTTTTTCAAGTGGAAGGATGATAGAAGATGCTCCTATTGAGGGGGAGCAAGTCAAGATGCTCATATTGAGGGGGAGTAAGTCAAGATGCTCCTGTTGAGGGGGAGCAAGTTAAGATGCTCCTGTTGAGGGGGAGCAAGTCCAGCAGCTGCTATAGTGGTTCAAAGATCATCACTGATGTTGCTGTGAAGTCACTGCTGCTGTTGAAAGCTTCTACAGGAGAATAAGAAGTACAAACAGCTCCTCCCTGACTATATCTGATTCTGTAGAGGTCTTACAAAGGGGGAGGAGTGGCATTAGCTCATGTGGATCAATGATAATAGCTAGCTCAAGTCGATCAATGGACCACTCAAGTGTCAAGTGGTTGCAGTGATGTATGGTATCAGTGGTATCCATACAAGAGGTATGTTCTCCAGTCAACAAGTTTGATCACTAGTATAGTAGAAGTAGGCTAGGATCAAGAGATAAATTGTCCCATGATCATATCACCTCACTCAATAGATAGGGTTTATATGCCTATAGAAGAAGCAGAAAGGGGGAGATGTGTGACAATACTTGGAGTGTGGGAGATTGGAGATGTAGAATCAATACTTGACATGACTAGGTCATGTTGAGTAAGTGCATATTATGAGGAAAGTGCTTCTAGTGGTGCTCCATTTTAGTATTAAGCGGTATAAGGACAATGCATATTACTTGAGAAATTATTCAAGTGATATGAGAAATGCATTGACTTGACATGTTGAGTCAATGCAGTTAAATGAAGTACATTGAATTGATATGCTGGTAATTCAAGTAGCATAAGCTAGCAGATATAGCAAATATAGCTTACAACTGCATTAAATTAATATGCTTTTTTTGCTAATGCTTCTTAGTATTGCTTTGTATTCTGCCTTCTTCAAATAGGGGGAGATTGTTGGGAATAATGCCCTCAATGTTCCCTAGATTTGATTTGAAGAGACATTACCATCAACACTAAGAGCATAGTTGTATTTGATGTTAGTTAAGCTCATCATGTGCATGATGTTCCTTGGAACAAGTTTAGACATGATGTATAAGTAGTTGTGACAGGTGGTCATAAGGTAGAGATGTGGAGAGACAGAAATCTGTCTAAGTCCATAGGCGCTGAGTAAAGCCAATTCACTCAACGCCAGATGCCAAGGAATGATGTTGGAAAGGCTGAAAATCACATAAGTCCACAGACGTTGAGTGAAGGCAGTTCACTCAATGCCATATAACCGAAAGCGCTGAGTAAAGGGTGGACAGTCACAACCCCGTAGTCTGCAAAACAATTCTGCAGCTAATTTCACAGGCGTTGAGTGAAGGCAGTTCACTCAATGTCATATAATAGAAAGCGTCGAGTAAAGAAGTAGATAGTCAAAGCCCAGCATTCTGCAAAGCAATCTTGCGTCTAAGTCCACAGACATTGAGTGAAGGCAATTCACTCAACAAGGCATCGCGTGAATACAATAAAGGCATTGTGTGATGTCAAAGCTCAAGAAGAAAGACAGAAAAAATCTCTCTAAGTTCAGGTGCGTTGAGTGAGGACAGCTCACTCAACGCACTCAACACTTCAGCAAGCTGGTAGACTTCAGAGAAGCGGCTAAGTATAAAAGTATTGAGTGATGAAGTTTCACTCAATGCTCTCAACGCCTAGTAGATAAAGACAGTTGCAGCTAAGTCCAGGGGCGTTGAGTGATGCCAATTCACTCAACGCACTCAACGCCTGATGATGCAGAGAATTTGACTAAGTCCAGATTTGTTGAGTGAAGGCCATTCACTCAACGCCTGGATTGATTCTGAAGATTTGGCTAAGTCCACAAATCCCAAAGTCAGTCAAAGTCAACAAAATTCAACATAGTTCAAATTAATTGCGGGAAAACTACAGAACACGACAAATAGCGTCAGAGATCTACTGTATGTCTTCTTCCGTTAAAGCAAAGTGCAGCTATCAATCACAGGTGGTCCTCACTGATTCTTGGAGTCGTTAATCAGCAGAAGATAAAAGGGACAAGATGGATTGAAGGAACTTTAACTTTTAGGGTTTTATTGATTTTGTAAAGTTGCGGTCGAACTTCATCTTTCTCGCCATTATTGCCAAGCCCAAGCTTGAAGTTGAATCAGCTGAACTAAAAGTTCTTCCAAGTTAGTTGTAGCAATTTCTTTTGCTACAACAAGTTCAGAAAATGTTCTGATTAAGAAGGAGAAGCAAAGCTTTTCAGTTTCCTGTAAGTCCAGGTTAGCTATTTGAAGAACACAAGAACCAGTTGTAGTGCCACCCCCCCCAACCTTTTGCCCGGGTCGGGCCGGAGGGGTAATATTGGTACAAGACGTCCACCCAGTGCTCTTAGGGGAAACGGTCCACCCTATCTAAGCATTAGATGGATGCCTTGCTCGGCTCGAATCATAACATACACAACCCATCAAAGTATAGCGGAAGCATTAACAGGAAACCATTGTAGATAGATATATAACATATTAAATCACAGAGGTTCTAGGGTCGAAGCCTAAGCATTTAAATAAGCCCGTGGGCTATACATGTGCTACATATAATCCTCATACACTCTCTCTCTACGCTGCTCGGTGGAACTCACGTCTCTAAACTTTGAGGACGGCGGGGGTGCATTTGCTCGAGTAGACCTAGCTGCTGGCGTAATCTCCTACGACAGCGGGTCACTACGGTGCTCCACCTCCTGTGAATGGTTAATCAAATAATCATTAGTCACATAGCTAAGTGGAAACAAATCTCCTCCCCGGATCCACATCCTGGGGATGAGCACGCACCCACCCAACAAAAGTAAATAGCCGAAGCAAGAGAGGGTTAGCACAACATTTCATATATGAACAACTAGGAGCAATTATAAAAGAGTACATTATAACTAGAATAAGCAGCAATAGTATAAGTCAGTTATATTAAGGCTCTACTAACTCATTAGCACATCAGATTTTCATATCCTGAAAACTATCACAGGCATTCACAGCCGCACACATACCGTAGGCATTCATAGCAGCGCGCACACACCACAGGCATTCATAGCCGCACACACACTGCAGGCATTCATAGCCGCGCACACACAAACCCTATGTCGACATAGTTTGGACCGTTTCTGTTCCAGCAGGGTAGCGAGCCCCGCGGGCCTCACCGATGTGGTCATCGGTGACAGTGGCCAATTCTGCCACTTCTGGGGGTGATCACACCGCACAACCCCAAGCCCTAACGTACAACCTTGTGTACTCTTTGATGTATGCGACATCCGACAAATCGTTTTGGCCGACCAATAGAGGAAAACCCGACGGGGAATAATATAACGGTCGGTCACCCTTGGTACTCATCTCCCTGTCGCCTTGAGTCATCGACCTTCCCGCACCGGTACGAACGGTCTGCGGGAGGGACTGACCCGCCACTATTTCACAGCAAGCAATTTAGAAACAATCAATCAAAAGGCAAACAATATATACACCGGGTCTACGTCGGCCTGCCCTACTAGGCTTTAGGCTTCGTGTAACACCCCCATCCGTCGCATGGCATATAACAGAAGGTCCAGCTGGAACACGATGCCATATACCACAGACAGTCGGAAGGGTTACATAAGAATATTCAAACATTTCAATTAAGACTACTCGTCCTACACAGAGCATTCTAGCGGAAGCCTTTAAATAGTCGAAAGAACCCAAATCTTAAATCCATAATCATGAATGTCCACATCCACACAACAGGAATGAAATCCAATTACACTGAAAAGGGGGTACATGGCCTTATGGCCTTACAATAGTTCACTTAATAAATAGTGACTTACATACATCGGCTCATAGGCCGGACACACATGACAAAAGTAAAGTACAACTATTCGCTTTGGCCTTCCAGGGCCAACACAACAACATGGGCTCCAGCCCGCTACTTGGTACTCGGCTCCGCAGCACCTGCAAGCAACATTCCACCGCATGGTGGCAAACAAAGCAACGGTCAGCCAAAAGCCGACCAAATTATAACGACCTCGCCCCTTACTCGAGACGGCGGTGCTCTTTCCCTGCATAACATTAGTCCAGTAAAACAATAAAGCGCAATTATACTACGCCACATGTGTAGGCTCGCACGGCCAAACACCCCGTGCACTCAGGGCACATTAACGGTGAATCCTGACACTTCAGCGTCTTCACCACCATCCCAAAGATGGCAACCACGTGAGCATTTAGCCTTTCTGACCACTGTATAAGGCTCCCGACTATGCCAACGGCCAGTCCCCTTTTTGGGTCTCTCGCACCAAACCACATAGCCTAGGTCCAATTCCACTTGCCCGTTGCTCACACCTCGTAGTCACTTTAAGACGTACGCACGACCCAAGCTTCTCTCGGATCCCAAAACTTTTCCAAACAGTCACATAACCCAGTTATGTTCAAGACCGGTTCCCTGACCGCCAAGTTAGCAGAACACGTTTCCGCTCAGTTTTCTGGGTCGTCTTAGAGTTAATCCCCAAGGATCCCTGCTGCAATCTACCGCGTAGAAACCCGAAAAACCCAAAGCACAGAGTATTCTCCGACAAAACATATCAAATGCAACATCACCGATCCAGACAATACACGTCCGGGTAGGCTTCATACACAATGCCTATGCCCGTACTTCGATTCCGGACTCTATATGCAACACAAGGGAGACTATTCACATCAACCACAAGGAACACCACGCACTCACCGCACACTCGCGGGAGTGGGATTCCCTATGCAGAAAGGAAGAGCTTCGCATGCTCAAGTGGAGAATCGTTACCCTTGTAGTCCGCTTTGGCGCCATGGAAAAACTACACGGATGGAAATCTTCGCAACGAACTATCCTCCTCGGATCCGCTCTCAGAACTCAAAATGGTGCTCTGATGCTCCGCCAGCGTTCGAAATCTTCCTTCTTCTTCCTCCTCTCTCTAACTCCTTGGAAAAGAAAGCTTGGAGAGAAATGAAGGATTAACTCCCCTATTCTCGGCCTTAACAGAGCAGGAAATCATCTGGGTCATTGGATCTTATTTAAAAAAAACAAACGGTTCAGATCCGCCAAAAAATCCCCAAACCTGGGCTGAACACGGCTTGGCACACGTCCGTGTCCCAGGCCGTGTGCCTCGATCCAGGCACGATTGTCGAACACAGAGACTCACACGGGCTACGGCACGCCCGTGTATCACTTGACACGCCCTTGTCGGATCCTCGACACGCCCGTGACTAGGGGGCGTGTCACATATAACCACCACGGCAACGGACACGACCCAACTGAACACGGGTATGGACACGGGTATGAACATGCCCTGTGTCACTCGGTAATCGTCGAGCAAAAATCATCGAACGCAGAGGGTCACTCGATGATCGTCGAGTGTCGTTCGTCGATTGTCGAATGCAGGTTGACACGCCCTCCCGACACGCCTGTGTCGCCTGGCGTGTTCCCCCCGAACACTTTTCGTCGAACTCAATCGGCTTTTGGGAACACGGGTACAGACACGGTTAAGCACACGCCCGTGTCAAATGACACGCCTGTGTCATTTAGCCGTGTTTCTAGCCGTGTCCTTCTCGGGATGAAAACGGCCAAAACACCAGCCAGACACGGCCTTGGACACACCCGTGTCCTAGGCCGTGTACCCCTATACCAGCACCAAAAATCCCATTTTACACGACCAACTCAAATACAATTTTCAGGGCGTTACAAATCTCCCACACTTAAGGAATTTCGTCCCGAAATTAAGTAAGGTACACAAATCTAAAATGATACCTGAGTGGAATAACTCGGGGTATTCCTCCAACATAGCTTGCTCTCGCTCCCATGAAAGCTCCTCACGTCCACAATTATCCCAACGGACTTTAACCATTCGGACTTCCTTATTACGGAGTCGTTTGACTGCAACGTCTTCAATACGTACTGGCTTGACACTTGTTGTCAACTCATAATCAACCGGTACTTGATTGTCTGCAATGATCTACGAAGGCTCTTGCACTGCCTTACGTAACACCGACACGTGGAACACGTCATGTAGTCCATGTAACTCCACCGACAGCTTCAATCTATACGTCGCTTCGCAACACGCTCCAGGATTTCAAATGGTCCAAGGTATCTCGGACTCAACTTCTTCAAGCGTCAAACCCGCGAGACACCCTTGAATGGCTTAATTTTTAAGTACACCCAGTCGCCAACATTGAACTCCACATTCCTATATTTGGCGTTATAGTACTTTGACTGCCTGTCCTGAGCAATCTTCAACCGTTCTTGATTTGTCCGTATCACTGAAGTGGCATCTTCCACCGCCTAATGTTTGTAAAGCTTCGACTCGCCCGTCTCCAACCAAGACAACGGCGTGCGACACTTTCTCCCGTACAAGGCCTCGAAAGGCGTCATTCCAATACTTGCCTGAAAGATGTTGTTGTACGCAAACTCCACCATATATAGGTGATCTTCCCACTGTCTTCCAAAATCTAGGACGCACATGCGAAGCATGTCCTCCAACGTCCGGTTGACCCTCTCAGTTTGGCCATCCGTCTGCGGATGAAAGGCTGTGCTGAACTTTAGCTTAGTACCCAACAGACTATGCACCAACCTCCAGTCATTTGACGTGAAGCGTCCATCTCGATCACTAATAATACTGCGGGGCACACTATGCAATCGAACAATATTATCCACATAGAGTTTGGCTAACCTTTCCACCGGATTTTCCTTCCTGACCGGAATAAAGTGTGACACCTTTGTCAACCTATCTATGACCACCCAAATGGCGTCGTTTCCCTGCTGCGTCTTCGGCAAACAATGCACAAAATCCATAGATATGTCGTCGAATTTCCATTCTGTGGATTGGTAGGGACTTCAAGAAATCTCCGGGTTTCTGGCATTCCGCCTTCACCAATGCACATATACGACACTTAGACACATAAAGTGCTATGTCCTTCTTCAATCCTGGCCACCAGAATAATTTATTCATGTCTCTATACATCTTCGTGCTTCCCAGGTGGATTGAGTACTTGGTATGATGAGACTCATACATCAACTCCTCCCGTAGATTATCCGCACTAGGAATGCATAGACGACCGTCCTTCCTTAGCAACTCATCTACAACAACAAACTGGGAATTTGACCCATCCAATGATTCATCCAAGATCTGCTTCATGCAGTTATCCTGAATCAAAGCCCGCCGAACTCTATCAGCTAGGTCACACTGCACCTCGGTCCAAAATAGTTTCACCTCAGTACTATACTACTTGTCGACGTAAGATATCTCCAGAGCCTCCAACTCTCGGACCAATCTCTCATCATGTACCGATAACCAGTTGGCATGTGCGGGAATCTTACGACTCAACGCATCTGCCACTACATTACCTTTCTCAGGCACATAATGAATCCTGAAGGTGTAGTCCCATAAGAACTCCATCCACCTCTGTTGGCTCATGTTCAGATCCTTTTGATCCAACAGGTACTTCAAGCTCTTATGATCGGTGTATATATCGACTTTTATACCGTACATATAGTGCCTCCACAGCTTTAAAGCAAATATCACGGCCGCTAACTCCAAGTCATGGACCGGATAACTTCTCTCGTGAGGCTTCAATTGTCGTGAACCATAGGATATCACTCTCCCATGCTGTAGCAGAACACAGCCCAAACCACTGCCCGAAGCATCACTATAGATCTCGAACCCTTCGGTTCCACTTGGCGAACATAAAATAGGCGTTGTGCTCAACCGCCTCTTCAACTCTTCAAAAGCTTGTTCGCACTCCGAAGACCACACAAACTTCTGATTCTTCCTAGTCAATGTCGTGAGTGGTAGCGCTATCCGCGAGAAGTTCTCTACGAAGCGCCTGTAGTAGCCAGCAAGCCCCAGAAAGCTCTGGACCTCCGCCACTGTAGTCAAAGCAGGCCACTCTCATATCACCACTATCTTCACCGGATCCACAGCTATCCCTTCTCCACTAACAATATGACCAAGGAATGCTATCGAGGATAACCAAAATTCACACTTGGAGAACTTAGCATACAACTGGTTTCTCCTCAATGTCTCCACCACCAAGTGCAGGTGATTGTAGAGATTCTATTCACACTGCGAGTACACCAGGATATCGTCGATAAATACTATCACAAAACGGTCCAGGTACTCTCTGAACGTCGTGTTCATCAGATCTATAAACACGGATGGCGCATTGGTCAAACCAAACGGCATGACCGTGAACTCGTAATGCCCAAATCACGTACTGAATGTTGTCTTTGGGATGTCGCTCTCCCTTATCCTCAAATGGTAGTAACTGGACTTCAGATCTAACTTCGAATATACCGTTGACCCAACCAACTGATCAAATAGATCATCTATTCTCGGGATCGAATACTTATTCTTCTCCGTAAGCTTGTTCAATTCCCGGTAGTCGATACAAAGCCGCAAACTCCCATCTTTCTTCTTAACAAAGAGAACTGGTGCGCTCCAAGGCGACGAACTTGGACACACATAACCTTGCTCTAGCAAGTCTTGCAGTTGCACCTTCAACTCCGCCATCTCTTTTGGCGCTATCTGATAGGGGGAGCGTGACACCGGTTTGGCACCCAGTACCAGCTCTCTGGTAAAATCAATCTCCCGCTGAGGAGGGGCTCCTAGGAGATCATCTGGGAACACATCGGGATACTTATACACAACTGTGATACTGTCTAGACTTGACTTAGGCATCGAAGGTTTGCACTAGAGTGACAAACAGCTCTGCCCCAGACCGAACTGCCTTGATCACCTGAAGGGCTGACATCAAAATCTTTCCCGACCCCTTCATGCCCGCAAAAGTAGTCTCCCGATCAGTGTTCAGACCCCACTTAACTTCCTTACGGTTGCAATCAATGCATGCACCCTACTCCGAGAGCCAATCCATAACGAAGATTACGTCGAACTCCACTAACGGTAGAACCAATGCTTGCAAATAAAACTCCTGATCTCCAATCTGAATCTTCACTACGCAGACCCTATCCGCGCGCATTGAGCACCCATTGGGCAGCAACACATCCAACTTGTCTTTTGACATCGAGGACGGAACCCCGATGTGCGATATGAATTTTTCGGACAAGAAGGAATGCGATGCCCCCGTATCAAACAGGGCTCTCGTCGGAAACTCAAAGATCAACACAAAGCCTAGCACCAACAAAAGTAAGCTAACAAATATGAAGGTAACAACTATAAAAGTTAAATCACTGTAATTTAACTCATACCTGTCACCACATCCGCCTGCTTTATGGCCTCTTACAGACCAAGGTTGTAGACTCCAGGCTGGGCTAGAGCATGATGGGACGCGGTTGACTCCACTGCCTTCCCTTTCTCCTCATAAGTCGCTCCAGGCTTCCTCTCGGACCTTGAACATCCGCTCCAACACTCACGAGCAAAATGCCCCGTCTTCCCATATTTGTAGCAAGCTCCTGGGACTCGACTTGTAGTTTCCCCCAATGCACCAGACGGAGGGGCTGAGTTCGAAGTCCTATGTTTCTTGTTCCACCTGCGGAAACTTGACTTGGTATTTGGCACCTTGAACTCGGACTTCTTTTCTCATGGGTCTTTCTTCTCTTAAACTTTCTTAACGACCTTCTCCAACGCTCGGGCCGAATTGACCAAGGCTAGGAAGCCCTGCGCCTTAGGCCCAGCAAGGAGTAACTGTAGGTCACCCCGTAAACCCTCATAAAATCGGTTGGTCTTCCTCTCTTCTTCCATAAACGTAGCACCAGCATAACGACCCAACCGTGTGAACTCATGAAGATACTCGTCCACGCTTCTGGCTCCCCGAGTCAACCTAAGATACTGATTCTCCATCTCCAACTTCTGAGCAGATGGTAGGTATCTGGCCAAGAATAATCTAGAGAATTCCTTCTCCGACAAAACATATCAAATACAACATCACCGATCCAGACAATACACGTCCGGGTAGGCTTCACAAAGAATGCCTATGCCCGTACTTCGATTCTGGACTCTATATGCAACACAAGGGGGACTATTCACATCAACCCCAAGGAACACCACGCACTCACCGCACACTCAAAGGAGCGGGATTCCCTATGTAGAAAGGAAGAGCTTCGCATGATCAAGTGGAGAATCGTTACCCTTGTAGTCCGCTTTGGAGCCATGGAAAAACTACACGGATGGAAATCTTCGCAACGAACTATCCTCCACGGATCCGCTCTCAGAACTCAAAACGGTGCTTTGATGCTCCGTCGGCGGTCGAAATCTTCCTTCTTCTTCCTCCTCTCTCTAACTCCTTGGAAAGAGAAAGCTTGGAGAGAAATGAAGGATTAACTCCCCTATTCCCGGCCTTAACAGAGCAAGAAATCATCTAGGTCGTTGGATCTTATTTAAAGAAAACGAACGGCTCAGATCCGCCCAAAAATCCCCAAACCTGGGCCGAACACGGCTTGAACACGACCGTGTCCCAGGCTGTGTGCCTCGATCCAGTCACGATTGTCGAACAAAGAGACTCACACAGGCTACGACATGCCCGTGTCTCACTCGACACGCCCGTGTCGGATCCTCGACATGCCCGTGACTAGGCGGCATGTCACATATAACCACCACGGTAACGGACACGGCCCAACTAAATACGGGTATGGACACAGGTATGAACACGCCCGTGTCACACGGTAATCATCGGGCAAAATTCGTCGATCGTCGAACGCAGAGGGTCACTCGATGATCGTCGAGTGCCGTTCATCGATTGTCGAACGCAGGGGGACACGCCCTCCCGACACTCCCATGTCGCCTGGCATGTTCCTCCCGAACACTTTTCGTCGAACTCAATCGGCTTTTGGGAACACGGGTACATACACGGTTAAGCACACGCCCGTGTCAAATGACACGCCCGTGTCATTTAGCCGTGTTTCTAGCTGTGTCCTTCTCTGCATGAAAACGACCAAAACACCAGCCAGACACGGCCTTAGACACGCCCGTGTCCTAGGCCGTGTACCCCTATACCGGCACAAAAAATCCCTTTTTACGTGACAAACTCAAATTACAATTTTCGGGGCGTTACAAATCTCCCACACTTAAGGAATTTCGTCCCGAAATTAAGTAAGGTACACAAATCTAAAATGATACCTGAGTGGAATAACTCGGGGTATTCCTCCAACATAGCTTGCTCTCGCTCCCATGAAAGCTCCTCACGTCCACAATTATCCCAACGGACTTTAACCATTCGGACTTCCTTATTGCGGAGTCGTTTGACTGCAACGTCTTCAATACATACTGGCTTGACCCTTGTTGTCAACTCATAATCAACCGGTACTTGATTGTCCGCAATGATCTACGAAGGCTCTTGCACTGCCTTACGCAACACCGACACGTGGAACACGTCATGTAGTCCACTTAACTCCACCGAACAGCTTCAATCTATACGCCACTTCGCCAACACGCTCCAGGATTTCAAATGGTCCAAGGTATCTCGGACTTAACTTCTTCAAGCGTCGAACCCGCGAGACACCCTTGAACGGCTTAATTTTTAAGTACACCCAGTCGCCAACATTGAACTCCACATTCCTATGTTTGGCGTTATAGTGCTTTGACTGCCTGTCCTGAGCAATCTTCAACCATTCTTGAATTGTCCGTATCACTGAAGTGGCATCTTCCACCGCCTAACGTTTGTAAAGCTTCGACTTGCCCATCTCTAACCAAGACAATGGCGTGCGACACTTTCTCCCGTACAAGGCCTCGAAAGGCGCCGTTCCAATACTTGCCTGAAAGTTGTTGTTGTACGCAAACTCCACCATGTACAGGTGATCTTCGCCACAGCCTTCCAAAATCTAGGACGCACATGCAAAGCATGTCCTCCAACGTACGGTTGACCCTCTCGGTTTGGCCATCTGTCTGCGGATGAAAGGGTGTGCTGAACTTTAGCTTAGTACCCAACAAACTATGCACCAACCTCCAGTCATTCGACGTGAAGAATCCATCTCGATCACTAACAATACCGCGGGGCACACCATGCAATCGTACAACATTATCCACATAGAGTTTGGCTAACCTTTCCACCGGATCTTCCTTCCTGACCGGAATAAAGTGCGACACCTTTGTCAACCTATCTATGACCTCCCAAATGGCGTCGTTTCCCTTCCGCGTCTTCGGCAAACAATGCACAAAATCCATAGATATGTCGTCGAATTTCCATTCCGGGATAGGTTGGGACTTCAAGAAACCTCCGGGTTTCTGGCATTCCGCCTTCACCAATGCACATGTACGGCACTTGGCCACATAAAGTGTTAGGTCCTTCTTCAATCCTGGCCACCAGAATAATTTCTTCATGTCTCTATACATCTTCGTGCTTCCAGGATGGATTGAGTACTTGGTATGATGAGCCTCGTACATCAACTCCTCCCGTAGATTATTTGCACTAGGAATGCATAGACAACCGTCCTTCCTTAGCAACCCATCTACAACAGCAAACTAGGAATTTGACCCATCTAATGATTCATCCAAGATCTGCTTCATGCTGTTATCCTGAATCAAACCCCGCCGAACTCTATCAGCTAGGTCACACTGCACCTTGGTCCAAAACAGTTTCACCTCAGTACTACACTGCTTGTCGACGCAAGATATCTCCAGAGCCTCCAACTCTCAGATCAATCTCTCATCATGTACCGATAATCAGTTGTCCTATACGGGAATCTTACGACTCAACGCATCCGCCACTACATTACCTTTCTCAGGCACATAATGAATCTTGAAGGTGTAGTCCCCTAAGAACTCCATCCACCTCCACTGCCTCATGTTCAGATCCTTTTGATCCAACAGGTACTTCAAGCTCTTATGATCGGTGTATATATCGACTTTTACACCGCACAGATAGTGCCTCCACAGCTTTAAAGCAAATATCACGGCCGCTAACTCCAAGTCATGGACCGGATAACTTCTCTCGTGAGCCTTCAATTGTCGTGAACCATAGACTATCACTCTCCCATGCTGTAGCAGAACACAGCCCAAACCACTGCCCGAAGCATCACTATAGATCTCGAACCCTTGTGTTCCACTTGGCGAACATAAAATAGGCGATGTGGTCAACCGCCTTTTCAACTCTTCAAAAGCCTGTTCGCACTCCGAAGACCACACAAACTTCTGATTCTTCCTAGTCAATGTCGTGAGTGGTAGCGCTATCCGCGAGAAGTTCTCTACAAAGCGCATGTAGTAGCCAGCAAGCCCCAGAAAGCTCCGGACCTCCGCCACTGTAGTCAAAGCAGGCCACTCCCGTATCGCCACTATCTTCGCCGGATCCACAACTATCCCTTCTCCACTAACAACATGACCAAGGAATGCTATCGAGGATAACCAAAATTCACACTTGGAGAACTTAGCATACAACTGGTTTCTCCTCAACGTCTCCAACAACAAGTGCAGGTGATTGTAGTGATCCTCTTCACACTGTGAGTACACCAGGATATCGTCGATAAATACTATCACAAAATGGTCCAGGTACTCTCTGAACATCCTGTTCATCAGATCCTTAAACACGGATGGCGCATTGGTCAAACTAAACGACATGACCATGAACTCGTAATGCCCAAACCACGTACTGAATGCTATCTTTGGGATGTCGCTCTCCCTTATCCTCAACTGGTAGAAACCGAACTTCAGATCTAACTTCGAATATACCGTTGACCCAACCAACTGATCAAATATATCATATATTCTCGGGATCAGATACTTATTCTTCTCCGTAAGCTTGTTCAATTCCCGGTAGTCGATACAAAGCCGCAAACTCCCATCTTTCTTCTTAACAAAGAGAACTGGTGCGCTCCAAGGCGACGAACTTGGACACACATAACCTTGCTTTAGCAAGTCTTGCAGTTGCACCTTCAACTCCGCCATCTCTTTTGGCGCTATCCGATAGGGGGAGCGTGACACCAGTTTGGCACCCGGTACCAGCTCTATGGTAAAATCAATCTCCTGCTGAGGAGGGGCTCCTAGGAGATCATCTGGGAACACATCGGATACTCAGACACAACTGGGATACTGTCCAGACTTGACTTAGGCATCAAAGTCTGCACTAGAGTGACAAACAGCTCTGCCCCAGACCGAACTGCCTTGATCACCTGAAGGGCTGACATCAAAATCTTTCCCGACCCCTTCATGCCCGCAAAAGTAGTCTCCCGATCAGTGTTCAGACCCCACTTAACTTCCTTACGGTTGCAATCAATGCATGCACCCTGCTCTGAGAGCCAATCCATACCGAAGATTACGTCGAACTCCACTAACGGTAGAACCAATGCTTGCAAATCAAACTCCTGATCTCCAATCCAAATCTTCACTACGCAGACCCTATCCGCGCGCATTGAGCACCCATTGGGCAGCAACACATCCAACTGGTCTTTTGCCATCGAGGACGGAACCCCGATGCGCGATATGAAGTTTTCGGACAAGAAGGAATGCGATGCTCCTGTATCAAACAGGGATCTCGCCGGAAACTCAATGATCAACACAAAGCCTTAAACCAACAAAAGTAAGCTAACAAATACGAAGGTAACAACTATAAAAGTTAAACCACTGTACTTTAACTCATACCTGTTACCACGTCTGCCTGCTTTATGGCCTCTTGCAGACCAAGGTTGTAGACTCTAGGCTAGGCTGGAGCATGATGGGACACGGTTGACTCCACCGCCTTCCCTTTCTCCTCATAAGTCGCTCCAGGCTTCCTCTCGGACCTTGAACGTCCGCTCCAACATTCACGAGCAAAATGCCCCGTCTTCCCGCAGTTGTAGCAAGCTCCTTGGACTCGACTTGTAGTTGCCCCCAACGCACCAGATGGAGGGGCTGAGTTCGAAGTCCTCTGTTTCTTGTTCCACCTGCGGAAAACTTGACTTGGTGTTTGGCACCTTGAACTCGGACTTCTTTTCTCCTGGGTCCTTCTTCTCTTGAACTTTCTTAACGACCTTCTCCAACGATCGGGCCGAATTGACCAAGGCTAGGAAGCCCTGCGCCTTAGGCCCAGCAAGGTGTAACTGTAGGTCATACCGTAGAACCTCATAAAATCGGTTGGTCTTCCTCTCTTCTTCCATAAACGTAGCACCAGCATAACGACCCAACCATGTGAACTCATGGAGATACTCGTCCACGCTTCTGGCTCCCTGAGTCAACCCAAGATACTGATTCTCCATATCCAACTTCTGAGCAGAGGGTAGGTATCTGGCCAAGAATAATCTAGAGAATTCCACCATCGGCACATCCGCAAGCTGCCTTCCCACTAAGAGATGAAACTCCAACTCATCCCACCACAGCCTCGCTTTGCCAGTCAAAAGGAAGGTCGCTATGGTGGTCTTCTACCACTCCTCAGTTAACGTGGCTGTCAAGACCCTCTTTATCGAAGAGAGCTAGTCCTCAGCTTGAGCTGGCGTTCCAACCCCATCGAACCTCGGAGGATTAAAGCCCATTACATGCTTGAGCTGCTTCTCCGTAGCTCTCCTCGGCTCTACCAGATCAACTGCTGCGCGCTCCACCACTCTCGGCTCTGCCGCCGTAACCGATTCTTGCTCTTTCGCAGGAGGTGCGTGATCATTTGACCTGCAGGTTTGGCATTTATCATTGCAAATACCACCTCAGCCACCAACCTGATTGTTTCCGCTGAAGGAGGTGTTGTAGGCACGTCCCTTAGTGCACTACTTTCTGCTGATTGCGGACACTCTGACTAACCAGCTCCGCTCCTAGCTGCCTATAGTAGCAAAGACACACGATTAGACGGCAAACAAATTGCTAAATGCAATCATTGGAACACTCAGATTCCACAAAACATGTGTATTTTTCATTCCTAAGTGGACATTCATGGGTTCTTTTTGATGTTATAGCGATGACGCACACATGTGCTCACCACCCCTTAAACAAATTCGCCCACGAATTCATTTAAGCCTGACTGTAACCAGAAGTCTGATACCAAATCGTAACACCCCCATCTGTCGCATGGCATATAACAGAAGGTCCACCTGGAACCCGACGCCATATACCACAGAAAGTCGGAAGGGTTACTGTTGGAACACCCTATTACTGATTTGGGCAAGGATCACTATGTCTTTTAGGAAATCTGTTTTGACCTCCTTGTATAGATCTAAAGGTCAATTAGAATTGAGTCTAAGGGTTAGTATTTAGGTTTGAAAGCTGCCCTCAAGACCAGATAATCCAGTTCAGGAGACTAAGTCATTTTGTCGAGCTCAGTACTAAGAATCGTCGAACTCCATTCGACGATCGCTGAGCTCACTTCGACGAATCGTCGAACTCCATTCGACGATCTCTGAGCTCAACTTCAACGAGTCGTCGAACTCCATTCGACGATCTTCGAGATCAGATCGACGTTCTTGTCTCCAGTTTGTTTCTCTATCTTTGAGCTCAGTTCGATGATAGTTGAGCTCAGATCGACGATCTCTATTTCAGTCTAAGTCCATTCTCTGAGCTCAGTTCAACGATAGTAGAGCTCAGGTCGACGTTTTTCTGGTGAGATCGACGTTTTTCAAGATTCAAATTCAGACAGTTATGGAATTATTCTCAGCATTTATGTCAAGGATCTTGTAGCCGTTTTCAATTAATCTGGAGCAAGTTTCAAGGGATTTTCAAAGGAATGTTTTATTGGACTTTCCTACAGAAGATAAAATACAGTTAAGGAAGTCATTTATGACAGGCTAACGGCTCTATTGGACAGAGAATCATTCTATTCAGATCTAAGGAATAAAAGAGATATTCATATTCTGCTGGAACAAGAAGAAGAACATAGAACATCATCAACAAGTGAATAACAACAAGAAAAAGAGCTACAGATATTCACAATCTTAGAACTCTTACAAGAACACACATCACAAAAGGAGATCAACATACTGAAATTTTCAAATCCCTTTTGATTCCAGTGTTCAAAGGCCATCATCATTCAAGACTCCAGACACCACACATTTCAGCTGCTGCCTGAAATCATCTTTTGCTGGAGATCAAATCTTCTGAAGGCCTATCACCCTACTACAAAGCTTCACTTCCTGAACAACTATTGATCTCATGGGGAGCTTTGACAACATCCACTATCTTCTCTCTGATTGTTGACAGAGAAGATCATCTCATCCCTCTCTCTCTCTCTCTGCTGTAAAGGGTTTATCAAACTCCCTTCAAAAGTTTGTGCTGGTTTCTGAGACCTTGTCAAAACTCAGTGGTGGCAAGACACCTGATCAAAAAATCTGGTTTGGTTTTTGAGTACCTTATCAAAAGCTCATTGGTGCCCAGGACACATGATCAACTCATCCTGCAGTGGATTCCTACCTAGGGTGGTAGAAGAGTGGATGTACCCAGATTGATTGGGGAACCACTATAGCTCCTTGTGTCATCTGGTTGCTTACTTTCTTTTATTTTCTGGCTGTGGTTTGTGATTGCTCTGTGTTTAGTTAGTTGCTGTGTTTGCTTTATTTTATTTGCTTCCCTGTTCACTTAGGAATACAACAATAGTTGTAAAAAGTTTTTAGCAAGCACCATACTCTATTCACCCCCCCCCCTCTAGAGTATATCAGATCTAACCTGCACTTTCAATTGGTATCAGAGGCAGGTTGGTTAAAAATACCACATCTTCGAGGTTGGTTAAAAATACCACATATTCCAGGTTGGCTAAACATACCACATCTTCCAGGGTTGGTTAAAATACCACACCTTATTGGTTGCACAGGCTAACACTTGAACCCAAAGAACCCTCTAGTTAGATCTGCTTGTTTTAAGTTTGTTATTAGAATTATTTCTTCACAAAACATGGCCTAAAACAAAGATTATGCTAGCACCAGACCTCTAGTGTGCAATCTAAGTTTGCACTTTGGAAGGCAAGGATTAGACTGTACATGAACTCTATTGATGAAGACATTTTCAATTCTGTTTTAACAGTGTGTCCAAGACCTCCAGAGAATACAAGTACAAGTGCTGTTCCACCTCCATCAGGAACAGATGCAGAGATCAAGAAATGGAAAGTTGCAGATACAAAGGCTATGAACATTCTAGCCCAGACTATGTCTGATGAAATATTCCAAAAGGTAGCTGAATGCAACTCAGCAAAGGACATCTGGGACAAGTTATCTGAGATAGTCTCAGGATCTGCTGATGAGAGAAAAGATAGAAGATCTCATCTCATAACCCAGTATGAGAATTTCAAGAAAGGAGAAGCTGAGTCAGTAGCAGACATGTATAATAGACTCAGTCTCATAGTCAATGAGCTGAAAACTTTGGACAAAGAGATCTCATTGACTGAGCTCAATGATAAAATTCTAATGTGCTTCCCAAGCACTTGGGACTCAAGGATCTGGCCAATCAAGGATGTCAGAAGCCTAAATGAGATCACCACTGAAGCTCTCTTGGGCAAGCTCAAGTCTTATGAGCTGCTCATCAAGAACAGAGAAGAAGAGCAGAAGGCTGCCTCACCAGCTACAAGAAAGGAAAAATCAATAGCTTTCAAAGCCATTGAAGATCAGCCTGAAGACAAAGTCACAGGCAATGAAGAGCTGCTAAGCCTACTGGCCAAAAGGTTTTATAAAATGGCCAGGAAGGATTTCAAGAAAAGATCATACAGAGAGCATGACAAGCCAAGGTATGACAAATCAAATAATAAAGAGATTATTTGTTTTGGTTGCAGGAAACCAGGCCACATTGTGTCTGACTGTCCGGAAAATAAAAACAAGGACAAAAGAACAGAAAAGAAAGGAGAAAAGAAAAGGACTTCAAGAAGAGCAGCAATGGCAAACCCTCCTCCAGCAAGAACAAACATACAAGGAAGGGATTTGTTGCTGAAACTTGGAGTGAGACAGAAGAAGAATCAGAAGCTTCATCTGAAGAGGACCAGGTAATAAGTTCTGATGTAGAAGAGTCAGAATCAGAGACTCAATCTGAAGAGGACCAGGTAATAAGTTCTTTTGATTTTAATTATGAGGACTTCAAGTGTGAGTTTAAAGCACTATGTTTAGATTTATTAAAATCTGAGAAGGAAATCATTTCTCTCAGAAATCAATTATCTAAATACAGTACTTTAAAATCAGAAAACCTCAAACTCTCTGAGGAGTTGGAATGCTGTAGGGAGCAGATTGCTTCACTGAAAAGTGAACTATCAGAGGCCAAGAAGCTTGAAGAATCCCTCAATGGGAGAAGTATCAAGCTAATAGACATCACAAGAACAGTGAACTCAAGATTCAATAGTACACTTGTTGAAACCGATCTCTCGGTCTCCTGTGGAGTTCGACCCTTGGGGAAGGGGTGGTCTCGCACCTACTTCGCTCCTGCAAGAAAAACAACAAAGAAGAAAAGGAGAAACAGACCCAAGGGCTCGGCAGGGAGGTCCCACCACAAACCCGGAAGATCTCAGAGCGCTTCCCCTCCTTAGCCAGAAGCCGAGCTAAGGTATCCTCAGAAAGCACTTAGAAACTGGAGCAGGGAGGCACTCCAAGCGTCCCTTCTGAGGTACCCCTTGGGTCCTATTTATAGCTTTTAGAAAATGAACTGCCAATAACCAAAAGGGCTGATCTGAAATTACCAAGAAGCCCTTAGTCGGGTCTGCCAACAACCAAACTCCGCTGTTCTGAACAGCTATGCGCAGTCCGGACTGGTCTGCCAACAGCGTGGCTCCGCTGTCCTGAACAGCTACTCGCACCCAGAGGGGGGGTCAGCTCGCCATCAATCCCTCCCCGCGAGAGGCGGGCGCGACCTGGTTCTATCGGCTCGCCTACCCTTCTCTGGCAAACGCGGGCCGGTCCGTCGCGACCCGCCAGTCCTCTGCCGAGGCGGATAGGTGGCCAGGTCGCGTATAGGGGACGGACTGGCGGCCATTGTGACCCTCCGAACGGCTCGCAGATCGCGGGTCGCCGAGCCCATCCGCGAGTACCAGTTCGACGAATGGCGCCCCCCCCCCCGCTCCGGTCGACGATTCCCTGAGCGAGCGGGAGGGCTAGTGGAGTCGTCTCGCCTGGCTCGCTCTCCTGAACTGAGCGGGAGCGGACCAGCCTCTTGCCGCATGTCTTCTCGTTGCTTGGGTGCGGGTCACGGGACTGGGTCCGCTCGATCTTCCTGGTAGGGCCCGTTCGACGAACACGGGGATGTACACAATCCCCGCTCTTTTTGAGCTTGATACAAGCTTGGAAAGAATCATCCAACCCGCGTGTTCGGCGAGTGTTGTGCTGAGCTGGCAGGGAATCTTCTAGTGGGGCCCCACTATTCGGCTATAAATATACCACTGAGCCCTGGGGGGTCTCCCCAGACCGTCTCGTTTTTCAAGCGGACTGCAGCTTCCTGATGCCGGTTAGCGAAGAGGTGCGAGCCCGCCTGGCGGCCGCGGGCCAGAAAACTCGGGAGGCGGCCCTCGAGGCCGCCCCTTGGTTAGCGCGTGGGTCTCCCGGCCCTCTCTTTAGGCCGGTGAAGGGAAAGATCGTGAGTCGGTCCCCGACGAATAACTTCCCGGGTTCCGGCTCGGCGGCTGGTGTCGAGGTCGCTTCTGAGGTACGCGACCTTCCTTCTCGGCTTGTTGCTACATCTCTGATCCTTTGTCTTGCAGGCACTGCCTCGTGAAGAGGAGGAGGAGGGGGGGGGAGGATCGCCCCCCTCCCTTGTCGTCTGAGAGGGATGCTAGTCCCTCAGGTCTGGACCGCCCACCCCCGAATACCCCTCGCCTGCCAGTTCCCCCCGGACTAGGGAAATCTCTTGCGACCTTCGAGGGAGAACCCTTTCTGGGTCGGCCGGGCTCCTCTCGTCCTTCCATCGGTATGGACAACGTGCCAACCCCTGGTAATCTCGTGCTCAGCGCTTGCCTTGTTCTCGCTCGTTCCTTTTGAATTGCCCCTTTTGCAGGCTACAACATGATCTCCTCCGAAACGGAGATGAGCGAAGGGTACTCGCCTCTGCCTGACGTGGAGGGTGTTTCAGATTACCTGGGCGACCCTACTGATGCGGTGGGGATGAAGAGGCAGGTGACGCGGCTGTTCCAGAAACATACTCTGCTGCTTTAGGAGCTCGTGAAGAGGGTCGACCAAGACAAGGCCGACACCGAGGCTCGGCTCGTGGCCCTAGAGGGGGCCCCGCACGCTGCAGAAGGTGGCGAGGTCACTTCCCCTGGCGTGCACATTACGCGGGCCGAGGAGCGCCTAAGGAGTGCCTCGGAACAAGTTGGCCTGGCCCAGCAGGAGCTGGTGGCGGTGCGCGATTATCACTATCCTCGCGTGCCGCCGCGAACCGGAATGCAACGGCGGGGCAGGTGGAAGTGGATCCAGTACTGATCCACCCTTCCTTCCCCCCGCTCGCAGGATATCGCTGGGTTGCTACAATTTCTAAGACTTATTCTGTACCTGTAACGATTTGCGACTTTCCTTGCCCGCCTATGGGCCTGATTTTTTGATTTCTGATGCATGTTGAAATTACCATGTTGTTGCTTTTATTCTCCGCGGGGCGGGCTCGAGGGTACCCGCGTCCTCCACTCGCCTTCCCCTGGGGGTGAGGGCAGGTCCAGGGATGGATTCGATCAACCCACCATCCTGATCGTGGCGGGAGCGAGCCGAGGGGCTCGCCAGCCAGGAGTCTCCCCGACTCGCTCGGAATCCTGGGCGGGTGCGGGCCGAGACTCGCCCGCTCAATTCTTGCGCGGATGCGATCGGGTGAGACCCACGCCCGATCGGCCTTGGCGGTGCGGTCGCGCGTCGGTAAGTCGAACCGTCGGGCCTGATTTTTGCTACACGCACCTCTCCATTCGGCAGGAAATTTCCTGCCCTTTCTTTCTCCCTATAAATAGGCCTTGCCGGTTCTTGTCCTCCCCTGCTTCAAAACACTCCCCCGTTTCCTGCTCTTCGCGAAGCACGGCTCACGTTCGCCTTCTGGATCTGTCTCGCTCGAACGGCGGCAGTTCGGCGGAATAGGCGGCGGCGGCGATGCGGACGGGCGAAGCAAATGCGCATGTACCTTCTCAGAGCACGACTTTCCCCACGCCGTCATCTCGGAGCGCGAATACCTAGATGCCCTCGGCGACCACGTCCCGCCGGGATTTTTGGCGAGACGGCCCGGGGAAGGAGAGAAGATCAATGATCTATCTAGGGACGCGCTCGCCATACCCCTGGCTCACTTTGAGGTGGGTCTGCGGCTTCCCCTGTGGCCTGAGGTACACCCAGTGCTGAAGTACTTCGGGGTCGTCCTAGGTCAGATGACCCCGAACTCCATAGCTGTTATGGTAGGGTTCGCCTGCTTTCTGCGGGAGGAGCGAGTCGAGTTCAGTCTCGCAGGTTTCCGCAAGCTATTCTCCTTCCGCGCGAACCGGGACGGGACCGCCTATTTCTCCAGCGCCCACCTCAAGGTGCGGGAGACTGTAAATAAGAGTCACAACTGGCTCAAAAAGTTCCTGTTCGTCAAGGGGGATTTCGGCAACGTCCTCTTCTCGCTGGTGCAACTCAGCGAGGCGAGTTACCGCCCGCCCAGCCTAGGGGGCCACGAGGCCGACTTATGCGGGTTCTTCGCCGGGAAGAACTTTGAGGTCGCGTACTTGCGCCGCAACCTTGATGACCTTGCCGCCGTCCCACCAGGGGGAGGTTTGCCACTCGCCACTGCTCTGTCTGCTCTTTTCTTCTTTGGTTTCACCCTCTCTTCTTGACAGGCGAGTCGGACGTTCCCCTTCATCCCCCCTATGAGAGTGCTCGGATTGCCCCCGAGGTCCTCGCCCGAGCTCAGGCCGCAGACGCCGCTCAGCGCGACGCCCCGTCGGTCCCGGCCAAGAAGCGGTCGGGCGGCGGACAGCCCGCTCCCCCGCCTAAGATGGCGAAGACTACGGGGAAACAACCCGCCGGTGGCCAAAGAAAAGGCAAGGCCCCGGCGGTTCTTCCGGCCGAGGGTCCCCCCCCCTTTGGTCGCTTCGACCAGCGACACCCCCGGCGGGGCGGCAGGCACTTCCGGGCCGCCGGACGGGTCGCAGACTGCCGCGAAGCCGGTGCCGAGAGGGCATCGCAATTTCGGCTACGGCGAGAAATGCTTGTACGAGCTTGGTGTCCCGCTTCTGTCGTGGGACAAGGAGTCAAATCGCGTAGTGGTCTCGACCCTGTTGCCGAGTTGGCTGGAGCAGGACACCATCGGCGGGGAGGCCTACAACTTCTCGTTCGGCCTCTACTCGCGCAAGGACGCCGCCATCTATGACAAGGAGGCGATGCGAGTACTGGTTCATGAGAGCGCGCGGGCCTAGCTGCGCGGCCTGGAGTTAGCCCATATGGTTGGGAGGCGCTGCACCCAGCTGGAGCGGAACGCCACCTCTCTCAAGAAGCTGGCGGACAAGAGGGAGGAGGCCCGAAAACTTGCTCAGGAGGACGCGGATCTCCAGAGGAGACGGGCCGACGCGGCCGAGGAGACCCTCGCGCAGTACTTGGGAGGGGCGGTATATGTTTACTCTCAATCACTGCTCTCTCGTGAATCCACCTTACGATTCCTTTTCCTTTTCTCAGGACGTGGCGACGGCCAGTCGGATGGGTGTCGAGATCGCCGCCCTTGGCCAGGACAAGTTGGCGCTGGAGGCGCGGGTACGCGAGCTGGAGGCCGCCGCCGCTGTCCCTCTGCCAGATAACAGGGGCTGCCCGCTCGAACACCACTCTGACTATGAGTTGGAGGTACTGATGCAGAAGAACGCCACCAGCGCCGCGAAGTACACGATGCAGATGCTGCGATGCGCGGATCTCCTCAAGGGCGAGGCAGCGGAACTCTCGGCGGGCGACGTGGTGCCGGCGTTGTTCCTTCCCGTGCCGTACCCCGAGGATAAGTCCTTCCAGCCCATCTAGGACTTCCCGCACTGGGTCTCGCATCGCCCTCGCTTCTTTGACATTTGCTTGTTAGGTGTATACACCATGTATTTTTAGTTGTTTGAGATGTAAGCGCGAGTCGCGCCTAGACTTTGCGATTTTTCATCTATTAATGCTCTTATAAATGCTTCCCCATCAGCCGCTTACGCATCTTTGCTATTTATTGTGCGATGTAATTCTCCCTGCTCGCGGTCGCTCATCTCGCGTTGCGTCGACGAGGTCGCATGCCTACAGATTCGGCTTAGGAGTCATAGGAGGCCCGATAGGTCGTCCCGCTAGGGGCGACCTGCATCCGCGGCCCGGCCTCCGCTGTGGTGGCTACTCGCTCTTCAAGTGAGGCGAGCCGGCCCGTCGCTCGCCCAAGACATCAGATTTCTTGCGGGTTGACCCCTCTGTAACGTGGCCTAGGTTCTCGCCCCCTTTCGGTCGCCCATCTCGGGGCTGGATGGTTACGTTAAACCCCCTTTTTGGTTAATCTTCGCGACTTCAACCCGTTATCAATACCGTTCGAGTATCTCCCGGCCCTGCCAGCTAGGTGAGTGCCTGGCAGCGGGATCTGCTCGGGGTCCAAAACTACTGCCATCGAGTGACTTCCGGCCCTGCCAGTTAGGTGAGAGTCTGACAGCGGGATCTTCTCGAGGCCAAGGATGACACCGAGTGACTTCCGGCCCTGCCAGCTAGGTGAGAGCCTGGCAGCGGGATCTTCTCGGGGTCCAAAACTACTGCCATCGAGTGACTTCCGACCCTGCCAGCTAGGTGAGAGCCTGACAGCGGGATCTTCTCGAGGCCAAGGATGACACCGAGTGACTTCCGGCCCTACCAGCTAGGTGAGAGCCTGGCAGCGGGATCTTCTCGAGGCTAAGGATGACACCGAGTGACTTCCGGCCCTGCCAGCTAGGTGAGAGCCTGGCAGCGGGATCTTCTCGGGGTCCAAAACTACTGCCATCGAGTGACTTCCGGCCCTGCCAGCTAGGTGAGAGCCTGACAGCGGGATCTTCTCGAGGCCAAGGATGACACCGAGTGACTTCCGGCCCTGCCAGCTAGGTGAGAGCCTGGCAGCGGGATCTTCTCGGGGTCCAAAACTACTGCCATCGAGTGACTTTCGGCCCTGCCAGCTAGGCGAGAGCCTGACAGCGGGATCTTCTCGAGGCCAAGGATGACACCGAGTGACTTCCGGCCTTGCCAGCTAGGTGAGAGCCTGGCAGCGGGATCTTCTCGGGGTCCAAAACTACTGCAATCGAGTGACTTCCGGCCCTGCCAGCTAGGTGAGAGCCTGACAGCGGGATCTTCTCGAGGCCAAGGATGACACCGAGTGACTTCCGGCCCTGCCAGCTAGGTGAGAGCCTGACAGCGGGATCTTCTCTGGGTCCAAAACTACTGCCATCGAGTGACTTCCGGCCCTGCCAGCTAGGTGAGAGCCTAACAGCGGTATCTTCTCGAGGCCAAGGATGACACCGAGTGACTTCCGGCCCTGCCAGCTAGGTGAGAGCCTGGCAGCGGGATCTTCTCGGGGTCCAAAACTACTGCCATCGAGTGACTTCCGGCCCTGCCAGCTAGGTGAGAGCCTGACAGCGGGATCTTCTCGAGGCCAAGGATGACACCGAGTGACTTCCGGCCCTGCCAGCTGGGTGAGAGCCTGGCAGCGGGATCTTCTCGGGGTCCAAACACATTCCATTCCTCTATGCAGGCTAGCTATGACAGTACTGGAGCGTTGAAGAAATTTATTATAATAAGAGTATCGCTTACAGGCTTCAAGGGAAAAAACGTTTCAAGTCGTCACCACTCCAGGTGTGACTCAGGGTCGAGCCCTCTACATTTTGGAGTCGATAGCCTCCTGACTTCAAAGCTTCCTTTACAATAAATGGCCCCTCCCAGCTGGGGTTGAGCTTTCCTACGGATGCTGACCTCCCTGCCGCATCCACCTTCTTCAGCACCAAATCCCCATCCACGAACTGTTTCACCCTGACATGCTTGTCGAAGTACTTGGCCATCCTCCTTTTCACTTCCTCCTACCGGATAGCGGAAAGGTCCCTCAGCTCCTCCACCATGTCAAGGGAGAGTCTCAGCTCCTCGTCGTTCTCGGCTTGCCATCCCTATCGGCCCCCTTTGGCCGCAATGACTCGCGGTGTTTGGACTTCAAATTCCATGGGGAGCACTGCCTCACACCCATGGGAGAGATTGAAGGGGGTCTCTCCAGTGGCCGTGTTGGGGGTGGTTCTTAGGGCCCAAAGAACCGCGGGAAGCTGCTCCACCCAGCTCCCCTTCAAATTCTCCACCTTCTTCTTGAGGAGGTTGACGATGATCTTGTTTGCGGCCTCCACCTGCCCGTTGCTCCTGGGATGATGGACCGAGGCGAATCTGAGGTCGATTCCTAGCTGCCCGCAGAAGTTGGTGAATTCGGCGCTGGCGAACTGGGGCCCGTTGTCCGTGATGATGGCCTGAGGTAATCCGTGGCGGCAGATGATTTCTCCCCAAACAAAGTTCCTGATTACCTGGGAGCTTACCTTGGCCAGCGCCTTCACCTCCATCCACTTGGAGAAGTAGTCAATCATTACCAGGAGGAACCTTCTCTGACCACTGGCTTGGGGGAATGGCCCAACCAAATCCATTCCCCAAATTTTGAAGGGCTAGGGGGCCGTGATACCTTTGAGTCGCTGGGACGGCTATAGCTGGAGGGGGGCAAACAGCTGGCACTTATGGCGCCTCCTCGCGAACTTCGCGGCGTCTCGGCCCAGGGTGGGCCAGAAATACCCTTGCCTGACTATCCTTCCTTCCAGGGTCCGACTCCCGGAATGACTCCCACATTCCCCGGAGTGGACTTCCTCCAATATCCTCTGCACTTCGCTCCCGACCACGCAGCGAGCCAGCATCCCTGAGAGGGTCTTCCTGTGCAGCTGTCCGTCCTGGAGGAGGTAATACACTGACTTGTGCCTTAGCTTCTTCTTATCTGCCCCCTCCGGATACTCCCCCGTGGAGAGGAAAGCCACCACTGGGTCCATCCACGAAGTTTGTTGATCGATCTCCATGAGCTCTCCCTCTTTAATGGAGGGGCAGAACAGGTCGGTGATGGTACCCCCCACCTGGGGACCATGCATTGCTAGCTGATCGGCTTGTTCATTCTCTTCCCTGGGCACGTGTCGGATGGTGAAAGTTTGAAAAGTGCCTATGACCCCCTTCACCTTGGCAGGTACGATCGCAGGGTGGGCTCCCTTGCCTCGAACTCCCCGTTGATCTGGGAAGCTACTACCATGGAGTCAGTAAGGACCTCCACATCCGACACCACTAGCTCCCTGGCCAGGCGTAGCCCTGCTATCACGGCCTCGTACTCGACCTGGTTGTTGGTAATGGGAAAGTGCACCACCACCATCTGCTCAATTCTAGTCCCCTGAGGGCTTTCCAGGATCACCCCCACTCCAAGCGAATGCCTCCCTGAGGCGCCATCCACCCTCACCTTCCAAGGAGTCAGGCGGGTGAGTTCTTCCTCCGCTACTTCAACCACGTAGTCGGCCAAGAAGTCGGCCATCGCTTGAGCTTTGATCGAGAGCCACGGAACGAAGGAGACATCGAACTCGCTGAGCTCCACTGACCACTTAGCTAGCCTTCCTGAATGCTCCACCCCCTCAAAGATGTTGCGGAGAGGATGGTCGGTCACCACTCGGATTGAGTGTGCCTGGAAGTAAGGTCGCAGCCTCCGAGCCGAGATGATCAGGGCGAAGGCTAGCTTCTCCAAAATCGGATACCGGAGCTCGGCCTTCCTCAGGACCCGGCTCACGTAATAAATAGGGAGCTGCCTCTTCCCCTCTTCACGAACCAAGACGGAGCTCAGGGCCTCCGCCCCGACCCCGAGATATAAGAACAGGTCCTCCCCTTCCTTTGGTCCTTGGAGCAGCGGAGCCTGTGTCAACTGCCCCTTGAGGGCCTGGAACGCCTCCTCGCACTCCTTGGTCCATTCAAACCTCTGACCACCCCTCAGCGTTTTGAAGAAGGGGGAGCACTTCTCCCCTGCTCGAGAAAGGAAGCGACTCAGCCCTGCTAGCTTCCCCGTCAGCCGTTGGACCTCCTTAGCATTCCGCGGGGACCCCAGCCCCAAGATAGCCCTAACCTTATCTGGATTCGGCTCGACCCCGCGGGGGTGAGGAGGTGCCCCAAGAACTTTCCCCTGCTGGCCCCGAAGACACATTTCAGGGGATTCAACCACATCTTGTATTTGCGCAGGGTGGTGAAGGTCTCCTCCAGGTCCCGGAGGTGGGAGTCCATATCCCGACTTTTGATCATGAGGTCATCTACATACACCTCCAAATTCCTCCCCCTCTGCTCCTTGAAGACCATATCCATCTAGCATCCATCCCCTTGTGATGAACGAGTCATCCTTGATGTCGCGGGGGGGGGGGGGGGGGGTGCATCCTGATCTGATGATAACCTGAAAAAGCATCTAAAAAACTCATTACTGAATAACCGACGACTGAGTCAACCAGCGCGTCGATTCGAGGCAAAGGATAACAGTCCTTAGGACAAGCTTTATTAAGTAAGGAAAAATCGATACACATCCTCCATCGGCCGTCTCCTTTTTTAACCATGACCACGTTGGAGACCCAGCCGGGGTACTGAATCTCAGACACAAAGCCGACCTCGAGGAGTTTCGCCACCTCTTCCCTGATGGGCTCCGCCAGCTTGTCCGCAGTGGACCTCTTCTTCTGCTGAACGGGGCGTGTTCCCGGGTCCAGGTTGAGGCGGTGGCAGGCCACATCCGCGTCAACCCCCGGCATCTCCGTGGCGTTCCAAGCTAAGATGTCCACGTTCTTCTGGATGCACTCCAGCATCCTGCCTTGGTCCTCCGGGGTCAGCCCCCCGCTGACGCGGATCTTCTCCATCCTGCCTCCCCGGGTGACCACCTCCAGCTCCACCACTTCTTCTGCGGCCTCCAGCCTGGACTGCTCCCCCCATCCTTCGGCATCCCCTTCCCCTGGAACGGGGACCTCTACCTCCATCTCTTCTCCCACGGCCCTCACTTCGGCCACCTCCTCCAGATCTCCTCCTGCCGCCTCCTCCTCTGCGCAGTTCTTCATTTCCAGCACCTCCCCTCCTGCTTCCTGCTCGGCATCCTCCATCCGTCGCCCCATCTCCTCGGCCCCCTCCTGCCAGGAGATGGCGTTCACCGCAGTGACATAACACTCCCGCGCCACCTTTGGGTCCCCCCTGACCCTGACCTGGACCCCCTCAGCGTTGAACATCAAGCACTGATGGAAAGATGAGGGGACGCAGCGGAAGGCGCTGATAAGGGGCCTCCCGAAGATGGCGCTGTAGCTGCTGGGGGCATCCACAATAACGAACTTGCAGTTTCGGGACTTCCCCCCCAAGGTGACATGGACGCAGCGGAAGGCGCTGATAAGGGGCCTCCCGAAGATGGCGCTGTAGCTGCTGGGGGCGTCCACAATAACGAACTTGCAGTTTCGGGACTGCCCCCCCCCCCAAGGTGACATGGAGGCCTACTCCTCCCTCCACTTCCTTCCTTTCTCCTGAAAACCCGAACAAGGGCCCATCCGAGGCCAGCACTCTCTTTGCCTCCACCTTCATCGCGTCAAATGCCTTTTTGAAGATGACGTTGACGGAACTCCCGTTGTCCACGAGGATCCGAGAGACAGTGAAATTCTCGATGGCTGCCTTGATGACCAGCGTATCGCAGAATGGGTCCTCGTGGTCTGGCATGTCGCTCCTGGAGAAAGTGATCCTCTCCTCCGGGGGTGGGGTTTGGGATGTGGAGGCGACGCTTCGCCGGTACATGGTGTGGAGGCTTGCCTTGCGGGAAGCCTCGACCCCTACTCCCCCGTGGATCACTCTGATTCCCCCTCGGGTCCCAACATCCACCCGATCTTGGCAACGATCCTCCTCCGCCCGAGGCAGGGCCTCCTCAATCCTTACTTCTTGCCTGCCCTGCTGCTGCTGCTGTTCCCTATTCCCTCTCATCTCGAAGAACTCCGGGCAGGTGGCTGTGGCGTGCCCTTCTTCCTGATGGAAATCGCAATAGGGCAACTCCACCCTGACCTCTCTTCTCCTCCTCCTCATAATCCCCCTCCTGGCACACAAGGCTATGGCCATGGCCTCCTCCTGATCGGGGAGCCGGGGCCTCTGGCCCTGCCTCCAGCCCGGAGGGTGGAACTGATCTTGCCTCCCCTGGTGGTGACCCCTTCCGTAGTACCCTCTCTGTGGCCCCTGCCCCTGCCACTCAGGTCTCCAGCCCAGCTGACGGTTGGGCTCCTGACGCCCCCACCTCGGCTGCTGCTGCTGCCACTGGAGCTGCCTTTGCTCCCTCTGCCTAGGCTCTCCTCTTCTCTCCTCCCGTCCCTTACCTCCTCTTGACTACTTCTCTTCCTTCGTGGCCCACCTGGCCAGCTTCCTTGCAAACTCCGGGTTCGACGCCTCCCCGTCGACCTCTCTCGCCGCCCTCTCCATCAACTCCTCGTAGGAGAGGGGAGGAACTCTCTTCAGCTCCATTCAGAAGAACCCCTGCTGCAGGCCCAGGGTAAAGGCCATCATCAGACTATGGCCCGGCATCTCCTGGACCTGAGTAACTTCCTCCTGGAATCGGTCCACGTAGCTCCCCAATGTCTCGTTCACCCCCTGCTTGATGTGGAACAAAGACTCAGACTCCTTCTTGCTCTTCTTCGAAGTAGTGAACCTCAACATGAACCCTCGGCGTAGGTCCTCGAAGCATTAGATGGAGCTGGCCGGTAGCTGGTGGAACCATTCCCTTGCCTTCTCCCGGAGGGTGATGGCGAAGAGTCGGCATTTGAATCCGTCCGACATCTGACGGATGGAGACCACATCTTCGAACCATTGGACATGCTGGACCGGGTCTACCTTCCCGGTGTAGTAGGACATCTCGGGTTCTCTGAACCCATCTGGAACTGGAGCTGAGGAGACTAGCTCGCTGAAAGGACTGCCTCCCCCCACATGGCGGACCGGCGAGTCTCGCGAGCCCAGCTCGCCGAACCGGCCTCGGCCTGCCGAGCCGGGGAAAAGCTCGCGCCCGGGGAGCTCGCACCCCCGGTCTTCCTCCGCCACCTCCTTCCCGGCTCGCCTGCCGTGAGCTTCCTCGCCCAAAGAAGGGGTGGCCGCGATCTGGGCTGCCGGAGTCGAGCACTCGGCCCGCGTGCCGAGTGCGAACTTGACGAGGCCCAGCACCTCATTCCTGAAGTCTTCCAACATACCCACCATTGCGAGAGGCAGGGGGGGCGAGTTCTGCCTGTCAGATCCCTGTCCTCCTGTCATTGAACTCGCTGAAGCTTTTCTTCACTGACCACTATCCACGCTCACCGCACCAAAATGTTGAAACTGATCTCTCAGTCTCCTGTGGAGTTCGACCCTTGGGGAAGGGGTGGTCTCGCGCCTACTTCGCTCCTGCAAGAAAAACAACAAAGAAGACAAGGAGAAACAGACCTAAGGGCTCGGTAGGGAGGTCCCACCACAAACCCGGACGATATCAGAGCGCTTCCCCTCCTTAGCCAGAAGCCGAGCTAAGGTATCCTCAGAAAGCACTTAGAAACTGGAGCAGGGAGGCACTCTAAGCGTCCCTTCTGAGGTACCTCTTGGGTCCTATTTATAGCTTTTAGAAAATGAACTGCCAATAACCAAAAGGGCTGACCTGAAATTACCAAGAAGCCCTTAGTCGGGTCTGCCAACAGCCAAACTCCGCTGTTCTGAACAGCTATGCGCAGTCCGGCCTGGTCTGCCAACAGCGTGGCTCCGCTGTCCTGAACAGCTACTCGCACCCAGGGGGGTCAGCTCGCCATCAATCCCTCCCCGCGAGAGGCGGGCGCGACCTGGTTCTATCGGCTCGCCTACTCTTCTCGGGCGAACGCGGGCCGGTCCGCCGCGACCCGCCAGTCCTCTGCCGAGGCGGATAGGTGGCCAGGTCGCGTATAGGGGATGGACTGGCGGCCATTGTGACCCTCCGAACGGCTCGCAGATCGCGGGTCGCCGAGCCCATCCGTGAGTACCGATTCGACGAATGGCGCCCCCCCCCCCCCCCCCCCCCCCGCTCCGGTCGACGATTCCCTGAGCGAGCGGGAGGGATAGTGGAGTTGTCTTGCCTGGCTCGCTCGTCTGAACTGAGCGGGAGAGGACCAGCCTCTTGCCGCATGTCTGCTCGTTGCTTGGGTGCGGGTCGTGGGACTGGGTCCGCTCGATCTTCCTGGTGGGGCCCGTTCGACGAACACGGGGTTGTACAACACTAGGCTTGGGTGCTTCATCCAGCCAACCTATAGTACTAACAATCCCAATTAAATTTATCTCGGAAAAAGGTAAGGGAGTTGTAGAGGTAGCTAGGAAGAATTCTGACTTACCCAAGAAAACAAGAGTTCAACAGAAATCGTCGAACGGAGCTAGACGATCGTCGAATGCAGATCAACGATCTCACGCGAAATCGTCGAACTCAGGTCGACGATCTCTAAACCCTGAACTCTGCCACAGTCGATCTTCGAACGAAGCTCGACGATCTGACCCAAGATCGTCGACCTCAGCTCAGCGATCGCCGAGCAGAGATCAGAGTTTTGAAAACTTTTTCAAAGGTAAATCAAATTCCAAACTTAGGGGTCCTTCATCCCAAAGATTTAACCCTTATGCTGAATGGATAATACCTCCTAGGAGATATCATCCTGAAGGCTATAAGAGTCAACCAGGGATGTGTTTTATTTCTGAATTCAAAGGTTATCAACCTAGGCCAAAGGTAAACTGGGTCAAAAACAAATAAATTGCTTTATGTGCAGGTGAAGACCTATCCAACATCAAACCAGCAATGGTATTTGGATAGTGGGTGCTCAAAGCACATGACAGGAAATAAGGACAATTTCACATCCTTCAAAGCCAAGCTTGAACCCAAAGTAATATTTGGTGATTCAAACTTTGGACTAACAAAAGGATATGGTGCAGTCTAGATTGGCACAGTCACATTCAAGAAAGTAGCCTATGTGGAAGGACTGAAGCACAACTTGATCAGTATCAGTCAACTGTGTGATGAAGGCTATCAAGTGACTTTCAGCAAATCCTTATGCAAGATCAATTCAGAGGACAACACAACTATGTTGACAGGTAAAAGGAAAGGTAACATCTATCTTGTAGATTTTCTTTCAACTAAGGTAGATATTTACTTGTTCAACTCTATTTGTAGACCTAATGAACTATGGCATAAGAGACTAGGACATATAAACCTTAGAACCATTGCTAGGCTATCCAAGGACAACCTTGTTAGAGGACTACCTTCTGGCCCCTATAATAAGGAAGGACTCTGCAGGGCTTGTCAATTAGGCAAGCAAACCAAAAATAGTTTCAAGTCACTTAATAAGAGTGATTCACCTAGGATTTTGTATCTGTTACACATGGATCTCTTTGGACCCATTACAGTACAAAGCTTAGGATGGAAATCCTATACTTTAGTGGTTGTAGATGACTTCTCTAGATTCACATGGGTGTTCTTTCTGAGGAAGAAGTCTGATAACTTTAAGTGTTTGACAGAGTTTCTCAAATGCATACAAACTGAGTTCAATACTCACATTGCCCTGATCAGAAGTGATCATGGGATAGAGTTTGATTCTCTTCTTATGCAAGAGTTCTGTCAGAGTGAAGGGATCAGGCACACTTTCTCAGCTCCTAGAACTCCTCAACAAAATGGGTAGCTGAAAGGAAAAATAGAACCTTTATTGAATCTGCTACTACATTGTTGTCAGATGCTTACCTTTCTCTATCCTTTTGGGCAGAGGCAGTGAACACCTCCAACTATGTGTTGAATAGAAGTTTAATACATAAACTGAAGGGCAAGACTCCCTATGAATTACTCAAAGGGAAGAAACCTAAAGTAGATTACTTTAAAATTTTTGGTTGTATTTGCTACATTCATAATAATGACAAGAAATACTAAGCAAAATTTCAAGCTAAAACTGATGAAGGAGTGTTTCTGGGATACTCCATGATCAGTAAAGCTTATAGGGTATATAATAAATTAACTCTCAAAATTGAAGAATCTGTTCATATATCTTTTGATGAATCTAACATGTCTTTCAAGGAGAAGAATACTTCTACCATAGAACCTTTGCAGGTACACTCTCTTGCTGAAGACTTGGACAGGTTACAAATCATTCAAAAAGATGAAAGCAGTGAAGATGAAGAAGACATTCAACATCTTGAAGAGAATCTTCTTGAAGAGCCAGTTGTTGTACCACAAGAGGAAACAACAACACAGGTTGGTGAACAATGAACATCTCCTGTTGATTTAGTAACATCAAGAGACCATCCAATCTCCCAAGTGATTGGAGACATCTCAGCTGGTGTGCAAACTAGAAATCAGGTCAACCAAACTTGATGCACACTTGCTTCCTTTCTCAAATTGAACCTCAATCCATTCAAGATGCAGAGCAAGATCCACACTGGATCATTGCAATGCAAGAAGAGTTGCATCAATTTGAAAGGAACAAAGTTTGGGAATTAGTACCAAGGCCAAAGGATCACTCCATTGTTGGAACAAAGTGGGTGTTCAGAAATAAATTGGATGATCAAGGAGTCATTGTAAGGAACAAGGCAAGGCTAGTTGCTCAAGGGTACTCTCAAGAAGAAGGGATAGATTATGACCAGGCTTTTGCACCAGTTGCAAGGTTAGAGGCCATAAGAATCTTCTTAGCATATGTAGCACACAAAGGATTCAAAGTATACCAGATGGATGTAAAGAGTGCTTTTCTCAATGGAGATATCAAAGAAAAAGTCTATGTCAGACAACCCCCAGGTTTTATCTCTTCAACTCATCTTGATTATGTTTTCAAATTGCACAAAGCATTATATGGTCTAAAGCAAGCTCCTAGAGCATGGTATGAGACCCAGCATGCTTTCTTCTGAAAAATCAGTTTATAAGGGGTAGAGTAGACCAAACTCTTTTTATTAGAACCCATAAGTCTCATACCCTACTAGTACAAATCTATGTAGATGATATTATATTTGGTTTTACTGATTCAAATTTGTGCAGAAGGTTTTCCAATCTAATGCATTCTAAATTTGAAATGAGTAGCATGGGTGAGCTATCCTTCTTTCTAGGATTGCAAATCAAACAACAAGCTGAAGGCATATTTATTTCTCAAACCAAGTATGCAAAAGAATTGGTTAAGAAATTTGGTATGTCTGAAGCATCATGTATGAAAACACCTATGCCTACTAATGTTGTATTAGATGCTGATGAACATGGGAAACCTGTTGATCAAACAACATATAGAGCAATGATTGGCTCTTTATTGTACCTTACAGCTAGTAGACCTGACATAATGTTTGCTACATGCATATGTGCTAGATTCAAAGTGAGCCCTAGAGAGTCACACTTAACCTTAGTAAAAAGGATTCTTAGGTATGTAAAAAGTTTGTCCAAATCTAGGTCTCTGGTATCCAAAAGATTCAGCATTTGACTTAACTGGATTTTCATATGCTGATTATACTGGATGCAGAATAGACAGGAAAAGCACCAGTGGAACTTGTCAGTTTCTTGGTGACAGACTTGTCTCCTGGTTTTGCAAGAAACAAACATCTGTGTCAACTTCAACTGCTGAAGCTGAATATATGGCTGCAGGTAGTTGTTGTTCACAAATATTGTGGATTCAAAACCAACTCCTAGACTATGGCTACAACTTAGAAAAGTCTAAAATATTTTGTGATAATACTAGTGTTATTTCCATAGCACAAAATACAGTCCTCCATAGTAGGACAAAACACATAGAAATTAGGCATCACTTTCTAAGGGATAATGTTGAGAAAAATAAAATTGAACTTCAATATATCCCAACTGATTTGCAAAGGGAGATATTTTCACCAAACCCTTGGATGAAAAGAAACATTCATTCTTCCTAAATCAGTTAGGAATGTTAGATGGAGGAAGTCTAAAATAATTTTCAAGATTTCAAAAATCTAAAAATGACCAAGACTAGGCAAATCAAAGTGCTTTTTCTAGTGTATAGAGTGTTTCTGGTCTCTGAACTGCGCTTGACGATTTTCCCCCAGATCGCCGAACGGAGATCGACGACTTCCGAAATCGTCGACCAGAGTTCAGCGCTCCTTAGATAGTGCTAAACTATCTTTCTTCAGGTCAGCGATCGTCGAACGGAGCTCGACGCTCTCCAATACCGTCGAACGGAGATCGACGATATTGATGACCTTTCAGTTTCCTTTAGAAGCCCAGATCGTCGAACAGAGTTCAACGATCTTTCCTTTTCTGCGTCGAACCCTAATATAAAACTAAATTTTTCGGCCGTCGTTCTCCCTTTGCGCTTTCATACTCTCTGCAAATTTCTCTTTCCCTCCAAACTTCTCTACACTTGGTCGTTTGTTTGTTCATTTTTGCAGGAATCAATGGCAGTATCAGTCGCCATCTTGGCCGCAATGAAATTTGACGCTGAATTTGACATCGACATGGACTCTTTCAATAACAGCGATCAAATCTTCAAGGACATTCTGGAACTTTTCAAAGAACAACAGCTAGTTACCATAATGACTACAAGGATCAAATTAGCTGCATATGAGATAAAGGAATGGGTGTATACTGCCCACAATCTGGATCAGAATACAGTGGTTGGAACCATCTCAGGAACCCAGGTATCTCTAACACATGCTGCTTTGACAGAGGTTTTTCAATTGAATTCTGGAGAAGATTCTGTTGAGCTATCTGGAGAGGAATTTTCTAATATGCTTGAAAGGATGGGTCATTCAGAAGCAAACCCTAGTAAACTGCTTAAGAAAAATCTGTCTGTTGAGTACAGATTTCTAGCTGATGTTGTTGGAAAAGTGTTGTTGGCCAACCACTCAGCTCATGATACTATATCTAGGTATCAGCTCTGTCTGATGGGTGCCCTTGTGGACAAGAAGCAACTCAACTGGGGAAAAGTTTTCTTTGATTTGATTAAGAAAAAGATTAACAAGAACTTTGTTAATTTTGGAAGGATTTTAGGGCTCTTACTTCACCATAGATTCCCTGCACTGCTTGTTTCCAGTGGGATGCACATCAATGCCTCCAAGAGGCTTACCTGTGCCCTATTTGGGAAATGGGACAGGCAGATTGTCAAGCCCAGCAGACCCTCTGCAATCTCATCTTCAGGCACAAGGACTGCTTCAGTCTCTTCCCCTCAGGTTTCTGCCCCTGCAGAAGACTTGCCTGCTTCTTCTCCTCCTCCACCTCTTGTTTCATCTACAACAGTCACATCCACCATCACAATTTCCACCCCATCTCCAAATTCAATCTCTTCTCCAACTCCACCACTCACTGAAGAAATCTTCCATCCTCTACATCACTACCCACACCTGGATATTGATTCATCCTCTCATATTCCATCTTTCACTCTTATAGATGATTCCTATATGGATGATTCTCCATCATCCCCTCCTGAGCCACCATCCTCATCCACCTCTTATCAACAACTATTTCAGGATATAATTACTCAACCATCCTTCACACCATCCATTTCCATTCCACTCTCTTCCATCTCCACAATTCCAATTTCCCAACCATCCTTTCCACCATCCACAGGTTATCCTACAACATCTCCTGCTGCTCCAACCTTCATTTCTACCTCATCCATCCCTACCTCTACTCAAGTCCCTCTTGAGCAAGTAGATCTTCCAGCTCTTGCAGACAGGTTATATGAGCTGATAGCTCCAAGGCTATCCCTCTTGTTGGAGACCTCTTTGGCTCCACTTCTAAAAATAGTTCAGGAGCTGTCTGCCAGGCTATCTTCTTTTCTTCCTCCTCAGGCAATCCCTTCTTATGGGTGCCTTGATCCAGTTATCACTGAATCTAGGCAGGGGGAGATGCCTTATGAAGCTGAAAGATTTCCTGTTGTAGTATCCTCAGTCCAAGCTCCAGTAGCTCCAGTTGCAGTCATTACAGTGGACCTCAGGTCACTGTTATCAGTTTTTGATTCTGTGTACTTCAACTACCTTCCAGTCCAGCATTCTGAAGACCCTACTAAGGCCATTGTGCCTATTGCCAGATGTGACCCCAGCTTAATAAGCTCTTATATACATTCCTTCAGTGTTGTTGACACTGCTCCTGTAACAACTTCATCCGTTCATATGGTATATTCTAGAAGGTCCGGCCGGGGCTCCACAGTATATATCACAAAACAGGCGGTGAAGGTACAGGATGATACTAGAGTAGCGCATCACACCTATCACAAAGCATTCTAGCGGAAGCCTAGACTACAACTTGAACTCCTCATGAATGCCCAAATATAAAACTCCACATTTTATACGATATAGGAATGTCTTACAACAAGTACAAAGAGTTGGCCTTATGGACTTACATGGCTTTCAAACAGTCGGCTAAATATATTGGCGCGCAGGCCGGCCACAATAAAAGAAAACACACAACATATCCAAATAGCCTTCGAGGGCTAGCAGCAGTAGTAACAACAACAGAGGGAACATCAACCTCTATGCGTCCCGCTCGGCTCTCCAGCACCTGTACAGGGACAATCCACCCAACGGTGGCAAACAAAAGCAACGGTCAGCATTCAGCTGACCAAATTATAACGACCATACCCCTTTTCTCGGGGCAGCAGTAACCTTCCCTGCAGGCATACGATAACACAGTATGGCAATATATCTCATCAAAATGTGCTTTCACGCACACAAGCCATCACAACCGTTCGCCACCCGGCGTAACGGTCCGTGCACTCAGGGCACATTCTTGGTGTTCTGGAAAAGCTCTTGCCCACCACCGTATCAGGGTCACAACCCAACAGTAACTCTCTTGAGCATTTACTCCATGGCGTGCAGCCGGAGTTTTATAGTCTTAGTGAACCGGGATGGCCCGTAGCCCCCCGTTGTATCACGGCGCGCAGGCCTAAGACTCTTGCTATGCGCTCCAACAGACCGCACTTTCTGGTGTCACGTCGGACAGACATAACGCAGGTCGGATCCTCCACCCCCCGTTGCTCAAATCGCCTTGCCTTCTCCGAGTACAGCATACTCATGGCTATATCAAAGGTGCGGGTAGGTCTCACCGATCCTGTTCTGGCATTCAAGCATGGGCATTAATTCTTACACCCATTCTCTCACAACAACAACGGGTCTTTCCTGGGCCCACCAGTACTTCCTGTTACTCGCTTCACAAGTGGACACCGCAAAATCACAAATGTCAGGGGTCTTTCCTGGCTACCATGCCAGTACTTCCTGTTACTCGCTTCACAGGTGGACACCCTACGACATCAAGAATCACAAAGGGCCTTTCCTGGTCATACCAGTACTTCCTGTGCCTCATACACAGGTATGACCCAAAAACATAACACGGATATTTTCCTGGACTACCACTCCAGTACTTCCTGCTACTCCTTTTCGCAGGCATAACCCGTTGACTCCTTAACCTACACGTTTATCATGGAGTCTTCTCTGATTCGTATGCAACATCACCAATTCAGACCAACCTGTCTAGATGGGCTTCACAAAGCATGCCTATTCCGTACTCCATTTCCGGATCTATATGCCAACAAAGGGGATTTCACGCATCCACCCAAATACTCCCAAAATCAGCCACCTCTTGGTGGGGGAATCACAAATATATGCCAAAAGGAAGCCTTCACATGGCTAGGAAGAAAAGTCATTACCCTTGACGACCGCTTCGGTGCCATGACCTCAAAGCTAGCTTGAATGGCTCACAAGAACGTTTCCTCCGCAACGTCGGCTTCGGAACTCTTATCGGTAAACCACAGCACCACCAGCAATCAGCCCCCTTTCCTCCTCCTCCTTCTTCCCCTCTCTTTCTCTCTCTAAGCTTGTAGAAAGATGAAGGCCAAAATACACTATGAGAAATCCTTTCTCATTCACGGCCTTAAGGAAAGCTGGAGGCCTTTCAGCCTTTGGATCCAGGCTGAAGGAATGGACGGCCACGATTCTGCCAAAAACACTGATTTTGACCTGACATGGCCTGTGACACGCCCGTGTCCAAGGCCGTGTGCCTCAAGCGGTGGTCAACCGACCTATCCAGACCAGTGACACGCCCATGGGACACGCCCGTGTCATGGGCCGTGTCACCCAACACGCCCTCAGACACGCCCATGTCTGTGGCCGTGTGCCTGGGCGAAAATAATCCCAAAACATCCCGAGACTTCACAAGGCCTGTGACACGCCCGTTTCCCAGGCCGTGTGCCCAGACACGGCACGAAGACACGCCCTGTCGAAACTTTTCGTCGCGCTGAGTTCGTCGACCCGAATTGACACGCCCTGTGACACACCTGTGTCACAGGCCGTGTGCAACTTCTCGACACTCGATGCCTATATCTCGACACTCGACGATCGTCGAGCAAAAGTCGTCGAGCACACGACACGGCTTGGGACACGCCCGTGTCCTGGGCCGTGTGCCTCCTCTCGACACATCGTCGAGCGAAAAATCGTCGACACAAAGGCCCATCGTTGACACGGCCTCGACACGCCCTGCGACACTCCCGTGTCGCAGGCCGTGTCTGCTGTTCGACGACCGTCGACTCCAAATTTCGTCGACTTCGCGGCCAAATCATCGACCCTAGCTTGACATGCCCTGGGACACGCCCGTGTCCCAGGCCGTGTCACCCAAAAATTGCATGCTGAGAAAATTTGGGCTGTTACAATCCTCCCCTCCTACAAGAAATTTCGTCCTCGAAATTCCGACACAGGAAGGCAATCAGTAACCAGCAAGAAAAATGTTACAACATGCAAAATTTTATGTTACAACATCCTCTCTACAGATTACAAAAACAGCTCAGGGAACTCTTCTCGCATGGTTTGCTCTCGCTCCCATGTCAGTTCTTCACGGCCGCAGTTGTCCCATCGGACTTTCACCATGCCGACCGTCTTGTTCCGCAACTGTTTCTCGGCTCGATCTTCGATCTGCATGGGTCTAACTCTCGTTGTTAGCCCATACTCCATCGGCACACGATCATCCGCGATCACTTGAGCTGGATCTTTCACGGCCTTCCGAAGCACCAAGATGTGAAATACATCATGTAATCCACCCAAGTCTGCTGACAGAGCTAGCCGATAAGCCGCTTCGCCAACTCGCTCAACCACTTCAAAAGGACCCAAATATCTTGGACTCAACTTTTTCAATCGTCGAATCCGGGAGACACCTTTGAATGGCTTGATCTTCAAGTAGACCCAATCGCCAACCGCAAATTCCACGTTCCGGTGCTTGGCGTTGTAGTACTTCGCTTGTCGATCTTGAGCAATAAGCAATCTCTCCCGAATAGTCCGTATGGTTGAGTTTGCTTCATCAACTTCATTTGGTTTAAAAATCCGAGCTTCGCCCGCTTCTACCCAAGCCAAGGGAGTACGACACTTCCTTCCATACAGAGCTTCATATGGTGTCATCCCAATGCTCGCCTGGTAGCTGTTATTATATGCAAACTCTACCATATAGAGATGATCTTCCCATCTCTTTCCGAAGTCAAGGGCGCACATTCGGAGCATGTCCTCCATTGTTCTGTTGGTACGTTCAGTTTGGCCATCCCCACAGTACTGAAAGTCAATTTCGTGCCCAACAGTCGGTGAACTAGCCTCCAATCATTTGACGTGAATCGCTCATCTCGATCACTTACGATGCTCCGAGGAACACCGTGAAGCCGCACAATCTGGTCAACATATAACTTTGCCAAACTTTCAACTGAATCATCCCGCCTGTTCGGGAGAAAATGTGCCACTTTCGTTAGCCGGTCAACAATCACCCAAATGGAATCATTTCCTCGCTGCGATCTCGGCAACCCGTGCACAAAATCCATGGAAATATCATCAAATTTCCACTCTGGGATCGGCAGTGACTTCAAATAACCGCCCGGCTTTTGGCATTCCGCCTTCACCATCGCACATGTTTGGCATTTGGATACATAAAGGGCAACATCTTTCTTGAACCCTGGCCACTAGAATAGCTTCTTCATATCGTTGAACATCTTCGTGCTCCCGGGATGAATGGAATACTTTGTATAATGTGCTTCATACATCAGTTCTTCCCTCAATTTCCCCACATTCGGGACGCACAAACGGCCCTCTTTTTGCAAAATACCGTCCTTCCAGGTGAATTTGCCCTCTGGCCCTTCATTCACATAGCGTAAGAGATCTTCATCCAACTCCGTTGCTCGTCGAACTCGGACTGCAAGGTCATATTGCACCTCAGTCCAGTTCAAACATGCAGTGGCAGTGGAATTCTTGTCAACACAATAAATCTCCAACGCCTCCAACTCCTGGATAAGACGTTCATCATGCCTTTGTAACCAATTCGCTCTAGCCGGAACCCGCCGACTCAAGGCATCCGCGACAACATTCCCCTTCCCGGGCGTATAGTGAATCTCGAAGGTGTAGTCCCCAAGGAACTCCAACCACCTTCGTTGTCGCATATTTAAATCTTTCTGCTCCAGTAGGTACTTTAGGCTCTTATGATCTATATAGATCTCCACCTTCACTCCATAAAGGTAGTGTCGCCACAACTTGAGTGCAAAAATCACCGCCGCTAGTTCCAAGTCATGGAAGGGATAATATCGCTCGTGCACCTTCAGCTGGCATGAGCCATAAGCAATAACCTTTCCATTCTGCAGAAGAACGCAACCTAAGCCGCTCCCTGAGGCATCACTATAAATCACAAATCTGTCGGTTCCACTTGGCGAAGACAGCACCGGTGTCGTGGTCAACCGAATCTTCAGCTCTTCAAAAGCTCGTGCGCACTCTGGCGTCCAAACGAACTTCTGATCTTTTCACGTCAATGTGGTTAGCGGCAAAGCGATCCGCGAGAAGTTTTCCACAAATCTTCTATAGTAGCCCGCAAGTCCAAGGAAACTCCTGACCTCGGCCACGGAAGACAACATTGGCCACTCCTGTATGGCCCTTATCTTCGCTGGATCCACTGCAATGCCCTCTCCACTCACCACATGGCCCAAAAATGCCACTGACGTTAGCCAAAACTCGCACTTCGAGAACTTGGCATAGAGCTGATTTTGCCTCAACGTATTCAACACCAACCGCAAGTGAGTCTCATGCTCAGCTTTGGACTTCGAGTACACCAGGATGTCATCAATGAACATGATCACAAACAGATCCAGGTACTCGCGAAAAATACGGTGCATAAGATCCATAAACACTGAGGGCGCATTGCACAGTCCAAATGGCATGACGGTGAACTCATAGTGCCCATAACGCGTTCCAAATGCGGTTTTGGGAATGTCACTTTCCCGAATTCTCAACTGGTAATAACCAGACTTCAGATCCTACTTCGAATAGACGGTCGAGCCCACCAGCTGATCGAACAACTCATCAATCCGGGGTATCAGATACTTATTCTTCTCGGTCAGCTTATTCAGTTCACGGTAATCGATACACAACCGCAACCCACCGTCCTTCTTCTTTACAAAAAGCACAGGCGCGCTCCAAGGTGACATACTTGGGCGTATATACCCTTGCTCTAACATTTCTTGTAGTTGAACCTTCAACTCCGCCATCTCTTTAGGCGCAACGCGATATGGCGAGCGGGCCACAGGTTTTGCACCTGGCACCAACTCGATCGTGAAGTCAATCTCCCGCTGGGGTGGTAGCCCAGGGAGATCCGTGGGAAACACATCTGTAAATTCCGCCACAATCGGAACCTCACTTACATGGGCCTTAGGCTCAACGGCCTGAATTAGTGCAAAGTAACACTCCGCACCCTTCCGAACAGCCTTGACTACCTGGAGTGCAGACATCAATGTCCCGCCTACTCCTCGCATACCCGCGAACTTTGTCTCCTGTTCGGTATTTTGACCCAACATGATCTCTTTAGACTGGCAATCAATCATAACATGCTGCTCTGCAAGCCAATCCATCCCAAGAATCACATCAAATTCCGATATTGGCAAAACAAATGCAGTTAAACTGAAATCCCGACTTCCTATTTGAACCGCCACATCGCAAGCTTGATCCGCAAGCATCCAACAACCATTCGGCAACACCACTCTGACGCTATCTGTCTTTACACGACTAGGTATCCCAAGCCGCGCTATAAACTCACTAGACAGAAAAGAATGCGATGCACCCGTATCAAACAGTGCTCGCGCCAGCGTGTCCCGAATCATCACAAAGCCTGTGACAAACATGTCACACACACAAACCGCAAACATAGGGGTACTAAGCAAAGCATACAAACAATAGCATATGCAAAACTAAACTCATACCTGTGACAACGTCACTCTGCTTGATGGCCTCTTGCAGGCCAAGATTGTAGACCCGGGGTTGCGCCTGCGAGGCAGAGGAATCCACCACCGCCTTTCCTTTTTCCACATAAGATGCTTCCGCCTTCTTTTCACTCTTTGGCGGCATCCGACAATCTCGCGCAATATGCCCCATCCGGACACAATTGAAGCAGATACGAGTATCTGGATTGGAGGTAGCCCCTGACGTTGCTCCCGTTGCAACTGATGAAGGAGCTTGTCCACTTGTCTTGGACTTCTTGCCCCATCGCTTTTTATAAAATGTTTTCCCCGATCGGGGCGCCGTCCACTCCGGTTGCATCACAGCCAATGCTCTCTTCCCCTGCACCCTCTTCATATCCTTCTCCAACGCGCTCGCAGTGTCAACCAACGCCTGGAAGCCTTGTTTCACCGAACTTGACACAAGGAACCTCAGCTCGTCCCTCAGTCCTTCATAGAACCTGTTGGTCTTCCTCTGTTCATCAGCAAATATAGAACCCGCATACCGCCCCAAGCGAGTAAATTCATGCAGGTACGCGTCAACACTGCCATCACCTTGTGTTAGCCTTTGGAATTCATTTTCCATGGCTATCCGCTGAGCCGCAGGAAGGTGCTTTGCTAGGAAGAGCCGGGAGAATTCTTCCATTGATACTTGGGTTAACGGACGACCCGCCAAATGATGCAACTCCATCTCATCCCACCACAATCGAGCTTCTCCTTCAAGTAAGAAGGTAACTAAGGTAACTTTCTGATGCTCCGCCGTTCCAATCGCCGTCATCACTCGCTTGACGCGCGATAGCCAATCCTCAGCCAGCGTCGGAGTTCCCGCTCCCGAGAACGTAGGCGGATGGAAACTCATAAACCGCGTTAGCTGCTTCTCAGCCGCTCGAGGAGCCACATCCACTACAGGTTCAGGCCTTGCCGCCACCTATTCCGGCCTCACAGCCGCTTGTTCCTGCCTAAGTGGCTGGCCTTGGATCATGGTAAATAAAGCCTCCGCAACTAAACGCACATGTTCCGCAGACGGTGGAGGTGTAGGCACCGCGGCTGGTGCCGTACTTTCATCAGAATGCTGGGGCTCAGACGGCCCAGCCCCACTTCGTGTCACCTAAAGGTGGACAAGACACACACATTAGCGGTCGTACCCAAGCAAACAACACAAAATAAGAACACGCAGGTTCCTCAACCACACCACTTTGCATTCCTATCAAGGACATTCAGGAGTTCTATGTAGACTTTGGTTTGCACAAACGCGTGCTGGCCACCCCACAAAAGAAGTTTACCACGACTTCGAGAGGGAAAGAGCAATACAACCGATACCAAAAATGTAACAACCCCATCCGTTCATATGGTATATTCTAGAAGGTCCGGCTGGGGCCCCACAGTATATATCACAAAACAGGCGGTGAAGGTACAAGATGATACTAGAGTAGCGCATCACACCTATCACAAAGAATTCTAGCGGAAGCCTATACTACAACTTGAACTCCTAATGAATGCCCAAATATAAAACTCCACATTTTATACGATATAGGAATGTCTTACAACAAGTACAAAGAGTTGGCCTTATGGCCTTACATGGCTTTCAAACAGTGGCCTAAACAGATTGGCGCGCAGGCCGGACACAATAAAAGAAAACACACAACATATCCAAATAGCCTTCGAGGGCTAGCAGCAGTAGTAGCAACAACAGCAGGAACATCAACCTCTATGCGTCCCGCTCGGCTCTCCAGCACCTGTACAGGGACAATCCACCCAACGGTGGCAAACAAAAGCAACGGTCAGCGTTCAGCTGACCAAATTATAACGACCCTACCCCTTTTCTCGGGGCAGCAGTAACCTTCCCTGCAGGCATATGATAACACAGTATGGCAATATATCTCATCAAAATGTGCTTTCACGCACACAAGCCATCACAACCGTTCGCCACCCGGCCTAACGGTCCGTGCACTCAGGGCACATTATTGGTGTTCTGGCAAAGCTCTTGCCCACCACCGTATCAGGGTCACAACCCAACGGTAACTCTCTTGAGCATTTACTCCATGGCGTGCAGCCGGAGTTTTATAGTCTTAGTGAACCGGGATGGCCCGTAGCCCCCCGTTGTATCACGGCGCGCAGGCCTAAGACTCTTGCTATGCACTCCAACAGACCGCACTTTCTGGTGTCACGTCGGACGGACATAACGCAGGTCGGATCCTCCACCCCCCGTTGCTCAAATCGCCTTGCCTTCTCCGAGTACAGCGTACTCATGGCTATATCAAAGGCGCGGGTAGGTCTCACCGATCCTGTTCTGGCATTCAAGCCTGGGCATATTTCTTACACCCATTCTCTCACAACAACAACGGGTCTTTCCTGTGCACACCAGTACTTCCTGTTACTCGCTTCACAGGTGGACACTGCAAAATCACAAATGTCAGGGGTCTTTCCTGGCTACCATGCCAGTACTTCCTGTTACTCGCTTCACAGGTGGACACACTACGACATCAAGCATCACAAAGGGCCTTTCCTGGTCATACCAGTACTTCCTGTGCCTCATACACAGGTATGACCCAAAAACATAACACGGATATTTTCCTGGACTACCACTCCAGTACTTCCTGCTACTCCTTTTCGCAGGCATAACCCGTTGACTCCTTAACCTACACGTTTATCACGGAGTCTTCTCCGGTTCGTATGCAACATCAACAATCCAGACCAACCTGTCTAGATGGGCTTCACACAGCATGCCTATTCCGTACTCCATTTCCGGATCTATATGCCAACAAAGGGTATTTCACGCATCCACCCAAATACTCCCAAAATCAGCCACCTCTTGGTGGGGGAATCACAAATATATGCCAAAAGGAAGCCTTCACATGGCTAGGAATAAAAGTTGTTACCCTTGACGACCGCTTCGGTGCCATGACCTCAAAGCTAGCTTGAATGGCTCACAAGAACGTTTCCTCCGCAACGTCGGCTTCGGAACTCTTATCGGTAAACCACAGCACCACCAGCAATCAGCCCCCTTTCCTCCTCCTCCTCCTTCTTCCTCTCTCTTTCTCTCTCTAAGCTTGTAGAAAGATGAAGGCCAAAATACACTATGAGAAATCCTTTCTCATTCACGGCCTTAAGGAAAGCTGGAGGCCTTTCAGCCTTTGGATCCAGGCTGAAGGAATGGACGGCCACGATTCTGCCAAAAACACTGATTTTGACCTGACACGGCCTGTGACACGCCCGTGTCCAAGGCCGTGTGCCTCAAGCGGTGGTCAACCGACCTATCCAGACCAGTGACACGCCCATGGGACACGCCCGTGTCATGGGTCGTGTCACCCAACACGCCCTCAGACACGCCCGTGTCTGTGGCCGTGTGCCTGGGCGAAAATAATCCCAAAACATCCCGTGACTTCACACGGCCTGTGACACGCCCGTGTCCCAGGACGTGTGCCCAAACACGGCACGAAGACATGCCCTGTCGAAACTTTTCGTCGCGCTGAGTTCATCGACCCGAATTGACACGCCCTGTGACACGCCCGTGTCACAGGCCGTGTGCAACTTCTCGACACTCGACGCCTACATCTCGACACTCGACGATCGTCGAGCAAAAGTCGTCGAGCACACGACACGGCTTGGGACACGCCCGTGTCCTGGGCTGTGTGCCTCCTCTCGACAAATCGTCGAGCAAAAAATCGTCGACACAAAGGCTGATCGTCGACACGGCCTCGACACGCCCTGCGACACGCCCGTGTCGCAGGCTGTGTCCGCTGTTCGACGACCGTCGACTCCAAATTTCGTGGACTTCGCGGACAAATCGTCGACCCCAGCTTGACACGCCCTGGGACACGCCTGTGTCTCAGGCCGTGTCACCCAAAAAAAGCCTGCTGAGAAAATTTGGGCTGTTACAGCTCCTACTGCTGCTGCTGATATTTCTGTCAGTTCTGATATTGCTGTTTTTGAGGATATGCATATGACAGAGGCATTTGTTTTTGAGCCTGCTGTTACTGCTGCTGTTGCTCCTTCTGAAGTTGATTTTCCAGTTTCATCTGTTACTACTGCTGCTGTTTCTGAACCTGCTGCTATCATAACTCCTTCTGCCAGTGTTGCTTCTACTCCACTTCCTGCTGTTGCTGTTTCTGCTGTCTCTCCTACTCAGTCTCAACAACAGAAAGATTATCTCAAAAGGATTGATGCATTGTATGATAATCAAAGCTCAGACAGTGATCAGTTTAGGACTGACTCAGATGATTCCTCTGCAATAATTGCAAGGAAAAGAAAAGCCAGAAGCAAAGCCATGAAGAGAGTTCCTCCAGAAAAAGTGAAAGATACAAATGACATTCCATACCACATACTGCATAATTGCCCTATCATAGAACCTTGGATGCAATACTCCAGGAATCAACTGAAAGCTATGAAGAAGAAAAGAAAGTATGACAAAGGATCATCCCATTTCAATCCTCCTCCTCCTCCTCCCTTACCTGATGCAGGTGCAGGTGGAAGTTCTGCTTTCCAATCTACTGCCAGAAGCAAAACTTCATATCAACCTCAAGGAAGATCCAAGTATAGAGGAAATCAGTCTAGAGGTTACCAGTCCAGAAGAGGACAGTACAGAGGAAATCAAAGAGGACTCAGAGTATATTCCAGGCAACATCCTTATCAAAGGGAAGGACAAGATCCATATGACACTACTTCTGGTCCCTTCCCTTATAAGCTTAAAGGACTAGTCTCTTCCAGAGCTCCTCCAGATAATTCTTCAAAAAGATATGAGCCTCCTGTTCCATTTGAAGATCCAGAAAATAACCCCACCTCATGGACAGCAAGAATGAAAGAATTGGCTGCTTTGGACAAAATTAAGAAGGCTAGAGAACAAGGAAGAGATACATCAAATATCACTACTTTATCAAATCAAAGAAAGAAAGAACTTGAGAGATACTCTTCCAGTAAATTTTTTGATTTAGAAAGTTATATGAAGCTGCATCCAGAAGCTGTAGTGCCCAGGCCAAAACATCAAACCTCTCTAGGTGCAGCTGATGACAGAAGATCTAAGAAAGAAGCTCTCAACCCCAACAGAGAAATAGTTCTTATAAAGAGCAAGGAAAAAGAATGATTCTGTAAGATGACAGTACATTTTGTTTTCTGAACTATCTGAGATAATATCTGTGTTTCTGCAATGTCTTGTTTGTTATATCTCTGCTTTGTATGTTTTTATTTTTCCAATATCTGTAAATACTAATCCTAACACAAATAGGAGAGATTGTTGGAACACCCTATTACTGATTTGGGCAAGGATCACTATGTCTTTTAGGAAATCTATTTTGACCTCCTTGTATAGATCTAAAGGTCAATTAGAATTGAGTCTAAGGGTTAGTATTTAGGTTTGAAAGCTGCCCTCAAGACCAGATAATTCAGTTCAGGAGACTAAGTCATTTCGTCGAGCTCAGTACGACGAATCGTCGAACTCCATTCGACGATCGCTGAGCTCACTTCGACGAATCGTCGAACTCCATTCGACGATCTCTGAGCTCAACTTCAACGAGTCGTCGAACTCCATTCGACGATCTTCGAGCTCAGATCGACGTTCTTGTCTCCAGTTTGTTTCTCTATCTCTGAGCTCAGTTCGACGATAGTTGAGCTCAGATCGACGATCTCTGTTTCAGTCTAAGTCCAGTCTCTGAGCTCAGTTCAACGATAGTAGAGCTCAGGTCGACGTTTTTCTGGTGAGATCGACGTTTTTCAAGATTCAAATTCAGACAGTTATGGAATTATTCTCAGCATTTATGTCAAGGATCTTGTAGCCGTTTTCAATTAATCTGGAGCAAGTTTTAAGGGATTTTCAAAGGAATGTTTTATTGGACTTTCCTCCAGAAGACAAAATGCAGTTAAGGAAGTCATTTATGACAGGCTAACGGCTCTATTTAACAGAGAATCATTCTATTCAGATCTAAGGAATAAAAGATATATTCATATTCTGTTGGAACAAGAAGAAGAACATAGAACATCATCAACAAGTGAATAACAACAAGAAAAAGAGCTGCAGATATTCACAGTCTTAGAACTCTTACAAGAACACACATCACAAAAGGAGATCAACATACTGAAATTTTCAGATCCCTTTTGATTCCAGTGTTCAAAGGCCATCATCATTCAAGACTCCAGACACCACACATTTCAGATGCTGCTGAAATCATCTTTTGCTGGAGATCAAATCTTCTGAAGGCCTATCACCCTACTGTAAAGCTTCACTTCCTGAACAACTATAGATCTCAGGGGGAGCTTTGACAACATCCACTATCTTCTCTCTGATTGTTGACAGAGAAGATCATCTCATCCCCCCCCCTCTCTCTGCTGTAAAGGGTTTATCAAACTCCCTTCAAAAGTTTGTGCTGGTTTCTGAGACCTTGTCAAAACTCAGTGGTGGCAAGACACCTGATCAAAAAATCTGGTTTGGTTTTTGAGTACCTTATCAAAAGCTCATTGGTGCCCAGGACACCTGCTCAACTCATCCTGCAGTGGATTCCTACCTAGGGTGGTAGAAGAGTGGATGTACCCAGATTGATTGGGGAACCACTATAGCTCCTTGTGTCATCTGGTTGCTTACTTTCTTTTGTTTTCTGGCTGTGGTTTGTGATTGCTCTGTGTTTAGTTAGTTGTTGTGTTTGCTTTATTTTATTTGCTTCCCTGTTCACTTAGGAATACAACAACAGTTGTAAAAAGTTTTTAGCAAGCACCATACTCTATTCACCCCCCCTCTAGAGTATATCAGATCTAACATGCACTTTCAGTTACATAAGAATATTCAAACATTCCAATTAAGACTACTCGTCCTACACAGAGCATTCTAGCGGAAGCTTTTAAATAGTTGAAAGAACCTAAATCTTAAATCCATAATCATGAATGTCCACATCCACACAACAGGAATGAAACACAATTACACTGAAAAGGGGGTACATGGACTTATGTCCTTACAATAGTTCACTTAATAAATAGTGTCTTACATACATCGGCTCGCAGGCCGGCCACACATGACAAAAGTAAAGTACAACTATTCGCTTGGGCCTTCTAGGGCCAACACAGCAACATGGGCTCCAGCTCGCTACTTGGTACTCGGCTCCGCAGCACCTGCAAGCAACATTCCACCACACGGTGGCAAACAAAGCAATGGTCAGCCAAAAGCCGACCAAATTATAACGACCCCGCCCCTTACTCGGGACTACGGTGCTCTTTCCCTGCATAACATTAGTCCAGTAAAACAATAAAGCGCAATTATACTACGCCACAGGTGTAGGCTCGCACGGCCAAACACCCCGTGCACTCAGAGCACATTAACGGTGAATCCTGACACTTCAGCGTCTTCACCACCATCCCAAAGATGGCAACCACGTGAGCATTTAGCCTTTCTGACCACTGTCTAAGGCTCCCGACTATGCCAACGGCCAGTCCCCTTTTCGGGTCTCTCTCACCAAACCATATAGCCTAGGTTCAATTCCACTTGCCCGTTGCTCACACTACGTAGTCACTTTAAGACGTATGCACGAGCCCAGCTTCTCTCGGATCCCAAAACTTTTCCAAACAGTCACATAACCCAGTTATGTTCAAGGCCGGTTCCCTGACCGCCAAGTTAGCAAAACACGTTTCCGCTCAGTTTTTCGGGTGCGCCTTGGAGTTAATCCCCAAGGATCCCTGCTGCAATCTACCGCGTAGAAACCCGAAAAACCCAAAGCACGGAGTCTTCTCCGGCAAAACATATCAAATGCAACATCACCGATCCAGAAAATACACGTCCGGGTAGGCTTCACACAAAATGCCTATGCCCGTACTTTGATTCCGGACTCTATATGCAACACAAGGGGGACTATTCACATTAACCCCAAGGAACACCACGCATTCACCGCACACTCACGGGAGCGGGATTCCCTATGCAGAAAGGAAGAGCTTCACATGCTCAAGTGGAGAATCGTTACCCTTGTAGTCCGCTTTGGCGCCATGGAAAAACTACACGGATGGAAATCTTTGCAACGAACTATCCTACACGGATCCTCTCTCAGAACTCAAAACGGTGCTCCGATGCTCCATCGGCGGTCGAAATCTTCCTTCTCCTTCCTCCTCTCTCTAACTCCTTGGAAAGAGAAAGCTTGGAGAGAAATGAAGGATTAACTCCCCTATTCCCGGCCTTAACAGAGCAGGAAATCATCTGGGCCGTTGGATCTTATTTAAAGAAAACGAACGACTCAGATGCGCCAAAAACTCTCCAAACCTAGGCCGAACACGGCTTGGCACATGGCCGTGTCCCAGGCCATGTGCCTCGATCCAGGCACGATTGTCGAACACAGAGACTCACACGGCCTACGACACACCCGTATCTCACTCGACATGCCCGTGTCGGATCCTCAACATGCCCGTGACTAGGGGCGGGTCACATATAACCGCCACGGCAACGGACACGACCCCACTGAATACGGGTATGGACACGGGTATGAACACACCCGTGTCACTCGGTAATCGTCGAGCAAAAATCATCGATCGTCGAACGCAGAGGGTCACTTGACGATCGTCGAGTGCCGTTCGTCGATCGTCGAATGCAGGGGTACACGCCCTCCCGACACGGCCGTGTCGCCTGGCGTGTTCCTCCCAAACACTTTTCGTCGAATTCAATTGGCTTTCGGGAACACGGGTACAGACAAGGTTAAGCACACGCCCGTGTCAAATGACACGCCCGTGTCATTTAGCCGTGTTTCTAGCTATGTCCTTCTCGGGATGAAAACGGCCAAAACACCAGCCAGACACGACCTTGGACACGCCCGTGTCCTAGGCCGTGTACCCCTATACCGGCACCAAAAATCCCTTTTTACGCGACCAACTCAAATACAATGTTCGGGGCGTTACACTTCGGGCGTCGGTACTTAGATTTACTTTTGACAAGGAGCGTGGGAGCGCATTATTTGGGGCTAGACCTGGAGGACTACTTCAACTCCGGTTATCCCCAACTAAGGCTCGACGACTGCTCGTCAGAGCAGGACCCGAGATAGTAAATTGCAACTAGGACAAGTGTGGTGCTTATGCTGCTTATTTAATGTGCTGGAATGAAATATGACCAGTACGAGACTGGAGTAGTACTGAATAGAAAGTACCAAAATAAGCTTGACCAGTACGAGACTGGAGTAGTACTGAATAGGAAGTACTGAAATAAGCTTGACCAGTACGAGTCTGAAGTAGTAATGAAAAGAAAGTATTGAAATAAGCTTGACCAGTATAAGACTGGAGTAGTACTAGATACAAAGTACTGAAATAAGCTTGACCAGTACGAGACTGTAGTAGTACTGAAAAGAAAGTACTGAAATGAGCTTGACAAGTACGAAACTGGAGTAGTACTGAATAAAAAGTACTGAAATAATCTTGACCAGTACGAGACTGGAGTAGTATTGAATAGAAAATACTGAAGTAAGCTTGATCAGTACGAGACTGGAGTAGTACTGTATTGAAAGTACTAAAATAAGCTTGACCAGTACGAGATTGGAGAAAACACAAAGAAAATGGTTAGTAGTCCGATCACTACAATTCAGGATACTTCGAGATTTAAGGAGATTTAGTTTGGTTACAATAACCATTAAAATCCAATTAATTTGGTTGCGTCATATTTATTACGGCTTAATTAAATCAAGGGTTGACTAGGAGTTACATTCTTATTAGTCGTCAGGGACAACTCCAAGCTCATCATCCGTACTTTCACCTTCCGAGCGTGCCCTATTCACTCGAGAGTCGATGCACTCGACGGTTTTGAAAAATCTCGGAAAACCCGGAGCTTAGTCACTTGCCTCGTCCACTCTCGTTCATACGAAAATTTGAATTTATAATTCAAATTAGAGAGGATAGTCGCGCACTCCAATTTTCATTTTCGAAGAAAATGAGTGTAATCATTTCCGAGCGCGACCCTAGGCACTCATCAACTGAGAGAAATTTCAATTTTAATCCCCAAGTCTCCAAATTTTAATACAACCTATAAGGGGGTCTAAAATGAGTCTGGAAAAATTTTCATAATTTTTCGAACAGTTTTGGGCCTTTAATTTGACCAAATAATTTTCATTTGGGATTTTAAAAATACCAAATCAACTCCAAAAATTCTCAAAAGTTTTGTGAAGGAATCCCTTAGTTAGGGAAACATTTTTCATGTTCAACATTTTTTTCCTAGGAGCCTATTTTAATCTCAAAAAAACATCAACCCATTATTAGTTATAATATTATAATATTTATTATAAATATTATAATAATATCTTTATATAATATATATAATATATTATTATTATTATATATATATATAACGAAATTCCTGTACATCATCTCCCCCCCTTGTTGTAGGAACCCGCGGCCCTTTCGGGCTTTTCCTGCCGCCGGCCGGCCGTGACTCCACCCCCGGCCGACTGCCAGGGGGTGGGCGCTCCCTCCGGAGTTGGTCTGGCGGCCTGCCGCCGCCGGCCACCGCCGAAGCTTTTGTTTTTGAAACGGGAGGGAGGGGTGACGGCGGCGGCGCTCCGGCCGTCGGGAGCGCCATGCTAGACGTCCAGAATAGGGAAGGGGGAGGGAGAAGGCTTCCACCTGGGACTGGCGGGCTCGGGAGGGGCCGGCTTGGTTGGCCATGTCTTGGTGGCGGTGGAGGAGGTGGAGGAACTCCTCGAGTTGCCTTTTTCCGGCCACTAGGGCTCCGGCAGGGGAGGAGCAGGGGGAGGGAGTTGGCTCAGAGGCTTGGGGGAAGGAGAGGGGGGTGGGGTGGCTTTATAGGGTTGGGGAGGGGGAGCTCCCCTCCCTTTGGATGGTGTGGGACTAATCCCTCCTTAGGGAGGGATTAGTCCCACCCTCTAGCTGTCCAAGGACAGCTGGAGTGCAGAGATTTTCCCCACATAGGAAAAAAAGTCAAGCCCTCCCTTTGGGCTTGGGCTTTTAGGTGGGAAAGAGAGAGAGAGAGGGAGAGAGAAGAAGTGTGTGGGCCTCTACTTATAGTGGGATGGGGCTTGCTGGTTGGGGGCCCAAGAAGAGTGAGGGGGGCATGGGCCACCCTTCCTTTGAGAGTAGGTGGGCCCCTACTTGGAGAAAAATCCAAAAGATGGATTTTTGGTTGGTTTGACCAAGTCAACCCTAGGGTGGATCCCCCTTGCTGGTCAAAGTCAAAGTGGGTACAAGTCATCGGGGTCGGGTCAAAGTTCGGGTGTCGTGTCATAATTGGTGTGCACACACTTTTCAGTGCACGACTACGCTTGATTTGACCACAGGTTGACCAATTATAGTCGAAATTGACTGGGACGACCTCCTTTGACTTCGTATTGACCACACGAATCCAACGTCACTGACTGGGGTTGAATCAGAGTCCGTTTGGTGAAAGTCCAAAATTTGTGAGTCGCAGTGCGCTAAAATGGTCGAAGTGTGTAAAATTGTCGTTAGACCTCAGATTGTGACGTGACGGGTTCCGATGCATCATTTTAGGTTATATGAGGTCACAGGAATCGACAGAACGCAATTCGGAGTTCTCTAGGTCGATATCCAAAAACTGCTCTCATTGCATTTTACGAGGAATGGTCACATTCACTATATGACCTCGGGGTTCAACTAAACAAGTTCTGATGCACTCGTATTGACTACACGAGGTCACAGGAACTGACAGAACTCAATTCAGAGTTCTCTAGCTCTATTTCCTGCCTAGGGTTGTCTCCCACCGGGTCATGGGTAGGGTTCGGGCCACTTTTATTGGGCCCACTAGGGCTCTGGTGGCCCAATAAAGTCAGGATGTTACACCGGCAACTCTTCAGTCTTCTTCAACAAGTTCAGAAATAAGATTCTGAGGTTCTTCCAGCACAGGCAGCTATTTGCTGAAGAAATTACTCTTGTAGCTGTAAAGTAAGTTAGGGCTGAGATAACTCAGCTCAGGAAGCTGACCGAGAAATTTCTCTGGTGTCAATTCAACACCAACAAAACCCTTTCATTTCTATAGGATCCTTTTGGATCTAATTGTAAGGCCTTTGTGCATGAGGTAGGGCAGATTTGTCTGAGTTAGGATCCATATTTGGATCTGAGGTAGGGCCTTGTGCCTGAGCTATACGAGAGTCATTCTCTCTGAGATAGGGCTTTGAGCCAAAGGTAGGGCAGTTTTTCCTGAGCTATGAGAGTCATTCTCTCTGAGTGTAAGACCTTTGGGTCTGAGGTAGGATCCGGATTTAGATCTTAGGTAGGGCCTTGTGCCTGAGATGTAGGAGAGTCATTATCTCTAAGGTAGGGCTTTTGAGCCTGAGATAGGGTAGTTTTGCCTAAGGTAGGAGAGTCATTCTCTCTGAGTTAAGACCTTTGGGTCTGACGTAGGATCTAGATTTGGATCTGAGGTAGGGCCTTGTGCCTGAGCTGTAGGAGAGTCATTCTCTCTGAGGTAGGGCTATCCTCCATAGACTTAGCTGTAGGACTTGGGTTCAAGTCTGAGGTAGGTGATCAGTTGATCACTGAGTTGTATTAGCAAATTTGCTCTGAGGTAGGCCTTTGTGCCTGAATTGTAAGTCTTGGAGGAGACTGAGAGATCCTGCGAATCCTGTGGTGTAAGCTATAAGGAGTTGAGTTTTTGGAGAAGTGTCTTGTTTAACAAGAAGTTAGAAAGGTGAGAAGGACAGTGGATGTACCCATAATCTGTGGAACCACTATAAATTATGTATGTGTTCTTTGTGTTTTGTCTTGAAAGCATAAAACTACTAACTCACAACACACTAAGCTAAAGATAATAATAAAAGACTAGATAACCTATTCACCCCCCTCCCTTTAGGTGTTTAGACACCTTGAAATTAAAGACTTTCCACGGGAAGAAGCGGGGTAGACCTCGGGTTATAGATGCAACTAGCTTGGTCACATCCGCAAGGATTGTAGGGTTAAACTTCAGTCGGGGCATGTTGTAGAGAAAGTGGCTTAGTCTAAGCCTGAGGATGAAGGATGGGGAAGTTCTTTCATGATGGGAACTTATTTTAGGGCACTTTCCTCCACTGACTATCAAGAGGACTGGATCGTGGACTCCAGGTGCGCTCATCACCTCACCGGGGATGTGTCCAAGTTCTCGTCTCTGCTGGAGTATAAAGGTAATGCTGCTATAATTACTATTGATGATACTGTGCATGCGATGGAGTAGAAGGGATTAGTTTTTTTTAGATAGTAATAGGGGGCCACTCACTTTATGGAGTGTGTATCACATGCCCGGGATGAAGAAAAATCTCTTCTCGGTGACCAATGCGGTGGATGCTGGGTATCACATTCTGTTTGACCTGACAGAAGTGAGGTTTCTCAGGAACATTTCAATTGTGAAAGCTGACGCTACTCATATTGTGAGGAGGGTGAAAGACTTGTTCGTTTTGGCAACAAGTTCTTATGTTGACAAGATGTTGACGAATGATAGTGATACTATCTAACACAAGAGGTTGGGGCAAGTTGGGATGGACAAGCTGAAGGTTATGTCAGTGAAAGGTTTGGTGCATGACCTTCCTAGTCTTTCATCCTACGGAGACAGTCATGTCTGTGCCGGTGGTCAGTATGGAAAGGCACATCACCTTCCATTTGACATATTGCAGACTAGGTGTAGAGCTTTGTTGGAATGCATCCACGGTGATCTAATGGGGTCTACCGTCACGCCCAGTCTCGGCAAAAGCAGGTATATGCTTATTCTTGTTGATGACTTTTCCAGGTATACATGAGTATTCTTTCTGAAGAAGAAGTCGGAAGCATTCATGAATTTTGTGGAGTTCAAGGAGCTTGTGGAGGGTCAGCTCGTTCTGAGATTAAGAAGTTGAGAACGGACAATGGCAGAGAATTTACTTCGCTTGATTTCTCTAACTTTTTTAGAAAGTTCGGCATCCAATGGGATCTTACTTGTGCTCATACTCCATAATAGAACAGAATTGCAGAGCGGAAGATCTTTCATATAACAGAGACCTGCAAATGTTAGCTTCACGCCAAAGGCATTCCCAAGGCAGAGGGAATGGCATGTGCGGCGTACATCATCAACAAGATGTCCCTCAGTCCTAACAACATGAGATCTCCTCATGAGTTGGTATTCAAAGAAAATCCCAGTGTGGAACATCTTCGAGTGTTCGGGATGACTTGCTACATGCACGTTCCAGACTCTCTCAGGACAAAGCTAGATGTGAAAGTAAGAAAGCTAGTCTTTGTTAGATATCATGAGCCGAAGAATGGATGGAAGTGTATGGATCTAAAGACACGGAAGTTTGTTATCCCTGGGATGTGGTATTTGACGAGTTAACGTCATACCAGGGTAGCTTATCTGTGGAGCTACAAGAGAGCAAGTCTGAAGGAGGGCAAAGAGAAGCTGCTCGGGATCTTCTGGGGGAGTTGCTTGTAATGCCAGGTCCTCCAGTGGCAATTAACTCTGGGGAGGAGGCTTCTGGATCTAGAAGCAGGGGGAGTGATGCTCCTAGTATGCTCGGGATCAGAGCTAGCATAGAAGAAGCGGCGGGGGTGGTGGATCAGGGTCAAGCCCTGTGGAGGTCTAAAAGACTATTATTCCACCGGCTCGGTATAGGGACGGAAATATGGTGAGTTTTGTCTCATTTTCTTCGCAGGTCCCTTGGATGAGTGTGAGCCTTCGTGCTTTGATAACTCCACTAGAGTCAAGGAGTGGGAGGATGTTATGAATAAGGAGATGGCTGCCCTCAGGATGAATGGGACTTGGGTTCTTGTGCCCAAAGTCGAAGGCATCACTTCTATGATATGTAAGTGGGTGTATAAGCTGAGAAGAAGGCTGATGGGAATATCTAGTGGTACAAGGCTCGGCTTGCAGCTAGGGGATTCTCTCAACAGTTTGTGGAGAATTATGAGGAGACGTTTAGACCTGTGGCCAATATGACTTCAGTGCGGGTGGTGGTCTCTTTGGCGGCTTGTCAAAGGTGGAAGATATGGCAACTCGATGTGAAGAATGCTTTTCTTTAATATGAGATTGACAAAGATATTTTTATGGTGCAGCCACCGGGTTACGTATCCGAGAAATATCCAGGGCACGTTTGCAAGTTTAAGAAGGCCCTCTATGGTCTGAAGCAAGTGCCTCGAGCGTGGTATGGGATGTAAAAAAGAGCTAAATAAAGGCAAATTTTATTGCTCCAAAAAGATAAATAATACAAAGGTATGCCCCTTATTTATAAAAAATGGGGGGAAATGAGATAATATAGCAAGAGATGTGGGACTAAATACAATCCGCTCGGCTATGCGATTTGACGCTGTCAAACTGCAACACTATACAAAGAACAACTGAAGAGGATCACCCAGTGGCAATAGGGGTAAGCCTCCAAACTGCCACTGAAGACCTCTAGACCGCCACTGCTAGCCGTCAGAACGTAACTATAGGTTGCCTGACCGTAGCTGCGGTTAACACCTAGACCGCTATTGCGGCAAACCATCAGACCACTTCTACGGCTAGCCTTTAGACCGCTTCTATGACTAACCATTAGACCGCTGCTGCGGCTAGCCTCTAGACCGTTGTTATGACAAACTATCAGACCGTTGTTGTGGTAAGCCTCCAGACCATTGAGGCAGCTAACTACTTGACAGCAGTTGCGGGTAGCTCTCAGACTGCATCTGCTAAGACAAGCCGCAAGACAAAACTGCTGCCTCCTATCAAACTGCCACACAACCAGACTGCATAGACAAACCGCCAGACCACCCGAACAACAAGCCGCCACGACTAGACCATCAAACAGCCAAACTCAAAGAATCCCCCTCAAGCTGGAGCATATATGTCAACCATGCCCAGCTTGCTACAAACTTCTGAAAGAGAAGCGAAAACTGGTTTCGTGAAGACATTTGCTGGTTCTTTATCAGAACTGATAAATGAAGTACATATTTGATTCTTCAACTCCTCTTCCCTAATGAAATGACAATCAACTTCAATGTGCTTTTCCCTCTCAAGGAAGACATGATTCTTCGATATGTAAATATCTGCTCTGTTATCACAGAACATAGAGAGAGAATGATCATAGACTTCTCCTAAGTCAAGCATAAGCGATCGTAACCATTTCAATTCGCAATTAGTTGAAGTCATGCTCCTGTACTCAGCTTCATCACTTGACCTTGAAATCACCAACTGCTTCTTGCTTTTCCAGCTAACAAGACTTCTTATCTTCTTTGTTATCAGCATAGCTAGCATCACAATACGATTCAATCTTCAAATGATTATGCTTCTGAAACAATAAGCCCTTTCTTAGAGACCCTTTCACATACTCCAAAATTTTCATGGCAGAATGCAGATGACATTCTCTAGGAGTTTTCATATATTGACTGACTTTTCCAACTGTATAACAGATATCTGGTCTGGTAATAGTAAGATAGATGTGTTTGTCTACAAGTCACTTGTATACAGTACAATCTGGGAGAAGAGGAGAATTTTCAGTCCACCCCTTATCATCCCCAACAGCCATCGGACAACGAGTAGGTCTTGTACCAAGAAGACACTACTAGAAAACAGACCTTTAGCAACGGTTTTTTTTGCCACGGGGGAAAACCGTGGCTAATAATGAAGTATTAGCCACGGTACCTATTCCGTGGCTAATAAGTTACTATTAGCCACAGATGACTAATTCGTGGCAAATAAAAAAGGTTTTGCCACAGTTTGCCTATTTCGTGGCTAATACTATTAGTATTAGCCACGAAAGCCTAATCTGTGGTAAAAAATGGGTATTGTTTAGTCTCACACCGCCAGTTAAAACTTCTATTTCGAGTATATATTATTCATTCCGTAATAAATGTTTGAATTAAGCTGGGCTCGCGGGCGGTCGGCCCGTGGGACGACGACGGGCGGCCGGCGGCGGCCGGCGGCGGCGGCGGGCCGCGCTGGCGGAATTTTTTTTATGTGAGGAAAGAAGGAGGTTATAGCCACGACAATTGAACCGTGGAAAAAAAGGAGTTTTTAGCCACGACAATTAAACCGTAGCTAATAATTGCTGAAAACAGGCCCTTTAGCCACGATTTTAATTCGTGGCTAAAACTTATTTGCCACGGATTCAGTGTGGCTAATGCTATTAGCCACGCTCGCATTGCTCACGCCCATTTGTCGTGGGTAGGCCGTGGCTAAAAGGCTTTAGCCACGGTTTTGGACTTTTAGCCACGACAATCTGCCGTGGCTAAAAGTCTATTTTCTAGTAGTGAGACCAGTTTCCTTTAAGAGATCTAGCGCATACTTTCACTGCGAAAGAACCATAGAGTTGCGCTTTCGTGAAATCTCAATTCCCAGAAAGTACTTCGGAGTTCTCATATTCTTAGTAACAAAATATTGTCAAAATGTCATTTAGCCATATCAATACCTTCCTTATCATCACTAGTAAGAAAGATATCATCAACCTAGACATCAAGAACCACAAGGTCTTTAGTAATCTTATGTATAAACAGAGAATGGTCAGCAGAACTTCGATTGAATCCAATAAGAGAAACAATGCCACTCAACTTGTCAAACCAAGCTTGTGGACTCTGCTTTAAACCATAAATCGCCTTCTGAAGCTTGCATACCTGAGACTCCCCCTTAGCAACATACCCAGGAGTTTGCTCCATGCAAACCACCTCCTGCAAATCACCATAGAGGAAGGCATTCTTCACATCTAACTAAGACATCTCCATGTCTTTATTAACGGCGACAGAGAAAAGAACTCATATAGTGCTAATGCGAGCAACGGGGGAAACGTATGAAAAAGTCTACCCCATATGTTTAAGTAATTCCTTTAGCAATAAGTCTCGCCTTATAGCGGTTAACAGAACCATCTGGATGATACTTGACAACAAAGACCCACCGACAACCAACCATATTTGTGCCCAGAGGCGTGAGAACAAGTGTCCAAGTACCTCTCTCAGTTAATGTTTTCATTCTTCATCAATAGCAGCTTTCCACTATAGAATGACAAGAGCCTCTTGATACATAGCCGAGATGATAGTAGAAAATATAGCAAGAGCAAAATGCTTACCAACCATGGAAAGAGTAGCATATGAGAAAAAAAGAATCAATAGGATGTTGAGTGCATTGTCGGACGCCCTTCCGCATGGCAATAGAAAGATCAAGATCATTCCTGTACAGAGGAGAAGATCCACTGTCAGAAGAGAGAAGAGGCTCGGGAATAGGCACCGAAGGCTCCAAGGGCAAAGAATCAGCCTCGAGAGAAAGAGATGGTGTAATAGGAATAGATGTGGAAAGAACAGGGGCCGATAGAGGTGCCGAGATAATAGGCATTGAAGAGGAAATACCAGAGGGCAGGAGAGAAGAAGCAGGAGAAAAATATGGGGTATCCTCAAAAAATCTGACATCAGCAGAGACATACTGTTTACAGAGAAGAGGATCAAAATAACGATATCTCTTCTGAGTCGGACATTAAATAAGGAATATGCATTTAACATAACAGGGAGAAAGTATGTTATGACCAGGAGAAGGTATGTGAACAAACCTCGTACATCCAAAACTCTAAGAGGTAAAGAAAACAGCTCAGCCTCAGGATATAAAATGTAAAATTAAGTCTTTCCCTGTAGTATAGACGAGGGAATACGATTTATGAGATAGCAAGAGAGAAGAACATCATGACCCTAAAAAGACCGAGAAGCATTCATTTGTAATAGAAGGGTGCGAGCAACATCCAGGAGATGACGATTCTTGCATTGAGCAACGCTATTTTGTTGAGAGGTATGTGTGCAAGTAGTTTGATTAATCAAATCGTGGCTTACACAAAAATAAAAAAACTGACGGCTGACATATTCCTTGGTATTATCAGTACGAAAGAACCTGGATATACACATTAAACTGTGTGGATATCTCATTATAAAAGGCGATAAACATAGAGCAAAGATCAGAATTCTCTTTCAAGAGATACAACCTAGTACACCGTGAGAAATCATCAATGAAGGTTGTTGGATCCCTAGTTGATTTGGGCTAGGTTCACTGACTTAGGATATGACCCATCATGTATAGCCAGGGTAAAGTTGTGTCCTAGAGTCTAGGTCAAGTCCTTAGGTTCAACTCCAGATGGACGAACTTTCAACAAGACCTTCAGAGACTCCAGACTAACAAGTTTTCAAGACTAAGTAAAGTGCGTTCGACGTTCGTCGAACTCAGCTCGACGTTCGTCGAACTCAGCTCAACGAAAGGAGTTCTGTGCTAGACGATCGTGAGACAATTCTTAGTGCTGAGCTCGACGATCCCTATTCTTTGTTCGATGAAGACTGAGTTTCTACATCAAGCTAAAGTCAGGACAACTTCAGAATTTTTCTAAGTCCAGCTTCAAGCTTCGGTCGACGAATTAGATTCTGATCTCGACGAACTTGGACCTCAAGTTCACAGCTTCTCTGGTCGACGAAGTCAGCTTCTCAGGTCGACGAATGATGTACTCTACTCGACGATTTCTGAACTCAGAGTATTTATGTCGACACTTAGGGTTTGTGTCGACACCAGACAATTTATGTCGACACCAGAGGATTTGTGTCGACACCAGGATTTCAGTCAACACCAGTTTATGTCGACACCAGAAGATTTGAGTCGACACCAATTCAATCAGTCGACACCAACTTATGTCGACACTAAATTTCAGCAGATGCAGAATTTTTGACTAAGTTCAGAATTGTTCTCTGCTCGACGAATGTAAATTGTCTGTTCGATGAATGAAGACTGTCTGGTCGACGAACTCTCTCAAGCTCAGCTCGACGAACTCAAGCTCAGCTCGACGAACTCAAGCTCAGCTCGACGAACTCGAAACTCAGCTCGACGAATTGTGTTCTTCGTTCGACGATTCCAGACTAGGTCTTCTTCCAGTTTCCCGTCCCGTTTCTTGGCGCCGATTCCTGAACATTTAATGCCAGATCTTCTCGGAATGTTATCGTTAGAACGCGCATTGACTATGGATTATTTCATGCCATTTTTTCCATGGGACAGTTAGGAAAGTCATTGATTGCTGATTCTTTCCAAGGCCGTCTGCAATTACTGCCCAACATTCAAATTTTGAATGTTCCTCAGTCGTTCAAGATACAGAATAGAAAAGACTTGATCAGTAGGAGACACAGTTATTCTGACTATCAGTCATACAGTGATTCAGACCACCAGACACACAGACAGACTCTCATATTGCAAAGAAGAACAATCATACTCAAATCAAAAGTTCTACTGCAATCAGCCCAACCAGAGAACATCTTCAAGAAGAAGAAGAAGAACAATCAAACTGTATCAAGAGTCTTCTTCCTTCATTTCTCAGGACAACTTCAAAGGACAACAATTATTCAATCTGTCAAAGAAGTTCCTGAAGCATCTCTGGTCCAGGCACTCTAGGTCATTGAAGACCTATCACCCTGAAGCAGTGCTCCAGCTTTCCTAACCAATTCAAGATCTCAGGGGGAGCAAGATCTGCTACAATCAATCCACAAGTCTTCTCTCTGCTTGTTGACAGAGAAGACACCATCTCCTTATTTCCAATTCCTGTACCGGGTTTTAAATCCCTTCAAAATTATTCTGGTTGCAAGTCTCCTTCCAAAAGACTTGAGGTTTTGGTTTTTGAGCACTGAACAAAAGCTCATTGGTGTCAGGCACCTGATCAAAAACCTGAGTCGATTCCTACCAGGGTGGTAGAAGAGTGGATGTACCCAGGTTGGGGAACCACTATAAAAATTCTTGTGTCGTCTGGTTGCCCTTTTCTTTTATTTGTGGTTGTGCTCTGTGATTGATCTGTGTTTAGATAGTTGTTGTGCTTACTTTATTTTATTTGCTTCACTGTTCACTTAGGAATACAACAAAAGTTGTAAAAAGTTTTTAGTGAGCACCATACTCTATTCACCCCCCCCCCCTCTATAGTATCTCAGATCTAACCTGCACTTTCAATTGGTATCAGAGGCAGGTTGGTTAATAATACCACACCTTAGTGGTTGCACAGGCTAACACCTGAACCACAAAGATCCCTCTAGTTAGATCTGTTTGTTTTAAGTTTGTTATTAGATTTATCTCTTCACAGGCATGGCCCAAAACAAAGACTATGCAAGCATCAGACCTCCAGTGTGCAACCTTAAAAAGTTTGCCATCTGGAAGGCAAGAATTAGATTATACATGAAATCTATTGATGAGGATATCTTTTCTGTTATCTTGACAGGTGTACCTCCAGCACCTACAGCTTCTACCAGCACTTCTACCAACATGACTGCAGTTCCTCCTCCAGAAAACAATGATGCCTACAAGAAAGCCAAGATGGCAGATGCTAAGGCAATGAATATCTTAGCCCAGACTATGTCAGATGACATATTCCAGAAGGTGGCTGAGTGCACCTCAGCCAAGGCCATTTGGGACTCCCTCAACCAAATGGTAGCTGGCTCTACAGATGAAAGAAAGGACAGAAGATCCAATCTCATATCCCTGTATGAGAACTTTAAAAAGGATGAGAATGAATCAGTGGCGGACATGTACAACAGGTTGAGCACAATCATCAATGAGCTCAAAACTCTGGATAAGGACATCACCTTGACAGAGGTGAATGATAAGATTCTGATGTGCTTCCCTAGCTCTTGGGATTCTAGAATCTGGCCAATCAAAGAATCCAGAAGCCTCAATGAGATATCAACTGAGTCTCTGTTAGGCAAATTGAAATCCTATGAGCAGCTGATCAAATCAAGAGAAGCAGCAGAATAGAAGGCAACAACTCCAGTTAGAAAGGAGCACAGCATGGCCTTCAAAGCATCTGAAGAAAGTGAGACATCAACCTCAAATGAAGAACTCATGAGCCTCTTTTCCAAAAGGTTCTACAAGATGGCATGGAAGGATTTCAGAAGGAAATCATCCAGACAGGATGATAAGCCTAAGTATGACAAGACACCAACCAAGGAGGTTGTGTGCTTTGGCTGCAGAAAACCTGGACACTACATTTCAGAATGTTCAGAAAACCAGAAGAAGGACAAGAGCAGAGAAAAGCATTCCAGGAGAAGACATAGCAGCAGACCCTCTTCCAGCAAGCATAAAAAGAAAGACAAGGGATTTGTTGCTGGAACCTGGAGTGACACTGAAGAAGAAACATCCTCTTCTAGTTCAAGTGAAGAAGAGGAAGAAGCAAGATCCAAAGAGGCGTGCCTTATGGAAATTGATGCCTCCAGGAGCAATTCTGGATCAGAAGAAGAATCGGAAGATGAAGCTGCCTCAGACTCAGAGGCAGATCAGGTTATCTCTAGCTTTGACTTTAGTTCTGATTTATTTAAAGCTGAATTCAAATCTATGTGCTTAGACTTAATCAATTCAGAAAAAGAAATAAAAATTCTTATAGAAAGACTAGGCAATTTTGAATCTGTAAATTCAGAAAACATAAAGCTAACAAACCAATTAACCTTAGCCAATGAACAAATAATTAAATTAAAATCTGAATTATGTGAGGCCAAACAACTTGAGCAATCTCTCAATGGGAGAAGCCTCAAGCTGATGGACATTACAAGCACAGTGAATGACAGATTAAATGTCAAGCTAGGCTTGGGTGCTTCATCAAGTATACCCCCCATAATCAAGAAAAATATTCTTTCTACCCCCATTAAATTTTTTTTCTGCAAAGGGAAAAGAAAAATTAATAGACAATCCAATGTCAGAAAGCAATCCAAGACCCATAGCCAAGAGAAACATAAATCTGAAAACAGCAAATAAAAACAAAGTTCAGCAGCATTCGTCGAACTCAGATCGACGAAATGTGGCCAGTTCGTCGAACCCAGATCGACGAACACTGAACGCAAAATTCAGATATAATAATTCATCTAACTGCGATCGACGAACTGTGTATGGTTCGTCGAGCAGAGGTCGACAAACTTGGGGCACAGAAAATGACTGCTGTCATTCTCTGAGCAGAGATCGACGATCTCAACCCTATTCGTCGAACTCTGGTCGACGAACTTACAACAATTCGTCAAACCCAGAAATACTAAACCTAAACTATTTCTCTTCCAGAAATTTTAAACCATCTAATAAGATATTTAATCCAGTAGCTGATTGGATAATTCCACCTAGGAGATATCACCCGTTAGGGTATAAATCTCAACCTGCATTATCAGTTATATCCAGTTTTTCTTTTCAACCAAATAAAGGACCCAAGGTAACCTGGGTCAAGAACAATTGAATTTTATTTTTCTTTGCAGGTACAGGTGAAGAGCTGTCCAAGGGTAAGTCAAACATGGTACTTGGACAGTGGTTGCTCCAAACACATGATAGGCAGCAAGGGAAATTTATCCAACTACAAGCCCAAGCTAGGACCAAAGGTGATATTTGGAGATTCCAACAGTGGTCAATCAGAAGGATATGGGACAGTGAAGATTGGAGCAGTGACCTTCAAGAAAGTAACTTATGTAAGAGGACTTAAACATAACCTTATATCCATAAGTCAATTATGTGATGAAGGTTATCAGGTACATTTTAACTCTACTTCCTATTCTATTATTGATAATAAAAACACAACTGTTTTAATTGAACTTAGACAAGGTAACATATATTTAGTAGATTTCATTTTTGCCACAACTGATATCTGCTTACTGAATGTTACTAGTAATCAAAATGAGTTATGGCATAAAAGATTAGGACATGTAATTCTTAAGAATATATCTAGGTTATCTAAAGACAACCTTGTTAGAGGCTTACCTTCTGGCCCCTACAAGAAGGAAAGCCTATGCAGGGCTTGTCAATTAGGCAAGCAAACCAAAAATAGCTTTAAATCCATTAATAAAAGTGATTCACCTAGGATATTGTATTTGCTTCATGTGGATCTATTTGGACCCATTGCAGTACAAAGCCTAGGAGGGAAGTTTTACACTTTAGTGATTGTTGATGACTTCTCTAGATTCAGTTGGGTAGCCTTTCTGAGAGCTAAGTCAGATATATTCAAGGTTCTTACAGATTTTCTCAGGACCATACAGATTGAGTTCTCTACTCATGTTGCATTGATCAGAAGTGATCATGGCACAGAGTTTGAGTCTCTTCTTATGCATGAGTTCTGTGAGAAGGAAGGTATCAGGAAGTGCTTCTCAGCTCCTAGAACTCCCCAACAAAATGGGGTTGCTGAAAGGAAAAATAGGACATTCATTGAATCTGTAGGCACATTATTGGCAGATGCTTACATGCCTCTATCCTTTTGGGCAGAAGCTGTAAATACTGCCAACTATGTCCTGAATAGAAGCCTTATACATAAGCTAAAAAATAAGACCCCCTATGAATTACTTAAAGGGAAGAAACCTAAAATCACATACTTTAAAGTTTTTGGCTGTATTTGTTACATTCACACAAATAACAAGAGATACATTAGAAAGTTTGAGGCCAAGGCTGAAGAAGGGATTTTTCTAGGATATTCCCAAGTAAGCAAGGCCTATAGGGTTTTCAATAAATCAACTCTTAAAATTGAAGAATCTATTCATGTATCTTTTGATGAGGCTAACATGTCATACAAGGAGAAAGAGATTTCTACCATAAGCTCTTTGCAGGTTCCACCACTGTGTGAGTCTATGGATGGATTAAACCTTACCCAAGATGTATCAAACCATCCTACTCCACAGGTTGCTGAAGATAATGAAGAAGAAAGTCAAGAGGAAGTGGCTGAACTTCCCTCAACAGCTAGTACCATTCCCCAAGAGGAATTAAATACAGAAGCTGTTGCTCAACCAACTCCACCAACTGATCTTGTCACACTTAGAGATCACCCCAGATCTCAAGTGATTGGAGACATTTCAGCAGGTGTATAGACAAGACATCAACTCAACCAAGACTTGATGCATGCCTGTTTTCTCTCTCAAATTGAACCTCTCACCATTCATGAGGCAGAGCAAGATCCCCACTGGATCATTGCAATGCAAGAGGAACTAAATCAGTTTGAGAGATGTAGAGTTTGGTATTTGGTTCCAAGACTCCATAACTACCCAGTCATTGGAACCAAATGGGTCTACATGAACAAGTTGGATGCTCAAGGCAACATAGTGAGGAACAAGGCTAGGCTTGTTTCTCAAGGCTACAGACAAGAGGAAGGAATAGACTATGACCAAACCTTTGCCCCTGTTGCAAGGTTAGAGGCCATTAGGATATTCCTTGCCTATGCAGCTCACAAGAGATTCAAGGTCTATCAAATGGATGTCAAGAGTGCATTTCTGAATGGAGTACTTCAAGAAGAGGTTTATGTAGAACAACCTTCAGGTTTTATCTCTCCAACTCAACCCTCTTTTATTTTCAAATTGCATAAAGCCCTCTATGGTTTAAAGCAAGCTCCAAGAGCTTGGTATGAGACCCTAGATAGCTTTCTTTTAGAGCATAAATTTACAAGAGGAACCATAGATAAAACACTTTTCACTAGACATCATAAGGACCAAATGTTTTTAGTACAAATATATGTGGATGACATTATTTTTGGGTCTACTGATCCCAAATTGTGCAAGAGGTTTGCTGACCTTATGCATTCTAAATTTGAGATGAGTAGCATGGGTGAGCTTTCCTACTTCCTTGGTCTCCAAGTGAAGCAGCTCCTAGATGGTATCTTTCCCTCCCAAGCTAAGTATGCTAAAGAGCTTATCAAAAAGTTTGGGATGGGTGATGCTTCAGGGATGAAAACCCCTATGGCTACAAATGTTGTTGTGGATTCTGATGCAGCAGGGAAACCTGTGGATCAGAAAAATTATAGGGCAATTGTTGGATCCCTATTATACCTAACAGCTAGCAGACCTGACATAATGTTTGCCACATGCCTTTGTGCTAGGTTCCAAGTGAACCCTAAAGAATCTCACCTTATTTTCTTAAAAAGAATTTTGAGATATATAAAGAGTTGCCCTAATCTAGGACTCTGGTATCCTGCAGAGTCAAAGTTTGAGTTAACTGGATACTCAGATGCTGACTATGCTGGATGTAGAGTGGACAGGAAAAGTACCTCTGGAACTTGCCAGTTCCTGGGTATGAGACTTGTCTCCTGGTTTTGTAAAAAACATGTATCTGTGTCTGAAAGAAATTGTACCTAATCACCTAGAAGGGGGGGGGGGGTGAATAGGTGACCTTAATCTTTTTAAACTTTTAGGCAGATTTAATCACAGATTTCACAAAACATATAACTACAGCCACAGAATCATACACACACAGAGTACACACAGTTTTATAGTGGTTCCCCAAGGTTTGGGTACATCCACTTTCCCCCTTCGCCTATCTAGTAGTGTACTAGATTCGGCCAAACTCCTCCACTATTCCTTAGATCCTCAGATCTTACACTCAGAACCCCAAAACAGGTTCCTACAGCTCAGGCTCAAAGCCCTACCACTCAGTCTTCACCAAGACCTACACTCAGCCTTCAACAAGGCCTACACTCAGCCTTCAACAAGGCCTACACTCAGAGAAATGGATCTCCTACACTCAGGCACACTCAGCCTTCAACAAGGCCTACACTCAGAGAAATGGATCTCCTACACTCAGGCACACAGGACCTACCAATCAGCCTTTATAATTTCAGGCTTACAACTCAGATCCCTAAGGATCCTACAAGAAATTAAGAATACAATGTATATAACCTCAACTCAGAATAAGAGAGAAGAGTTGACAGGTTTCTTGATGAGTTCTTGAAAGAACTCTGCTGAGATCAACCTCCCTTGGCTTCCTTCAAAGATTCTTGAATGTAGAACACAGTAGGGTTGATTCTCTATGCAGCTGATCTTCAATCACAGCAACTTAAGTTTCAGATCTCAATCTGAAACCTTCTTGACAGCCTGGTTCAACTGCTGTCTTCTTGGAAGGAGCTCTTTCTCTCCAACTACTTAGATCTTCACTTGAATTGAATCTTCAATGAATTACTTGATCACTTTGGTGATTTCCAACAACTGATTATCTGTTGAATGTATAAGCCTTTATATAGACTTTCTTCATGGTGACCGGCTGATCCGGTTTCTAACGATTTTCTGACAACTCTGACAGTTGCAGTAGACCGGCTGGAATGGCAGCTGTCATGTCATCCAGTCACTTCTTGAATTTTCTGTAACTGTCTGAAAGTGTCGAGACAGTCAGTCTTTAAGTGTCGACACTTATAGTCTAAGTGTCGACACAAGTAGACTAAGTGTCGACACTAGCCTTCATGGTGTCGACACAACTCCTTGTGTTGTAGAATTTGCTTCTCGACACTGCCTCTTCAATATGTGTCGACACTGATATTGTGTGTCGATACAATTCCTTGTTCTTTAGTACTTAGTTGAATTCTTGTAAGTGTCGACACAACTCCTTTGTGTCGACACATCTTCTTGTGTTGAACTTGTTCAGTGTCGACACATCTTCTTGGTGTTGACACATGCCTTCTGTGTTGATACTTGCTGAGTGTCGACACTTCTCCTTGTGTCGACACATTCTTCTTGTGTTGAGACTTTGGCTGAGTGTCGACACATCTTCTTTGTGTCGACACTTGTACTTAGAATTTGTTGAACTTTGCTGAGTGTCGACACAGCCTCCTAGTGTCGACACCTTCTTTATGTGTTGAGTCTTCTGCTATGTGTCGACACATTCTTCATTATGTCGACACTTGTACTTAAACTCTGTTGAATTTGTTGAGTGTCGACACTGCCTCCAAGTGTCGACACTTTCTGATGTCGACAAAGTTCCTCTGGGTGTCGACACTGCTTATAAGTGTCGACACAGCTTCTCTGGACATTTCTCCATTGAGTGTCGACACAGCCTGTATGTGTCGACACTTTCCTTCTGGTGTCGACTCTGCATTCCTGGTGTCGACACAATTACTCCAAGTGTCGACACTGCTTTTCTGGGTGTCGACACAAGTCTTCTTAAGTGTCGACACTTTTCTTCTGGGTGTCGACACATGGACTTGGAAACTTTTCAGCTTTCACTGTAAATACTTAACCTGCACAACTAAACTCAAAACACATCAAATACATTTTGATGTATATCATTGAGTAGGGTGAGGCTTCTTCAAATCAGGTACATTTATTCCAATGTACCCAACAATCTCCCCCTATTTGGAGAAGTCATAACCCTTAGTCCAATGATATACACCATACATAACAAAATCACAGTATGATGTAAAGCAGGATTATATAACAGGGTAAGTACATAAACATGTATAAGCAAAACATGTATACACAAATATTACAGAACATTAATGTAATAGATTTAACATATATCACATTGTTCTTCAACATATTCATTATCCAAAAGTTTACAGACAGTTTAAAAATCAAATGATTACAACTGTAAACTAAAGAAAAATTCTATCCTATTGCTGCTCAGGCTCCTTGATCACTATGCCCTTTCCAGATTGTATCTTTGCTTGGACGGGGCTTCAGCATCTTCAGCAGCAGCAGGCTTCTTTCCTTTAAGATCCTTCTTTTTCTGCTCTTCAGCCTTGATCTTTTGTCTTTCAAAATAATGATAAGGCTTTGGAAAGTACTTGCTAGGCTCCTGGGCAGTAGGAGGTAGCTTTCCCATCTTAGCCTTTCTTCTATATTGCACAATGGCCTCTTGCCTGGACTCATGCTTCCTCCACTCCAGTTCAGAATACCACTTGTTTCTATCCTGGATATTATCCTTGGCAGTCTTCCATGCAGTCAAGATAATATTCCTTGAAGTGGGGCTCCATTGTTCAAAGTCAGGGCCTCAACTCAGCTTGCTCCCTGAATCTCTTCTTAGACAATTGGGCTTCATTGTTCTTTCTGCAAAGCTTCTTGTTCTTTCAGTATAGCCTCTGGCACTGGCTGAACCACTTTGTCTATGATGACATTTTGCTTTCCCTCAGGAGGGCTATACATTGATTGTATGTCTTGATGTACCATATCAAAGTCTGGTGGAGGGTATATTACTTGAGCCACTTCAGCTTGCTCCCCTCCAAGATAATCAGGATTAATCCCAGACTCTGCCACATTGTCATCATCACATAATGGAGGATATCCAAGGGTGGCTCTGATGGAATTTGAAATCCACTTTGCATGATCAGAGCCTGCTTTGACTAACACCCTCTCCCCCTTTATGACTTCTCTTTCAATGTGATCTCTTAGATCATCTTTCTGAAATCTTATCTGTATCATCAGATAATTTACTCCATCTTTATAGAAAGGTTTCAACCTTTGGAGCTTGTCAGTTATAGCTTTTTGAGAGGCTTCTATAGCAGTTTTAACAGCAGTGATGTGCTCTTGGAACTTCTTATCAAACTCTTCTTGGGCAGTAGTCCTTGCTGTAGTTTGAGCAGCAGCCAGATTCTGCATCTCAGTGACTATCACATTGTGTGACTCAGTCAAATTGTCATTCATTCTAATCTGGTTTTCCAGGACATAGCCTTGCTTCACTGCCAGGTCTTCAATTTGTTTCTTGATATTTTCTTGATGAGTAGTTAGATAGACTACTGCATTTCCTCCCTTATGAAAGCAGTCAGTCATCTCTTTCTTATTCAGATTCATTTCAAATCTGATGGACTTTAAAATCTTGTGCAAGATCAAATTGTAGAGATTTATTCCCTTCATCTACATACTTTTCCAGAGCTTGCCTTTGCTCATCAAGCTTAATTTGTAAAGCCACCATCAATGAACTGTAATCTGTTGATGGGGCTGGCTGTGGTGCAGTTGTTTGTAAAGCCTTTTTGTATGTCTGGCTCCTCCTCTTGAAGACTTGAAACTTCCTCTTCTTGGCTCTTGCAGCCTCTTCATCTTCTGATGCAGATGTGCTATCAATAGTCACTCTGTCCTTAGGACTTGGAGGTAACTCCTTCTCAGTCCTTTGTATCTCTTCAGCATCTTTTGTCAACTCAGTCTCTTTTCCTGCAGTTTCTTCTATATTCTCCACTTTCTCCCCCTCAATGATTACTTTTTCCCCCTCAGCAGCAGCACTTTCTTTCTCAAAGTTAGTTTGGAGAAGGTCAGGGAATAGTTCTTCTAAGGTAAATTCTTGTTGAGAAGGGGCTGGAGAATCCCTGATCTCATCAACCACTTGATCAGATACCACTTGAAAAGCAACAGATGTGTCCTCCATGACAACATCTGGGGGTTGACTATGAATCTGAGGTTGCTGATTAACATCAGACAATCTGTTAGTCATATATTCATTTTCAATAGAGAAATCTAATTGGTTGATTTCAGTTATTACCTCAAGTATGGTTTGAGTAGCTTGTTCACTCTCTAGTGGAGTTGGCTCATCCACAATTAGAGGCTCCCCCTGGATGGAATCCTGGTGTACTGGGCTAGCTTGTGGTAGCTCCCCCTGCCTTGGTGCATCTTCTTGTCCTTCTGGAGATTGGCCAGCATGTCCAGTTTCTTCTTCATCAGTAGTGAACACTACATGCTCTTCAGAGCTGCTTGATGATTCTTGAGCCACATGGGTTGTCTTCTTCTTCCTTTTCTGGGGTGTTACCTTCTCAGGAGTTGGCATTTCCTTGGTTAACACTCTATCCCACCTAGAGAAGATCCTCAAATCCATTCTCCTCATGTGGTTAATTTTGGATCCTGCAGCTTGGGTCATTACCTCTGGTATACTACCAGCTAGGTATAGACTTAGAATTCTACCCATATTAGGGTTTCTTCATACTCTCTTTAATCTTATCAAACAATACTGCAGACCAATTAGTATTTAGTTGGAAGATAAAACCTTGTTATTAGACTGAACATATAAGCTGAAATCCTGTCATGTCCTCCAGACTTGCATAGGATAACCTTGTCCAACAATTTCAGATAGAAATTTGCCCGGCATGTTCATTCCTTTTCTATTGAACACAGATCCAATTTTCATGTTGGAATCTAGTCCACACCATGTTAATGCTTCCCTAGTTTTAGAAGCAGACACATCATCTTCTTCCTTTGTCCTTGGTAGTTGTAGTACCTTTCTCAGACTATTAGAAGAAACTTTCACCTTAGCCCCATGAACTCTAGACTTTATCTTGAGTCCAGACTCATCTATTGTTGCTCCATTCAGGAATTCCAGGACTTCATTCTTCCATATCTTGGTCGGTTCTGAAACAAGAAAGTCTAATCCAGTCTCTGCGATTAGGGTTATCACGCCTTTGATATCTGGTTCCGCGTCATCAAAAGCGTGCCGCACGAGTTCATATCCCTCATTCACATTCTCTTCGAGCTTGGGCGCCATTAGGGTTTGAAGGAATTTGAATTGAGAGAAGAGAGGTGTCAACACACAAGTTTGGTCTCGAAACTTTGGTGAGCGTGTCGACAGACAATGGCGAAAACCTATTTATACCTTTCTAAAATCGAAGATGAAAGGGCGCGTCAAAATACTTAAATTGTGTCGACACTGTTGATAAGTATCGACACAGACTTATAATGTCTCGATAACCATGTCTCGACACAAGTATAGTCGACAGAATATATGTGTCGACACTTGTTTATGTGTCGACACCACTTAGCTCGACACTTAGTCGAGACTTTACTTGTCTAATTCTGTGTAAATCTTAAGTGTCGACACCACCTTGGATGTGTCGACACCTACTATTCATGTGTCGACACTAATTCTCTGAAGTGCTGACACAGACTTCCTAGATGTGTCGACACCATTTCTCTGAAGTGTCGACACCACTTCTATGTTTCGACACAGACAACTCTGTGTGTCGACACCTTTTTACTTAGCCATTTTTGAAAACTTATTCTAAGTTTATCATACCTAATTCAATTTTAAATTTATTGAATTTGGTTTCATCTAATGACTTAGTATACATGTCAGCTAGTTGATTATCTGTATTTATATATTCTAGTGAAATATCTCCTTTTTCCACATGTTCTCTTAGAAAATGGTATTTGATTTTTATATGCAACTACAACATTTTTGGTCTTTAGCAACACCTGACATAGCAACAGTTATAAAAATGTTGCCTAAACTTTGTTATAAAACAGTTTATAAGTGTTGCAATAGATTTACATGTTTAGGCAACACTTTCTGTGCAACATTCAAAAAACTGTTCTCTATTCCGTTATATGTAACATTTTTGGAATGTTGCCCTTGAGGATTCACTTTAGACAACAATTATGATATGCTGTCTTCTTAAAAATTAATTTGCAATATTTTAAAAGTGTTGCCTAAAGAATACTTTATGATTAACCAAAATATGAACATCGGCCACATTTTTGAGGTTTTGTTAAAAACCATGACTCCACATTTATTGAGACATTTTAAAAAGGGTCGTCGTTGTTAGTTTTCTATGTACCTACTCGGGATTTTAATTAACTTATATCGGGATTTAAATTTGTTCAAGTTGTGGAACACTTCCAGTTCTCTTATTTCTCACACCGATTTTGCCCACGTGAGCTTAGAGGAATTGAAGTGTGAATCCCTCCGACATATCCGGCGCCGACGATAAAAATAGTGACTCACTACAAAAAAATAGACATTTTGTGACGAAAACTTAGTGATGAAATATATTTTGTCACTAAAAGCACCTCTTTAGTGACAAAATAAAGTTCGTCACTAGAGACATGTCTTTAGTGATGAAATAAATATTTGATCACTAACGACATATCTTTAGTGACGAAATATACGTTTTATCACTAAAATGATTTTTCTAAATAATTTAATGATCAAAAATAAATTAGTCACTAAATTATTTATTTAATGATCAAAAAATTAGTTTCTAGTCATTTAAATTTTAAAGTTTAAAATTATTTGTTCTTTTTATGTGAAAATCATTTTATAATTAATTATTAATTAACTTCAGCATATATTTGCTGGCGGACACCCGAGCCCCTAAAAAATGCATGAGGCATGAGGTGCAATTTTATAATTATGTTTTTATTACATATAATCGTGCCTAGCATATATTTGTTGAGGACACCTCAAGCCCTAACCCCACGAATGAAATCAAATGTTAGTCCTCTCCCTCGACAAGAAATTCCCGCCTCGCATTTCGATAGGCGATTCCGGCGGCGATTCCTGCCGGGTTCACGAAAGTTGTCTCGTGCGCTGGCCTCCCCCATCAATGGTGCATTTTCCATCTCTATCCCAGCGCCCTAACATTCGGTGTCCAGTTTTATATTCTTTGCTTGCAGATAAGTCTTGTGCCCTAGTATCTGCTGGTGATCGTCAATCTCGCCTCCATCGCCTCATGGATTTCTCGCCATCGCCATCGATGCATTCCCCCATCACAACTCCTCCCAGGCTTCGGCCAACTCAGGTAAATCACGCTCAGCTACTCCGGAAATTTCCTCAAGCATGTCGGACATTTAGGTCAGTAACTACTCGAGGAATTGATTCATAAACGTCTTAATTCCTTTGCCCTATAAAAACTTGGAAATAGTTAAATACTATAATGGGGTTGGATATTGATTCTCTCGCTGCTCTTTCATAAGAGCAACAATACATTTTTACTTCTCATTGGATTGGACTTATTCTGCGGGTGGTGCAGAAGGATGATCCTGATCCACGTCAAATGTTCGGTTTTTATCTCTAGTATTTTTTGGTAGAATGTTGCCCAATGATATTGGTTGGTGTTGCCTATTTGGTTCTGAGGGATATCACTGCTATTATATTTTAGAAGATCGGTGTGATGCATCTGCAACAAACTTGAATGATTTGTAGAATCATAAATAAGATTTACAATTGGTGATGATGCAGGCTATTTGAGTAAATTGTGCTTTTTATAATAAGATTTACAATCTATGATATAGTTATCATTTCCCTTTGAATTGTGCTTTTTATAAATATTATTTATATTATTAATATTCCAGTCGCATTTACATCTTGATATCGAGGTATGCAATACTGTCATATTCTTTGTTGTCTATCTTAATAATTCTATGAGAAACAGGTTGGATTTGATGGAGGTTCTCCGGGCAACTTTTCTTGTGTCCAAGAGAATAAATGGATGTTCTATACTTCATACTGAAGTATCTTTGAAGAAAACAAATAAAGACATGAATTTTATTTTTTCATGTATTTTGGGTGAATAAAATTTCTCGAACTACAGTGGTTATTGTCATTCAAAGCACTTGTCACAACCAATGAAACAGATGATTCTGAAGCATCTAATACTCATCAGGGAAGAGAACCTGCTATCAATTGGGGTTCTACAAACTCTCCTTACCTTTCTTCTGGACTTGATGATCCTAACTCATCATATCCTTACCTTCCGCCTGTTCTTGAGGAGCCAAGTTCTTCATTTTTTGAAGGCTCGATACATTAAATTCTTGTTGATGCTTATCATATTGTATATTAATCTTTTTTGGTTTTGGTTTATTTTTCATGCAAGTATGCCAATATGCAGCTGCAGATGATGATCCAGTGCCTGCGATAAAAGGACTTCAGATTATAGGTGATGCTTTCCCAGGAAGAGAACTTCAAGCTTTTGGGTACTCTATTAATGGTACAACAAGTTGTAATTTTGAGGTACATTTTATTCCTTGGAAGTCCATATGTTTTAATTATATACCTATGGTATTAAAGAATTTCATCACCTGTGCTGTGCTACACTTGTGGTACCTTGCTCTACTTCGGCATTTACAGTGGGTACGCTATCTAGAAGATGGATCAGTGAACTATATAGAAGGTATGTAATACCCTGTACATCTTGTTAAACTACATAGAAGGTATGTAATTGTATGCGGCATCGCATCGTAAAGTGTCACGGTCTACTCAGAGCAAAAGCTTTTTTTGCCTTGATACCATGATAAATCCGTGTCATCAAAATTTTATAGTATTACATCAATACATTGAAGCTCCCATCTAAATATTTTGTAGAGGGGTTATACCTATCTTCAATAGATCTATGACTGAAGAAGAGAGTAATGATATCAATGAGTATTTTAATGTCTTTAACAATGTGCAAAATGATGCAGAGAGAGCACAATGGAATGATTGTGAACTTATTTTATTCATCTTTGATAGCTCTATTATCATTTGAAGCTAGGATACTAAATTACATTAAAGGTAGACTTGTAGGTTGATTTATTAACTAATCTTTTACTTGACCAGATTTTAGTCAAATGGGGGCGGGGGAGATATTATCCAGTGTTTCTGCTATCTTCTTATTTTCAGGAGCTAGAGAAAATGAAGGAACGTGCACAACAATTGCAGATGCCACCAGTCTATACTGGGTAATGGCCAACCTGTTTATAATTTTTGTGTCACTGTAGATGATGCTACTATGCATATATCACATGTTATCAGGTAATGCTATCATCCCTCTAAGAACTGTAAAAATATAGCCTTTTGATTTACCAACTAAAAGATGGTTTTGTTTGCTTTAGAGCTGAAGAGCATTTACCTAACACTTTACGACAAGCTCTTATTTACCAGGTAAGATTTATAAGTTCTTGGTGATCATTCAGTTTTTTTCATATCATGTATCTGTTTTGCTCTCATTTGTATGAAATATCTTGTATCTGTTTACGTTTATCTCAGGCACTAGAATTTATCATGCCTTCGTTTGCGCATGTTTCTCTAATTCTTGCTCCAGATAGAAGTAAACTATCAAAGCGACATGGTGCAACTTCTGTGGGGCAGGTAAATGAACTCGATACATGTTTCTGTAATTGTTATGTTTGATCCTATGTTTTGTTTTTGTTTTTGACAGTTCAGGGAAATGGGCTATTTACCTAAGTCAATGGTAAACTATCTCGCACTCTTAGGCTGGAGTGATGGAACGGGCAATGAATTTTTCACTATGGATCAGCTAAGTGAGTTTTTGTTGCCATGTTCAAAATGTTTAACGCACAATAAACAATGTAATTTTGTTTCTCTTGCCTCTTCTTACTTGTGTATTGTTTATTTCTTTCATAGTTGAAAATTTTTCAATCAGCCGCATTAATAAAAGCGGAGCAATGTTTGATTCTACAAAGTTAAGGTAAGAAATAATAATGATATCTTAGATGCTAGTTGTAAAGTTTTAGTATTCCTTCTACTTCATCCTTTGAATGATTTTGGGTAGTTTGTGTTAATTATACTCCTCGACTTTATATCAACATGGTTACACTAATCCTGGTTCTGTTGACACTTCTTTCTAAAGCCTGCAGTACTTTGTTGTGTTTGGATAATTAGAACTATATCCTTGATTGAGGCTTGTATGTCATTCATATGGTCTCATTAGTTAATCAATTTATTACTTCTTTAAGATGTTTGAATTTCTTAGATATGATGGGATTTTAGTTGACTCAAATTTAGGAAGATTGTTTTTCAATGTCAAAATTCATGTTCCTTTTATGCATCTGTAGCGTCTAAAAAAGAAGAGAGACCCCACTCAAGTTGAAGTTTTTATTGAAACTCGAAGTAGCATTAGTGGAAAGGAGCTGGATTTAGAAACCAACAATGCAATTGTGAGTTTTTTTTTATTAAGATCAAATATAATTTACTTATTTTGTTTTATTAAAAAATCAGCTATTCAATTTAATTGTTATCAGCCTCAACTTCAAGATACTATGAATAGTGGACAAGAGAGACGGGCTACCGCATGCACATTCTTCTACATCAACACACGTTCCAAACTATGGAGAGGTATAATGTTGTAGATTTTCATACAATATATTAAAATACTTTTATATGTTTACAAATTTTTATTTATATATTGATCTTGATGTCATTGTATTTATATATATATTATTTTACTTTGTACAGAAAGTTCTTGATGATGGCCGGGAAGACAAATGAGGAGTTGCAATATGATCGATGACCCCATATCATGAAGATCATTGGATGTTTAAGTTGATTTAGATAATTTTGTTTGTGTACTGTAATATTTAAATATTTTGATGTATTTTGGTAAATTATGAGCCTACTAATGACTTGTTAATTTTATGATAAAACATGTGCAAAATTGTTATATATTTCACGCCGTGACCAAGGCGTGACCCATGTAAATTTTTTCTATAAATTCAAAGGTTCTGCTTTGGATTTCTGTTCCCCTTTTGGGTTCCATTTTGTAAGGGGAGGTGCTGCGTAGATGGATTTCCAACCTATGGAATGGGGTTTTCTCTTTCTCTCTCTCTTTTATTTTTGTACTAGCCTTGTAATAGTTTTTTTTGACATAATAAAAATGTAGTTTTCTTTCTCATTTCTATGTTTTGGACTTCATCTATGCGCCCCTCCTTTGCAATCTTATTTATTCCTTGTTTTAACTTCTATTTCCTTCTTTTGTAATGGGTGTGTGTGTGTATGAGTATAACTTCATAATTTTATGTTCTTAGTTTTGTTAACTTAGAATTTTTATAGCTTTTTATTTCATTGTTATAAACCCGTAAAAATGATTTCAAGGTGATTTCCATTTCTTTTAACTTAGCTTTTTATTTTTAGGTTGTAAAACTTTTTCGTTCTTTTCGCTTTATTTTCACTTTTTAATCGTTTTTACGGAGTTATAGGAATGATAATTTAGTAGTTTTAATTTTTCGTGCACTTCGTTTTTTCGTTTAAACTTTTGCTCCTTTTATTTTTCTGTCTTCATTTTAATCATTTCTACCGCATTCTAGCGGTAGAAATGTATTCGTTTTTATTTTTCGAGCACTTGCATTTTCATTTTTTTTTTTTGCAAAACTTTCTTCCCGTTTAATTTTTATTTCAGCTTTTTATGCATTTCTACCGCATTCCAGCGATAGAAATGCAGTTGTTTTCAATTTTAGATAACTTAGTTTTTTTTACTTTTTTTGTACTTGTGCATCTATTTCCGCCTACTCGTTAAGAGTTAAATGACGCTCGCTTATTTTACTTTCTGTAGAGTGCGTGAGTTTGTAATTTTCTTTTTTTCCGCCTACTCATTCGAGTTAAATGGCTGGATTTTATTTCGGTAGATTGAGTTTCATTTATGTCGAGAGAGAGTGTGCGTGCGTTGCATTTATTTTGTCCTACTCGTTTGAGTAGGACCCGTATTTATTTTCTCCTACTCATTTGAGTAGGACTTGCGTGTGTGCGTTTTACTGCTTTCATTTCTCCCGCCCACGCATTTGCGCCGGGACTCGCAATTTATAGCTTTCTTCAGTCCTACTCGTTTGGGTAGGACTTGCAATTTTCAGCTTTCCTTTTCTGCTTTATTTTCCTGCTTTCATTTACTGCTTTCCATTTTCTGCTTTATTTACTGTTTTCCTCGCAAGCCGTCCCCATTCCGATGAGTGGCTAACTGTTCTTAGCCCTCGGTATCGAAGAGCATTGGGACAGATAAAATAGCTTAAAATAATTAAAGGTCTAATTTTTCTAATTAATTAAAAGTACTTAAGGTTTGCCCGGGGTTAACGACGCATAGGACCACATATCGATGTGTGGGCCCTATTTCCGTTTTCCATACGCTCGCCGAGAGGCCGTGCGTATGGACAGATCACCCCTTGGCAAAGAGAGTTCCGCACTAACCCTCGAGAGAGGAGGCGCGCCAACTCTACCGGATTGGGTCCCCCACCCAATAGCGGGGTTCTTAGCGTAATGCGGGCGTTAAGAGGAATCCTTCGTCGGACGAGAGCCCGGTCGAATAGTCTTAGCGTTCAGGTGAGCGATAGCCCTATAGCTAGGTGAGCTCATTTTAGTGGAACCTCCACGGCCAAGTCTCCGCCTTAATTAATTAGAAATTTAGGAGTTCTTTTTATTTAAAGTCTATTTTAGTTCAATTGTTTTTTCGGTGCCATCGAGCTAAGCTCTTCATCGGCACCACCTTTATGCTTTCATTTTTCTTTCTGCCATTTTCTGCTTTTTATTATATATTAAATATCCCGACAAGATAATTATCGGTAAAATAATAGTCCCATCCAGGGAAGAGTAGAAATAATCGAACCGGCCCCGAGAACAATACGACCTCGATATTCCACCCGGAATATCCTGTACTACTCACGATAGGTGCACTTGCCTCCTTTCGTTAAAACTCGATCTAAACCGTTTTATATCCAAATAAATAAATACGCGCGCCCCGTTTTCTTAAATAAAATCACTTCGCCTTTTTCTTATATAAAACCGCCGGGTCGCCGCGTGACCGTAAATAATTTTGGAGTTTTAACCATCAAGTTTTTGGCGTGTTGCCGGGGACATTTTCGGTTCGTTATTTTAAACCCTGGAAATCTATTAATTTTACCTATATATATATATATATATATATATATATATATATATATATATATATATATATATATATATATGGCCAATATAATATAATGATCATAATAATAATAAAAAAATATTACAAAATTATAAAAAAAGAAAAAAAAATTGAAAAACTTATAAAACTAAAAAATTTTTTGCAAAACCTTAAAAACTTAAAAAAAAAACTATAAAAATAAAAACAAAAAAAAAAAACAAAAAAATGAAAAATGACAAACTTAAAAATATATTTTCCTTATGAAAAAAAAAACAAACAAAAAAATTAATAAATTGATTTAAAAAAAAACAAACACAAAAAAAAACAAGTAAGTATATATTTTGTTTAATTTAATTTAACTTATTTTATTTTGATTCGGCGCGGTTCTCACTCTTGTGCGCGCTAGGGGATCACATATTTATCACGCAATGGTCGCTAAGGGCTTAGCTACCTTCCGAGTCACCCACGCACATGCCCCCTACCGCCCGCACTCTTTAGGCCGAGTTTATCCTTTTTTTGTTTTTTCTGTTATCTTTTTGCTTTTTCTTCTAAATAATGCAGGGTTTCAACCTACGCCTTCCCGGACTCGTCTAAGGGAAGCTCCTTCCCTCCCTTTTTCTTTTTGTACTTATTTTATTTTGTATATTATCTGTTCCGCATACTTAGATTGCAACATTGGGGACAATGTTGGGTTTAAGTATGGGGTGTTTTCCTATACTGCATTTTTTATTCTGTACTCATCAAAAATACAAAAAAAAGTTGCAAAACCTAAAACCTAAAAAAGTTTTCCCTTGTTTTTATTTTCATAAAACTTCAAAAAAAAATCTCTTTCCCCCCCATCTTCTTATTTGTAAAAGCTTGCATTCTGCCTGCCCGCGACGTTCGACTTATCGAACCAACCATTCAAATAAGAGTCTGTTCATGGGGGCTGCATTCGAGTTTTTGCTTTGTCCCTTTTTTTTTGTAAAAATCTCTCTTTCCCCCCTATCTTCTTTAAATAACACTTCTTTCTCATCTCATTCTTGTAAATAACTTATCAAAATACACTAAAAATCAAAAAAAAATTAGAAAAACCAAAAATACCAAAAAAAGATAATAACTATAAAAATCTTAAAAAGATAATAATTAAAACACAAAAAAATGATAAAATCCCTAAAAAAATAAAAAAAATGTTTTGTTAATTATGTAACAAAATAAATCGAATATACCATTTCTTAACCTTTTTTTGCTTTCCAACAATCTAGTTCCGAGTTAATTTATATGCGAATTTTAGTTATTCTTTGCTTACTATTTGTTTATTAATTAAAGTTCGATAGATTTAAGTGTCTGGGGTTAAGATTTAAAGAATTTTTTATGTCTTTTCCTTATAATAGGGAACTTGTTTTTCACCACCACTTCTAATTTTATAAATAGAAGCTCGTTTTTTATGTTAGAAAATAACATCCATGGATTTCAATTATTTCTACTTCATGCTTTTAGAAACATTGGAACGTTCATTTTAAAAAGGTTGCTCTCAAAACTTTTTTATTAAAATCTAGTTTTCTTTTTGAAAAAAAAAATAAACCCACTTCTTTTTTTTCATGTCTTACTTGGCATGTTTACCCCTATCCCTTTAAAAGATCTTATGTCAATGGGAATAAGATTTCATTCTGTAAACATAGGCACCCAATATTAAAAAAAAAGATTATATGTTAAGGAGTAAGAGGATAAAATTCATTACTCCTACACATATACATTGGGTTATTTATTTATTATTTATGAAGAAAAAAAATTATTATGTGTTAGAAAAATAAGATTTCATTTTCCTAACTATTCAAAAAAAAAATTGGAGGTTCGAGAAAAAATTACCTCGCCTCAATATTCAAGCCTTCTTCATAAACCACCAAACCACTTAGCATATTTCAATAATTCTAAAATTAATTTAAAATTTTTTGAGAGCATAATTTTTAAATTGTATTATTTCCTTTAACTTCTTTTAAGCTAAAGTTTTTTATATAAATTCAATCCATCTTTGTTAAACTAACAAAAATGAATTTTTGCTTTCTATTTTATTTTATGTAGAAGTCTTTTTGAAACTATTCCTCTATTCATAACATTTCATAAATTAGGATTTAATTCTTTAACCCCGGATGTTTATTTTGATCTTCCTTTTAATTAAGTCAAGCGGTAGCTAAACTTAGGATTTCTTTTATTCCTTATAAGTTCATCTCCAACTTTTGCTCTAGAATAACAAAAGCTTAAGTATGGGGGTATTTGATGAATTGTAAATATACCTATTTTTGTGTACATTAATTTAGTTGTTTTCATTTATTTTTGTCGTTTTTACTTATTTTTATTCAATAAAATGCTCTTATTTTTGTAAATATTATACTAACTTGTTTTATTTTATTTTTCAGAAAATATGAAAAATCTGCCAAAAATTAACATGTCACGCCCGTGACATATTGGTCATGCCCGTGACCAGGGCGTGACACGTCAAACTCCAGTGAAATCTGCAAATTTTGAAGAGCAAAGTTTGACACGCCCCCAGTCACGCCCGTGTCACCCGACACGGGGCGTGACCCAAGCCCGTGTCACTCCACTCGACACTTTCAGCTCGACATTCGTCGAGTGTCGACACCAGCCAACACGCCCAGAGTCACGCCCGTGACCTGGGGCGTGACCACTGCACCTGGCCGACAAGACCTGCCCGAAGACTTTCGGTGCGCACCGCGCCCAGATCCACCTACCAGACACGCCCAGCGTCACGCCCGTGACCTGGGGCGTGACCACTGCGAGACCGACACGTGTCCAGCCCGAAGTCCACTTTCCCGTCAAATCGCCGGCCGCCTTCTCAAATAGTACTGTCACGCCCCCTGTCACGCCCGTGACCAAGGGCGTGACCCATGTAAATTTTTTCTATAAATTCAAAGGTTCTGCTTTGGATTTCTGTTCCCCTTTTGGGTTCCATTTTGTAAGGGGAGGTGCTGCGTAGATGAATTTCCAACCTATGGAATGGGGTTTTCTCTTTCTCTCTCTTTTTTATTTTTGTACTAGCCTTGTAATAGTTTTTTTTGACATAATAAAAATGTAGTTTTCTTTCTCATTTCTATGTTTTGGACTTCATCTATGCGCCCCCCCTTTGCAATCTTATTTATTCCTTGTTTTAACTTCTATTTCCTTCTTTTGTAATGGGTGTGTGTGTGTATGAGTATAACTTCATAATTTTATGTTCATAGTTTTGTTAACTTAGAATTTTTATAGCTTTTTATTTCATTGTTATAAACCCGTAAAAATGATTTCAAGGTGATTTTCATTTCTTTTAACTTAGCTTTTTATTTTTAGGTTGTAAAACTTTTTCGTTCTTTTCGCTTTATTTTCACTTTTTAATCGTTTTTACGGAGTTATAGGAATGATAATTTAGTAGTTTTAATTTTTCGTGCACTTCGTTTTTTCGTTTAAACTTTTGCTCCTTTTATTTTTCTGTCTTCATTTTAATCATTTCTACCGCATTCTAGCGGTAGAAATGTATTCGTTTTTATTTTTCGAGCACTTGTATTTTCATTTTTTTTTTGCAAAACTTTCTTCCCGTTTAATTTTTATTTCAGCTTTTTATGCATTTCTACCGCATTCCAGCGGTAGAAATGCAGTTGTTTTCAATTTTAGATAACTTAGTTTTTTTTACTTTTTTTGTACTTGTGCATCTATTTCCGCCTACTCGTTAAGAGTTAAATGGCGCTCGCTTATTTTACTTTCTGTAGAGTGCGTGAGTTTGTAATTTTCCTTTTTTCCGCCTACTCATTCGAGTTAAATGGCTGGATTTTATTTCGGTAGAGTGAGTTTCATTTATGTCGAGAGAGAGTGTGCGTGCGTTGCATTTATTTTGTCCTACTCGTTTGAGTAGGACCCGTATTTATTTTCTCCTACTCATTTGAGTAGGACTTGCGTGTGTGCGTTTTACTGCTTTCATTTCTCCCGCCCACGCATTTGCGCCGGGACTCGCAATTTACAGCTTTCTTCAGTCCTACTCGTTTGGGTAGGACTTGCAATTTTCAGCTTTCCTTTTCTGCTTTATTTTCCTGCTTTCATTTACTGCTTTCCATTTTCTGCTTTATTTACTGTTTTCCTCGCAAGCCATCCCCATTCCGATGAGTGGCTAACTGTTCTTAGCCCTCGGTATCGAAGAGCATTGGGACAGATAAAATAGCTTAAAATAATTAAAGGTCTAATTTTTCTAATTAATTAAAAGTACTTAAGGTTTGCCCGGGTTAACGACGCGTAGGACCACATATCGATGTGTGGGCCCTATTTTCGTTTTCCATACGCTCGCCGAGAGGCCGTGCGTATGGACAGATCACCCCTTGGCAAAGAGAGTTCCGCACTAACCCTCGAGAGAGGAGGCACGCCAACTCTACCGGATTGGGTCCCCCACCCAATAGCGGGGTTCTTAGCGTAATGCGGGCGTTAAGAGGAATCCTTCGTCGGACGAGAGCCCGGTCGAATAGTCTTAGCGTTCAGGTGAGCGATAGCCCTATAGCTAGGTGAGCTCATTTTAGTGGAACCTCCACGGCCAAGTCTCCGCCTTAATTAATTAGAAATTTAGGAGCTCTTTTTATTTAAAGTCTATTTTAGTTCAATTGTTTTTTCGGTGCCATCGAGCTAAGCTCTTCATCGGCACCACCTTTATGCTTTCATTTTTCTTTCTGCCATTTTCTGCTTTTTATTATATATAAAATATCCCGACAAGATAATTATCGGTAAAATAATAGTCCCCTCCAGGGAAGAGTAGAAATAATCGAACCGGCCCCGAGAACAATACGACCTCGATATTCCACCCGGAATATCCTGTACTACTCACGATAGGTGCACTTGCCTCCTTTTGTTAAAACTCGATCTAAACCGTTTTATATCCAAATAAATAAATACGCGCGCCCCGTTTTCTTAAATAAAATCACTTCGCCTTTTTCTCATATAAAACCGCCGGGTCGTCGCGTGACCGTAAATAATTTTGGAGTTTTAACCATCACCTCTCAAAGGCCAGAGCTAGTGTTTATTCTTATTTGTTTTCATGTATGGCCGGCTTGCGTGCCGAAGTATGTAAAACACTTTTATTAAAGATGAATGTTGTGAGGCCTTAATGCCAAGACTCTTTGTGTATTTAATATTTCATTCCTGCCTGGGATTATAGTGGACATTCATGTTCTGTGATGGGTTCTTATAATATATTTAAAAGCTTCTGCTAGAATGCTTTATTTTAGGTCTCAAAATTTTGTAATAGTATTTTGGTATTAATATGTAATTCCGCTGACTGTCCGTGGAATATGGCGTGGGGCCCCGACCGGATCTTCTGTTATATCTCATGTGACAGATGGGGGCGTTACAATTTGGTATTAGACTACGGTTTCGGTCTTTCTTAGGAGAATTCATGGACAAATTCTTTTTAAGGGGTGGTGAGCACAGTCATATGCGTCATCGTTATAACATGAAAAGAACCCATGAATGTCCACTTGGGAATATAAAATACACATGTTTGAGGAATCTACACGTTCCTATGATTGCTTTTTACAATTTTGTTTGGTCACTTATTGGTTTGTCCTGCAATAATAGGTGACCAGGAGTGGCACTAGACAGTCGGAACGTCCGCACATTGCAGAAAGCAGTGCACCCAATGATGCGCCTGCAATCCCTCCTTCTACAGAGATGATAAGACTTATTGTTGAGGAAGTGTTTGCGATGATAAACGCCCAGTCAGGGAGGCAAGCACAACTTCCCTCCCCTATTGTGGAGCAGATGTCGCTTCGTGCAGCAGAGCCTGGAGTGGTGAAAAGAGTGGCTGCAGGACCTGTGGCGCCGAGAAGAGTGACAAAAAGGAAGCTCAAACATGTGATGAGCTTCAATCCTCCAGTATTTACGGGGGCTAGAACCCCAACCCAGGCCGAGGATTGGCTCTCTCGTGTTAAGAGAGTCATGTCAATGACTAAAACAGAGGAATGACAGAAGTCAACCATAGTCGCTTTCCTGTTGGATGGAGAGGCGTGAATGTAGTGGGAAGAGCTAGAACTATACCTCTTGGTCGGAAGACAACTCACCAATATTTCGATGGATGAGTTCTCGAGGTTATTCCTGTCTAGATACCTCCCTCGGCACAGAGAATCGACATGGAGAATCAGTTCTAAAGACTGACGCAGGGAGATAGTAGCGTTGATGAGTATCTACACGGGTTCACGAGGTTGGGTCGTTATGCTAGTGTTACTTTTGCTTACGAGGAGTATAAGACCCACCGATTTTACGAGGGTCTGCATGATGACCTAAGGCTACTGCTCTCTGGGCCGATGACGCAGGAATTTCTAACTCTGGTCCATACCGCCCGATCTCTGGAGAAGGATATGAAGAGATTTCAACAGAAGAAGGACTCAAGTTCGAAGAAGTCGGAATTTAAGGTTCTGAGCTCGTCAATGTCTGGGTTTCGTAAGTGGAACAAGAAGGCTCAGACTTCGGGTCCAGCCACGTCATCGGGTGTGTCTGGAGTTACTATAGTGAGAGGCTCAGTTACTTGCTATAATTGTGGCAAGCAGGGACACTATGCCTGGGATTGTTGGAGTGGGCGCTCAAAGTCAGAGAAGAAGCCTGGAGCAACTTATGCGGAGAAGGTAAAGGTGGTGGAGTCAACCACATCCCACTACGCTCCAGCCCAGCCTAGAGTTTACAACCTTGGCCAGCAGGAGGCCATAAGACAGGCTGATGTGGTGACATGTATGATTTCATGAATAGCACATTTAGATTTACATACTTATTGCCTTATACACGTTAGCATGTGACTTGTTATGTTAGGCTTTATTTTGATCTTTAACATTCCGGTGAGATCACTGTTCGATACGGGAGCTTCGCACTCCTTTTTGTCCGAGGAATTTGTATCACGCATCGTAGAGCCTTCTTCGATGAAAATGGAGAAATTGGATGTGCTGCTGCCTAACAGGTGTTCTATGCATGCGGATAGAGTTTGCTGCGTGAAGGTGCAGATTGGGAGTCAAGAGTTTGACTTACAAGCGTCGCTACTTCTGATAGTGGAGTTTGATGTAATCTTTGGCATGGACTGACTCTCAGAGCAGTGTGCATACATTGATTGCAATTGTAAGGTGGTCAGACTGGGTGTGGATACAGAGCATGAGACGACATTCTCTATCTTGAAGGGATCGAGACAGACTCTGATGTCTGCTATCCAGGTGGTTAAGGCTGTTTTTAGTGGTGTTGAGTTTTTTTTCACCTTAGTGGAGACTTAGAAGGCCAAGCAAAGTCTGGATAGTATCCCGGTTTTATCAGAGTTTCCCGATGTTTTCACCGAAGATCTCCCTGGAGCCCCACCTCAGTATGAGATCGACGAGATGGTGGAATTGAAGGTACAGTTACACGGGCTATTAGATCATGGGTACGTGCATCCAAGTTCATCGCCTTGGAGCGCTCCAGTCCTTTTTATTAAGAAGAAGGACAGAAGCTTATGACTGTATATTGATTACCGAGAGTTGAATAAGCTGACGGAGAAGAATAGATATCCGATCTCGAGGATTGATGATCTATTCGACCAGCTGGTCGGGTCGACTGTGTACTCGAAGTTATATTTGAAATCTGGGTACTATCAGTTGAGAATAAATAAAGTAGACATTCCCAAGATGGCTTTCAACACACGTTATGGGCATTACGAATTCATTGTCATGCCGTTTGGGCTGACGAATGTGCCAAGCGTGTTTATGGATTTGATGAACCGGACGTTCAGAGAATACTTGGAACAGTTAGTGATAGTCTTTGTTGGAACACCCTATTACTGATTTGGGCAAGGATCACTATGTCTTTAGGAAATCTGTTTTGACCTCCTTGTATAGATCTGAATTGAGTCTAAGGGTTAGTATTTAGGTTTGAAAACTGCCCTCAAGACCAGATATTTCAGTTCAGGAGACCAAGTCATTTCGTCGAGCTCAGTACGATGAATCGTCGAACTCCATTCGACGATCGCTGAGCTCACTTGGATGAATCGTCGAACTCCATTCGACGATCTCTAAGCTTAACTTCAACAAGTCGTCGAACTCCATTCGACGATCTTCGAGCTCAGATCGACGTTCTTGTCTCCAGTTTGTTTCTCTATCTCTGAGCTCAGTTCGACGATAGTTGAGCTCAGATCGACGATCTCTATTTTAGTCTAAGTCCAGTCTCTGAGCTCAGTTCAATGATAGTGGAGCTCAGTTCGACGTTTTTCTGGTGAGATCGACGTTTTTCAAGATTCAAATTCAGACAGTTATGGAATTATTCTCAGCATTTATTTCAAGGATCTTGTAGCCGTTTTCAATTAATCTGGAGCAAGTTTCAAGCGATTTTCAAAGGAATGTTTTTATTGGACTTTCCTCCAGAAGACAAATGCAGTTAAGGAAGTCATTTATGACAGGCTAACGACTATCTTAGACAGAGAAATATTCATTCAGATCTATGGAATGAAAGAGATATTCATATTCTGTTGGAAAAGAGAATAACATAGAAGAATAACATCAACAACAACAACTCTTACAACAATCACAACAACAGAAAGAGAAAGAGTTGCAGATATTCTCAATCTTAGAATTCATACAAGAACACCATCACAAAAGGAGATCAACACACTGAAATTTTCAGATCCCTTTTGATTCCAGTGTTCAAAGGCCATCTGGTGGGCCAAAACCCGAACAGGCAAGCGTACCTGTCGAATTGTAGTACCAAGGTCGTATTTAAACACGGGGTTGTCAAGTACTTATACTCGCGCTCTAACTATTATCCTACCGGAAGACTATTGGGATTTTGAGAATTTTTTAAGAAGTAAAATGAACGATAAATTGCGAGACGAAAACTTATATAAAAAAGGCTAGCATTCGATCATTGATTCACCATGAAATGAAACGAGAAAATAAAAGGGCATAGTTTTAAATTTGCAAATCCAACTCGGCCGTGACGGATCCGAAAATAAGACAAAATCTCGCTAGAGCATTAGGTCTCCTAACTTATAGACTCTTCGATCGAAATCTCTTTACAAACCGAAAAAGCCTAAAGTTGCATTATCGAGGTGATCCGCACTATTGGATTTGACTCCAATCCGGAGGATTTACGTCGTCCTATCTCTAGGGTTGCGTTCAACTCCTTCCTTCTTTGAGTGATCTTTCACATCCACGAGCCTCTCGGCTACTCGAATATGAGATCATAAGCCTACAACCGTAAACCGGAAATACGGAGTCGACACAATAATTATTCAAAGAAGGACCGAGTAGAATTACGCAAAAATAAAACTATGAAATAAAAATAATTCTCATTTCAAATCATGGATCCTCATGATCAAATGCTAAAAGAAGATTAGCTACGCATAGTTAAGAAAGAAAGCACGGAAAGATAAGAGAAATTCATTTCCATTGATAAATAAAAACGGAGAAGTACAAAATAATACGGAGACAAGATTATGCAACCTAAGAAAAGATTACACTATCAAAAGCAAAGTTACACTAATAAGAACTTAACAACATGTAAGAAAGCACTCTCTTGAACTAGTACTTCACTTGCTCTCCCAAAATCCAACTCACATTCAACTTGAAACTTTACTTCTCAAAATTTTTTCTCCTTTGGCTTGAGGGATGGGGTGGCTTTTTATAGGAGAGGGAGAAGGATCTAGAAAGAAATGAAGAGGAGGAGGCTAAGGGGGGTGGCCGGCCATGTAAGATGGAAAAGGTGCATGCATTGCTTTAAATGAGGTGGGGAGAAAGAGGTGGGTTCAATGCATGGATTTAAAGGGAATGAGTTGGAAAATAGCAAAGGGGGAATGAATAAGAAATAAAGAAAGAGAGAGAGAGATGGATTGAATGAAGAATAATAAAAAACAAGAAATAAAATAGGAGGAAGGCATGGAGGGGCTGGCCAAGCATGAACAAGTGCATGCATGCATGCAATAAATGAAAGGGAGAGAAAATATTATGATGCATGCATGGATTGAAAGGTGGTAAGGGAATAAAGGAAAGAGAGGGGGGGGGGGGGGGTTCGGCCATGTAGGATGAAAGTTCATGCATGTATTAAATGGAGGAGAGAGGGACATAATCATGGGTGGCCGGCCATGCATGGATATGTTCATGCATGGTAAAATATGAAAGAGGGGGGGCTACATGGGCTCGGGTAGAGGCTAGGTGGTCTGCTTGGGCTGCATAGGGGCTCAGGTTTGAGCTTGAGGGCTGCATCATGCAGGCTTTATCAATGTGGGCTGCACCAATGTGGGAAGAAGCCGGCCATGCAAATTGTGGGCTGCACCATGCTTGGACTTTGGACCTATAAATAAAACAAAACAAAACAATACAAACATTAGTTAATGATTATACAATGCATAATATAAATAAAACATACAACATACAAATAACATAACACATAAAATAAAACACACGTTAAACATATAATATAAAATTAAACATAAAACACTAAATTAAACATAACATACAAGCTATAAAAATATTTATAGAAAAAGCTAAACATAAAATATAAAATAGCCACAAAACATAACATAAACATTAAATTAAAAAGAAGATCATAACAAGCATAAAAAAAACATAATTGTAACAAAAACTTAGGAAAATAAGCTACTAGAATAACCCAAAAACGATGACTAAAACTAGTCATCAAACTCCCCCATGCTTAGACATTTGCTTGCCCTCAAGCAAATAAAGATGAAAACAAGGGAAGGAAATAGAAAATAAACAAAGCTAATTTAGGTTTCATAATTAAGAAAAACAAAACATGAAAAATTAAACTATCCTAATTCCTATATTAACAACTAGTGGGGTGAGAAGTGCACAGTAGAAAACTTGAAAGTGGAGACCTAAAAATATCATTAGAACATAAGAAAAGTCTACACATTTCTAAATCTTAAAAACAAGGCATCCAAAATAAATGAAAATAAGGACAACAAAAAGTAGAGGTTCTAAATAAACGGCGCATTAACAAACTACTAGGTTGCTAGATAAACATTAACCCTAAGACACTCCAAGATAACCTCTAAAGAAATCCATCAATGATGGTGGCCATAGGCTTGTACGTTCACACTTTCTCCACTACGCGAAATTAAGTTCTAAGATCATTCGGACTTCTACTAGGCATTAAAACTTGGCTTAGGTAAATGATTAGGAAGTGGAATCAAAGATAAACATGAAAGTTTTAGGCACTAAACCAAGGTGAGCTCAAGCATAAAAAAAATGAGAAATAACAAGTATGTCATTTCTCCAATATGAAACTACAAAAACAAGGCCATGAAAATTTTTTCTTTTATAAACTTGGCCAAACATAAACTTTTTGCATTCATTTTTTTTACTTTTGATTTTGTAATGATATATTTTTTTTTTCTTTCTCAATTTTTTTCCTTTTGAATAACATTTGATAAGAAAGCTCCAAAAATAAGCTTGAGAATTTCCTATTCATTTCAAAAATAATACCCTTCCCACAAAAATAATTTTTAAGCTCAAATTTATAGTGCAAAAATAGGAAAGATTTTTGGCTTTGGTGAATATAATGAAATGAAAGGTGGAGCTAAAACAAGGAAAAAAGGAGAAGGCCCAAAATTGTTTTGCAAGGGTTTTGTTTTTGGTGGGCTAGAAAAGCTCAAACTATTCAAATGGTGGCCTAAATCATTTCTAAAGAACGTAAAAACGGCGCAAATGCTTCGAGAGTAGCTTGGTACAAGTTCTAGACACCAAGAAAGACTACCTCGCAAATGAAAAAGAGCTAATGATACCTAGCAACCATTCGTAAGCAACTAACCGAATAAAAAGACATAACTACAAATTGCTAACTTAAAACGTAAAAATCGGATGCCTATATTTAAGAAAAAGAAACTAGTAGAACTAAACTATGCTAAAATGATAAGTTTAGAAAACCATTTTCAAAGGAGTCTACATAGAACTACAAAAACCGCACGGGCCTACACTTCACTAGAAGAAACATAAAAATAAAGATAGAAATAATTTTAGGTTTTGTTTTTCAAATAGATTTTAGCAATTTTTATTTTTGGATTTTTGAAATAGTTAAATAAAAACAATAAAAAGGCTTAATATAACTATACTAATTTTTTTGAATTTTGTTTTAAAGCATTTTTCTTTCTAAAGGAAAGAAGAAAAAAAAGAAAGAATCTAAACCCTCCCCCATGCTTAAGTTTTGCATTGCCCTCAATGCAAAAGAAAAACAAAAACGAAAAAAGGAGAAGAAAAGGGAGGGGGGTGCAATAAAGTAAATTCTTAAAAAGTAAACGACTTCCCCGGATTCGTAAGGCCGAATGCTGATTTCATTCCCCCATGCTTAAGCTGGACACCGGCTCAGGCCTAAGGAAGAGAAAAAAAAATGATGGAGCCAAACGAACCGCCGGAGGTTTTATTCCTGCAAAACACAATAAGCAAACAAAAAGAAAGAGAAATAACAAAAAGGATAAGCAAGGGGTGCCTCCCAAGAGCGCTCTTTGTTTAACGTCGGTTGAGCCCGACTTAAACTTGGTGGGCCAAAAACTTGGTGGGCCAAAACCCGAACAGGCAAGCGTACCTGTCGAATTGTAGTACCAAGGTCGTATTTAAACACGGGGTTGTCAAGTACTTATACTCGCGCTCTAACTATTATCCTACCGGAAGACTATTGGGATTTTGAGAATTTTTTAAGAAGTAAAATGAACGATAAATTGCGAGACGAAAACTTATATAAAAAAGGCTAGCATTCGATCATTGATTCACCATGAAATGAAACGAGAAAATAAAAGGGCATAGTTTTAAATTTGCAAATCCAACTCGGCCGTGATGGATCCGAAAATAAGACAAAATCTCGCTAGAGCATTAGGTCTCCTAACTTATAGACTCTTCGATCGAAATCTCTTTACAAACCGAAAAAGCCTAAAGTTGCATTATCGAGGTGATCCGCACTATTGGATTTGACTCCAATCCGGAGGATTTACGTCGTCCTATCTCTAGGGTTGCGTTCAACTCCTTCCTTCTTTGAGTGATCTTTCACATCCACGAGCCTCTCGGCTACTCGAATATGAGATCATAAGCCTACAACCGTATACCGGAAATACGGAGTCGACACAATAATTATTCAAAGAAGGACCGAGTAGAATTACGCAAAAATAAAACTATGAAATAAAAATAATTCTCATTTCAAATCATGGATTCTCATGATCAAATGCTAAAAGAAGATTAGCTACGCATAGTTAAGAAAGAAAGCACGGAAAGATAAGAGAAATTCATTTCCATTGATAAATAAAAACGGAGAAGTACAAAATAATACGGAGACAAGATTATGCTACCTAAGAAAAGATTACACTATCAAAAGCAAAGTTACACTAATAAGAACTTAACAATATGTAAGAAAGCACTCTCTTGAACTAGTACTTCACTTGCTCTCCCAAAATCCAACTCACATTCAACTTGAAACTTTACTTCTCAAAATTTTTTCTCCTTTGGCTTGAGGGATGGGGTGGCTTTTTATAGGAGAGGGAGAAGGATCTAGAAAGAAATGAAGAGGAGGAGGCTAAGGGGGGTGGCCGGCCATGTAAGATGGAAAAGGTGCATGCATTGCTTTAAATGAGGTGGGGAGAAAGAGGTGGGTTCAATGCATAGATTTAAAGGGAATGAGTTGGAAAATAGCAAAGGGGGAATGAATAAGAAATAAAGAAAGAGAGAGAGAGATGGATTGAATGAAGAATAATAAAAACAAGAAATAAAATAGGAGGAAGGCATGGAGGGGCCGGCCAAGCATGAACAAGTGCATGCATGCATGCAATAAATGAAAGGGAGAGAAAATATTATGATGCATGCATGGATTGAAAGGTGGTAAGGGAATAAAGGAAAGAGAGGGGGGGGGGGTTCGGCCATGTAGGATGAAAGTTCATGCATGTATTAAATGGAGGAGAGAGGGACATAATCATGGGTGGCCGGCCATGCATGGATATGTTCATGCATGGTAAAATATGAAAGAGGGGGGGCTACATGGGCTCGGGTAGAGGCTAGGTGGTCTGCTTGGGCTACATAGGGGGCTCAGGTTTGAGCTTGAGGGCTGCATCATGTAGGCTTTATCAATGTGGGCTGCACCAATGTGGGAAGAAGCCGGCCATGCAAATTGTGGGCTGCACCATGCTTGGACTTTGGACCTATAAATAAAACAAAACAAAACAATACAAACATTAGTTAATGATTATACAATGTATAATATAAATAAAACATACAACATACAAATAACATAACACATAAAATAAAACACACGTTAAACATATAATATAAAATTAAACATAAAACACTAAATTAAACATAACATACAAGCTATAAAAATATTTATAGAAAAAGCTAAACATAAAATATAAAATAGCCACAAAACATAACAAAAACATTAAATTAAAAAGAAGATCATAACAAGCATAAAAAAACATAATTGTAACAAAAACTTAGGAAAATAAGCTACTAGAATAACCCAAAAACGATGACTAAAACTAGTCATCACCATCATCATTCAAGACTCCAAACACCACATATTTCAGTTGTTGCTGAAATCATCTTTTGCTGGAGATCAAATTTTCTGAAGGCCTATCACCCTACTGCAAAGCTTCACTTCCTGAACAACTCAAGATCTCAGGGGGAGCTTTAACAACATCCACTATCTTCTCTCTGATTGTTGACAGAGAAGATCATCTCATCCCTCTCTCTCTCTCTCTACTGTAAAGGGTTTATCAAACTCCCTTCAAAAGTTTATGCTGGTTTCTGAGACCTTGTCAAAACTCAGTGGTGGCAAGACACCTGATCAAAAAATCTGGTTTGGTTTTTGAGCACCTTATCAAAAGCTCATTGGTGCCCAGGACACCTGATCAACACATCCTGTAGTGGATTCCTACCTAGGGTGGTAGAAGAGTGGATGTACACAGATTGATTGGGGAACCACTATAGCTCCTTGTGTCTTCTGGTTGCTTACTTTCTTTTTGTTTTCTGGCTGTGGTTTGTGATTGCTTTTTTGATAAAATAGTTAATGTAGTTCATTTGCTTTCATGTTCACTTAGGAATACAACAACTGTTGTAAAAAGTTTTTAGCAAGCACCATACTCTATTCACCACCCCTCTAGAGTATATCAGATCTAACCTGCACTTTCAATTGGTATCAGAGGGAGGTTGGTTAAAAATACCACACCTTAGTGGTTACACAGGCTAACACCTGAACCCAAAGATCCCTCTAGTTAGATTTGCTTGTTTTGATTTTGTAATTAGAATTATTTCTTCACAAAACATGGCCCAAAACAAAGATTATGCTAGCACCAGACCTCCAATGTGCAATCTATCCAAGTTTGCACTTTGGAAGGCAAGGATTAGGCTGTACATGAACTCTATTGATGAGGACATTTTCAATTCTGTTTTGACAGTGTGTCAAAGACCCCCAGAGAATACAAGCACAAGTGCTGTTCCACCTCCCTCAGGAACAGATGCAGAAATAAAGAAATGGAAATTAGCTGATGCAAAGGCTATGAACATTCTAGCCCAGACTATGTCTGATGAGATATTCCAAAAGGTAGCTGAATGCAACTCAGCAAAGGACATCTGGGATAAGTTATCTGAGATAGTCTCAGGATCTGCTGATGAGAGAAAGGATAGAAGATCTCATCTCATAACCCAGTATGAGAATTTCAAGAAAGGAGAAGCTGAGTCAGTAGCAGACATGTATAATAGACTCAGTCTCATAGTCAATGAGCTGAAAACTTTGGATAAAGAGATCTCATTGACTGAGCTAAATGATAAAATCCTAATGTGCTTCCCAAGCACTTGGGACTCAAGGATCTGGCCAATCAAGGATGTCAGAAGCCTAAATGAGATCACAACTGAAGCTCTCTTGGGCAAGCTCAGGTCCTATGAGCTGCTCATCAAGAATAGAGAAGAAGAGCAGAAGGCTGCCTCACCAGCATTAAGAAAGGAGAAATCAATAGCTTCAAAGCCACTGAAGATCAGCCTGAAGACAAGGTCCCCAATGAAGAGCTGCTAAGCCTTCTGGCCAAAAGGTTTTACAAAATGGCCAGGGAGGATTTCCGGAAAAGATCATACAGAGAGCATGACAAGCCAAGGTATGACAAATCAAATAACAAAGAAATTATTTGCTTTGGTTGCAGGAAACCAGGCCACATTGTGCCTGACTATCCAGAAAACAAAAACAAGGACAAAAAGGACAAGAAAGAAAGGAGAAAAGAAAAAGACTTCAAGAAGAATAGCAATGGCAAACCCTCCTCCAGCAAGAACAAACATACAAGGAAGGGATTTGTTGCTGAAACTTGGAGTGAGACAGAAGAAGAATCTGAAGCCTCATCTAGATCAAGTGATGATGAGGATGATGCTGAAGAAAAATAATTTTGCATGATGGCTATCAATGTCTCACAACACAATTCTGATGCAGAAGAGTCGGAATCAGAATCAGAGACTCAATCTGAAGAGGATCAGGTAATAAGTTCTTTTGATTTTAATTCTGAGGACTTTAAGTGTGAGTTTAAAGCACTATGTTTAGATTTATTAAAATTTGAGAAGGAAATCATTTCTCTCAGAAATCAATTATCTGAATACAGTACTTTAAAATCAGAAAACCTCAAACTCTCTGAGGAGTTGGAGTGCTGTAGGGAGCAGATAGCCTCACTGAAAAGTGAGCTATCATAGGCCAAAAAGCTTGAAGAATCCCTCAATGGGAGAAGTATCAAGCTAATGGACATCACAAGCACAGTGAACTCAAGATTCAATAGTACACTGGGCTTGGGTGCTTTATCCAGCCAACCTATAGTACTAACAACCCCAATTAAATTTATCTCTGATAAAGGTAAGGGAGTTGTAAAGGTAGCTAGGAAGAATTTTGACTTACCCAAGAAAACAAGAGTTCAACAGAAATCATCGAACGGAGATAGACGATCGTCGAATGCAGATCAATGATCTCAGGCTAAATCGTCGAACTCAGGTCGACGATCTCTAAACCCTGAACTCTGCCACAGTCGATCTTCGAACGGAGCTCGACGATCTGACCCAAGATCGTCGAACTCAGCTCAGCGATCGTCGAGCAGAGATCAGAGCTTTGAAAACTTTTTCAAAGGTAAATCAAATTCCAAACCTAGGGGTCCTTCATCCCAAAGATTTAACCCTTATACTGAATGGATAATACCTCCAAGGAGATATCATCCTGAAGGCTATAAGTGTCAACCAGGGATGTCTTTTATTTCTGAATTCAAAGGTTATCAACCTAGGCCCACGGTAAATTGGGTCAAAAACAAGTAAATTGTCTTATGTGTAGGTGAAGACCTATCCAACATCAAAACAGCAATGGTATCTGGATAGTGGGTGCTCAAAGCACATGACAGGAAACAAGGAAAACTTCACATCCTTCAAAGCCAAGCTTGGACCCAAAGTAATATTTGGTGATTCAAACTTTAGACTAACAAAAGGATATGGTGCAGTTCAGATTGACACAGTCACATTCAAGAAAGTAGCCTATGTGGAAGGACTGAAGCGCCACTTAATCAGCATCAATCAACTATGTGATGAAGGCTACCAAGTGACTTTCAGCAAATCCTTATGCAAGATCAAATCAGATGACAACACAATAGTGTTGACAGGTAAAAGGAAAGGTAACATCTATTTAGTAGACTTTCTTTCAACTAAAGTAGATATTTGCCTGTTTAACTCTATTAGTAGACCTAATGAACTGTGACATAAGAGATTAGGACATATAAACCTTAGAACCATTGCTAGGCTATCCAAGGACAAGCTTGTTAGAGGACTACCTTCTGGCCCCTACAAGAAAGAAGGACTCTGCAGGGCTTGTCAATTAGGCAAGCAAACCAAAAATAGTTTCAAGTCACTTAATAAGAGTGATTCACCTAGGATTTTGTATCTGTTACACATGGATCTTTTTGGACCCATTACAGTACAAAGCTTAAGAGGGAAATCTTATACTTTAGTGGTTGTAGATGACTTCTCTAAATTCAAATGAGTGTTCTTTCTGAGGAAGAAGTCTGATAACTTTAAGTGTTTGACAGAGTTTCTCAAATACATACAGACTGAGTTCAATACTCACATTGCCCTGATCAGAAGTGATCATGGGACAGAGTTTGATTCTCTTCTTATGCAAGAGTTCTGTCAGAGTGAAGGGATCAGGCACACTTTCTCAGCTCCTAGAACTCCTCAACAAAATGGGGTAGCTGAAAGGAAAAATAGAACCCTTATTGAATCTGCCACTATATTGTTGTCAGATGCTCACCTTCCTCTATCCTTTTGGGCAGAGGCAGTGAACACCTCCAACTATGTGTTGAACAGAAGTTTAATACATAAACTGAAGGGCAAGACTCCCTATGAATTACTCAAAGGGAAGAAACCTAAAGTAGATTAATTTAAAATTTTTGGTTGTATTTGTTACATTCATAATAATGACAAGAAATACTTAGCAAAATTTCAAGCTAAAGCTGATGAAGGAGTGTTTCTGGGATACTCCATGATAAGTAAAGCTTATAGGGTATATAATAAATCAACTCTTAAAATTGAAGAATCTGTTCATATATCTTTTGATGAATCTTACATGTCTTTCAAGGAGAAGAATACTTCTATCATAGAACCTTTGCAGGTACACTCTCTTACTGAAGACTTGGACAGGTTACAAATTATTCAAAAAGAGGAAAGTAGTGAAGATGAAGAAGACATTCAACATCTTGAAGAGAAACTTCTTGAAGAGCCAGTTGTTGTACCACCGGAGGAAACAATAATACAGGTTAGTGAACAATCAACATCTCCTGTTGATTTAGTAATATCAAGAGACCATCCAATCTCCCAAATGATTGGAGACATCTCAGCTGGTGTGCAAACTAGAAATCAGGTCAACCAAAACCTGATGCACACTTGCTTCCTTTCTCAAATTGAACCTCAATCCATTTAAGATGCAGAGCAAGATCCACACTGGATCATTGCAATACAAGAAGAGTTGCATCAATTTGAAAGGAACAAAGTTTGGGAACTAGTACCAAGGCCAAAGGATCACTCCATTGTTGGAACAAAGTGGGTGTTTAGAAATAAGTTAGATGATCAAAGAGTCATTGTAAGAAACAAGGCAAGGTTAGTTGCTCAAGGGTACTCTCAAGAAGAAGGGATAGATTATGACCAGACCTTTGCACCAGTTGCAAGGTTAGAGGCCATAAGAATCTTCTTAGCATATGCAACACACAAAGGATTCAAAGTATACCAGATGGATGTAAATAGTGCCTTTCTCAATGGATATATCAAAGAAGAAGTCTATGTCAGACAACCCCCAGGTTTTATCTCTTCAACTCATCCTGATTATGTTTTCAAATTGCATAAAACATTATATGGTATAAAGCAAGCTCCTAGAGCATGGTATGAGACCCTAACATGCTTTCTTGTGAAAAATGAGTTTATAAGGGGTAGAGTAGACCAAACTCTTTTTATTAGAACCCATAAGTCCCATATCATACTAATACAAATCTATGTAGATGATATTATATTTGGTTCTACTGATTCAAATTTGTGCAGAAGGTTCTCCAACCTAATGCATTCTAAATTTGAAATGAGTAGCATGAGTGAGATATCCTTCTTTCTAGGATTGCAAATCAAACAACATGCTGAAGGCATATTTATTTCTCAAACCAAGTATGCAAAAGAATTGGCTAAGAAATTTGGTATGTCTGAAGCATCATGTATGAAAACACCTATGGCTACCAATACTGTATTAGATGCTGATGAACATGAGAAACATATTGATCAGATAACATATAGAGCAATGATTGGCTCTTTATTGTACCTTACAGCTAGTAGACCTGACATAATATTTGTTATATGTATATGTGCTAGATTCCAAGTAAGCCCTAGAGAGTCACACCTAACCTTAGTAAAAAGGATTCTTAGGTATGTAAAAAGTTATCCAAATCTAGGTCTTTGGTATCCAAAAGACTCAGCATTTGACTTAACTGGATTTTCAGATGCTGATTATGCTGGATGCAGAATAGACAGGAAAAGTACCAATGGAACTTGTCAGTTTCTTGGTGACAGACTTGTCTCCTGGTTTTGCAAGAAACAAACATCTGTGTCAACTTCAACTGCTGAAGCTGAATATATGGCTGCATGTAGTTGTTGTTCAAAGATATTGTGGATTCAAAAATAACTCCTAGACAATGGCTACAACTTAGAAAAGTCTAAAATATTTTGTGATAATATCAGTGCTATTTCTATAGCACAAAATCCAGTCCTCCATATTAGGACAAAACACATAGAAATTAGGCATCACTTTCTAAGAGATAATGTTGAGAAAAATAAAATTGAACTTTAATATATCCCAACTGATTTACAAAGGGGAGATATTTTCACCAAACCCTTGGATGAAAAGAAATATACATTCTTCGTGAATCAGTTAGGAATGTTAGATGGAGGAAGTCTAAAATAAGATCCAAGATTTTCAAAAATCTAAAAATTACCAAGACTAGGAAAATCAAAGTGCTTTTTCTAGTATATAGAGTGTTTCTGGTCTCTGAACTGCGCTCGACGATTTTCCCCACGATCGTCGCACGGAGATCGACGACTTCCGAAATCGTCGACCAGAGTTCAGCGCTTCTCAGATAGTGCTAAACTATCTTTCTTCAGGTCAGCGATGGTCGTGCGGAGCTCGACGATTTTGTTTTCTGAACTATCATCGAACGGAGCTCGACTCTCTCCAATATCGTCGAATGGAGATCGACGCTATTGATGCCCTTTCAGTTTCCTTTAGAAGCGCAGATCGTCGAACAGAGTTCAACGATCTTTCCTTTTCTGCGTCGAACCCTAATATAAAACTCATTTTTTCGGCCGTCGTTCTCCCTTTGCGCTTTCATACTTTCTGCAAATTTTCTCTTTCCCTCCAAACTTCTCTACACTTGGTCGTTTGTTTGTTCGTTTTTGCAGGAATCAATGGCAGTCTCAGTCGCCATCTTGGCCGCAATGAAATTTGACGCTGGATTTGATATCGACATGGATTCTTTCAACAACAGTGATCAAATCTTCAAGGAGATTCTGGAACTTTTCAAAGAACAACAACTAGTTACCATCATGACCACAAGGATCAAATTAGCTGCAGATGAGATAAAAGAATGGGTGTATACTGCCCATAACCTGGATCAGAATACAGTGGTTGGAAGAATCTCAGGAACCCAGGTATCTCTAACACCTGCTGCCTTGACAGAGGTTTTTCAATTAAAATCTGGAGAAGATTCTGTTGAACTTTCTGGAGAGGAGTTTACTAATATGCTTGAAAGGATGGGTCACTCAGAAGCAAACCCTAGCAAATTGCTGAAGAAAAATCTGTCTGTTGAGTACAAATTTCTAGCTGATGTTGTTGGCAAGGTATTGTTGGCCAAACACTCAGCTCATGATACCATATCAAGGTATCAGCTCTGCTTGATGGGTGCCCTAGTGGACAAGAAACAACTGAACTGGGGAGAAATTTTCTTTGATTTGATTAAGAAAAAGATTAACAAGAACTTTGTTAATTTTGGAAGAATTTTAGGGTTGTTCCTTCACCACAGATGCCCTGCACTGCTTGTTTCCAGTGGGATGCACATCAATGCCTCCAAAAGGCTCATCTGTGCCCTATTTGGAAAATTGGACATGCAGATTATCAAGCCCAGCAGGCCCTCTGCAATTTATACTTCAGGCACAAGGACTGCTCCAGTCACTTCCCCTCAAGTTTCTGCCCCTGTAGAAGACTTGCCTGCTTCTCCTCCTCCTCCTCCACCTCTTGTTTCATCTACCACAGTCACATCCACCATCATAATCTCCACCCCATCTCCAACTTCAATTCCTTCTCCAACTCCACCACTCACTGAAGAACTCTTCCATCCTCTACATCAATACCCACACCTAGATATTGATTCATCCTCTCATATTCCATCTTTCACTCTTATAGATGATTCCTATATGGATGATTCTCCCTCATCCCCTCCTGAGCCACCATCCTCATCCACCTCTTATCAACAACTACTTCAAGACATAATTGCTCAAACATCCTTCACACCATCCATTTCCATTCCACTCTCTTCCATCTCCACAATTCCAATTTCCCAACCATCATTCCCTCAATCCACAGGTTCTCCTACAACATCTCCTGCTGCTCCACCCTTCATTGCTACCTCATCCATCCCTACCTCTGCTCAAGTCCCTCTTGAGAAAGTAAATCTTCCAGCCCTTGCAGACAGGTTATATGAGCTGATAGCTCCAAGGCTATCCCTCTTGCTGAAGACCTCTTTGGCTCCCCTTCTCAAAACAGTTCAGGAACTGTCTGCCAGTCTTTCTTCCATTCTTCCTTCTCAGGAAATCCCTTCTTATGGGTGCCTTCATCTAGTTCTCAATGCATCTAGGCAGGGGAGATGCCTCATGAAGTTGAAAGATTACTGCTATTGTATCTTCAGTCCAAGCTCCAGCTGCATCTGTTACATTCCTCACAGTGGACCTCAGGTCACTGTTATAAATTTTTGATTCTGTATACTTCAACTGTCTGCCAGTCCAGCAATCTGAAGATCTAACTAAGGCCATTGTGCCTATTTCCAGATGTGACCCCAGCCTAATAAGATCTTATATACATTCCATCAAGGCTGTTAACACTGCTTCTTCTGCTGCTCCTACTGCTGTTATTGATGTTTCTGTTAATTTTGATATTGATGTTTTTGAGAACATGCATATGACAGAGGCATTTGTTTTTGAGCCTGCTGTTACTGCTGCTAATGCTCCTTCTGAAGTTGATTTTCCAGTTTCATCTGTTACTACTGCTGCTGTAGCCTCTGTTTCTGAAAGTGCTGTATCTGAATCTGCTGTCACAACTCCTTCTGCCAATATTGCTTCTACTCCACTTCCTGCTGTTACTACTGTTGCTGTCTCTGCTGCTTCTTCTATTCAGTCTCAACAATAAAAAGATTATCTCAAAAGAATTGATGCAGTGTATGATAATCCTCCAAGCTCAGACAGTGATCAGTTCAGGACTGACTCAGATGATTCCTCTGCTACAATTGCAAGGAAAAGAAAAGCCAGAAGCAAGGCTATGAAAAGAGTTCCTCCAGAGAAAGTAAAAGATACAAATGACATTCCATACTACATACTGCATGATTGCCCTATCACAGAACCTTGGATGCAATACTTCAGGAATCAACTGAATGCTATGAAAAAGAAAAGAAAATATGACAAAGGATCTTCCCATTTTAATCCTCCTCCTCCTCACTCACCTGATGTAGGTGCATGTGGTAGTTCTGCTTTCCAATCCTCTGCCAGAAGCCAAACTTCATATCAACCTCAAGGTAGATCCCAGTACAGGGGAAATCAATCTAGAGGTTACCAGTCCAGAAGAGGACAGTACAGAGGAAATCAGAGAGAACTTAAAGTATACTCCAAAGGATATTCCAGGCAACATCCTTATCCAAGGGAAGGACAAGGTCCATCTGACACAACTTCTGGTCCCTTTCCTTATAAGCTGAAAGAACTAGTCTCTTCCAGAGCTCCTCCAGATAATCCTTCAAATAAATATGAGCCTCCTGTTCCATTTGAGGACCCAGAAAATAACTCCACCTCATGGACAACAAGAATGAAAGAATTGGCTGCTTTGGACCAAATCAAGAAAGCCAGAGAATAAGGAAAGGATACTTCAAATATCACTACTTTATCAGATCAAAGAAAGAAAGAGCTTGAGAGATACTCCTCCAGTAAATTTTTTGATTCAGAAAGCTATATGAAGCTGCATCCAGAAGCTGTAGTGCCCAGGCCAAAGCAACAAACCTCTCTAGGTGCAGCTAATGATAGAAGATCTAAGAAGGAAGCTCTCAATCCCAACAGAGAAATAGTTCTTATAAAGAGCAAGGAAAAAGAATGATTTTGTAAGATGACAGTATATTTTGTTTTCTGAACCATCTGAGATAATGTCTGTGTTTCTGCAATATCTTGTTTGTTATATTTCTGCTTTGTATGTTTTTTTCCAATATCTGTAAATAGTAATCCTAACCCAAATAGGGGAAGATTGTTGGAACACCCTATTACTGATTTGGGCAAGAATCACTATGTCTTTAGGAAATCTATTTTGACCTCCTTGTATAGATATACAGGTCAATTAGAATTGAGTCTAAGGGTTAGTATTGAAAGCTGCCCTCAAGACCAGATATTTCAGTTCAGGAGACCAAGTCATTTCATCGAGCTCACTTCGACGAATCATCGAACTCCATTCGACGATCTCTGAGCTTAACTTCAACAAGTCGTCGAACTCCATTCGACGATCTGCGAGCTCAGATCGACGTTATTGTCTCCAGTTTGTTTCTCTATCTCTGAGTTCAGTTCGACGATAGTTGAGCTCAGATCGACGATCTATGTTTCAATCTAAGTCCAGTCTCTGAGCTCAGTTCAACGATAGTGGAGCTCAGTTCGACGTTTTTCTAGTGAGATCGACGTTTTTAAAGATTCAAATTCAGACAGTTATGAAATTATTCTCAGCATTTATTTCAAGGATCTTGTAGCGATTTTCAATTAATTTGGAGCAAGTTTCAAGGGATTTTCAAAGGAATATTTTTATTGGACTTTCCTCCAGAAGACAAATGCAGTTAAGGAAGTCATTTATGACAGGCTAACGACTATCTTAGACAGAGAAATATTCATTCAGATCTAAGGAATGAAAGAGATATTCATATTCTGCTGGAAAAAAGAATAACATAGAAGAATAACATCATCAACAACAACTCTTACAACAATCATAACAACAGAAAGAGAAATAATTGCAGATATTCTCAGTCTTAGAATTCATACAAGAACACCATCACAAAAGGAGATCAACACACTGAAATTTTCAGATCCCTTTTGATTCCAGTGTTCAAAGGCCATCATCATTCAAGACTCTAGACATCACACATTTCAGTTGTTGCTGAAATCATCTTTTGCTGGAGATCACATTTTCTGAAGGCCTATCACCCTACTACAAAGCTTCACTTCCTGAACAACTCAAGATCTCAGGAGGAGCTTTGACAACATCCATTATCTTCTCTCTTATTGTTGACAGAGAAGATCATCTCATCCCTCTCTCCCTCTCTCTGCTGTAAAGGGTTTATCAAACTCCCTTCAAAAGTTTGTGCTGGTTTCTGAGACCTTGTCAAAACTCAGTGGTGGCAAGACACCTGATCAAAAAATCTGGTTTGATTTTTGAGCACCTTATCAAAAGCTCATTGGTGCCCAAGACACCTGATCAACTCATCCTGCAGTGGATTCCTACCTAGGGTGGTAGAAGAGTGGATGTACCCAGATTGATTGGGGAACCACTATAGCTCATTGTGTCTTCTGGTTGCTTACTTTCTTTTGTTTTCTGGCTGTGGTTTGTGATTGCTTTTTTGATTAAATAGTTGATGTAGTTCATTTGCTTCCCTGTTCACTTAGGAATACAACAACTATTGTAAAAAGTTTTTAGCAAGCACCATACTCTATTCACCCCCCTCTAGAGTATATCAGATCTAACCTGCACTTTCAGTCTTCATCAATGATATTCTGGTGTACTCACAGTGCAAGGAGGATCATTTCAAGCATCTTCATTTGGTTTTGGAGACATTGAGGAGGAACCAACAGTATGCCAAATTCTCCAAATAAGAGTTTTGGCTGTCCTCGGTAGCGTTCCTTGGTCATGTGGTCAGTGGTGAGGGAATTGCAGTAGATCTTGTGAAGGTAGATGCGATACGAGAGTGGCCTGTGATGTCTACTGTGTCAGAAGTCCGGAGTTTCCTGGGGATTGCGGGCTATTACAGACATTTTGTGGAGAACTTCTCCCAGATAACACTGCCCCTCACTACCCGGACAAGGAAGGATCAGAAGTTTGTTTGGTCGCCGAAGTGCGCACAAGATTTCGAAGAACTAAAGTCTCGTCTGACCACGACACCTATCTTATGTTAGCCTTATGGTTTGGATGGCTTTGAGATCTACAGTGACACCTCTGGGAGTGGATTAGGCTGTGTTCTACTTCAGCATGGAAAGGTGATAGCCTATGGGTCGCATCAGCTGAAGGTGCATGAGAGGAATTACCCGGTCCATGATTTGGAGCTGACAGTCATGGTATTCGCTCTCAAGCTTTGGATGCATTACAGGGTTAAGGTCGATATCTATTCAGATCACAAGAGCCTGAAGTATCTGATAGATCAAAAGGATCTGAACATGTGTCAACGTGGGTGGATGGAGTTCCTTGGGGATTACACCTACAAGATTCATTATATCCTTGGGAAGGGGAACGTTGTGGCAGATGCTTTGAGCGGTAGGGATCCCGTACGGGCCAACTGGATAGAGATGCATGACGAGCGGCTCATTCGAGATCTTGAGGACTTGGAAATCTCTTGTGTTGACAAGGGATCCAGTATAAATGCGTGTTTTAGTTTGACGTAGATTTAATATGACCTGGCTGATCGGATTCGGCAGGATTTGGAGCTAGATGACAGCATGAAGCGGTTCATGGCTGAGGCTTTGGATTTGTCAAATTCCCAATTTACTGTCGCTGGCAGGTTATTATGGAAGGATGGTCGTCTGTGCATCCCAAAAAGTGGGTAAACTTCGAGAAGAATTTATGTATGAGGCGCACTTTACCAAGTACTCGATTCACCCCGGGAGCACCAAAATGTTCAAAGACATGAAGAAATTGTTCTGGTGGTCGGGTCTGAAGAAAGACATAGTGTTGTATGTGGAGAAGTGTCAGACCCGTGCCTTGGTAAAGGCCGAGTGCCAGATACCTGGTGGATTCCTGAAGTCCTTGCCTATACCAGAGTGAAAATTCGATGACATCTCCATGGATTTTATGCATGGTTTGCCGAGATTGCACAAAGGGAACAATGTCATTTGGGTGATCGTAGATTGTCTAACGAAGGTGTCACACTTCATACCCAATAGGAAGGATGATTCAATGGAGAAACTAGCAAAGTTTTATGGGGACAGCATAGTCCGTTTGCACGTACCCCGGAGCATCATTAGTGACCGAGATGATCGGTTAACATTTAACGATTAGAGGCTCATTCATCAGTTATTGGCTACCCAGTTGAACTTCAGCATGGCCTTTCAACCACAGACAGATGGTCAGATTGAAAGGGTGAACAGGATGTTGGAAGATATACTTTGTATGTGTGTTTTGGATTTTGGGAAATGGTGGGAGGACCATTTTTTATGATTAAATTTGCGTACAATAACAGCTACCATGCCATCATACAGATGGCGCCCTTTAAGGCCCTGTACGGAAGGAGGTATCATACGTCGTTGGCTTGGGTAGAAATGGGACAATCGAAGTTGTACAAGAAAAGGGACATTGAAGATGATACTTCAACAATACGGTTGATACGAGAACGACTACTGATCACTCAAGATAGACAGACCAAGTATTATAATGCCAAGCACCAAAACATGGAGATTGCGGTGGGAGATTGGGTGTACCTCAAGATAAAATCATTTAAAGGTGTATCAAGGATTCAACGCTTAAAGAAGTTTAGTATGAGGTATGTTGGGCCTTTTGAGATCTTGGAGCGGATTGGTGAAGTCGCCTATTGTTTGGCTCTCTTGGTGGAGTTGAGCAGTTTGCATGATGTGTTTCACATCTCAGTGCTGTGAAAGGCTATTCAAGAGCCTACACAAGTGATTGTTGTGAATCAAGTGATGGACGATTGTGGGTTGACAACAAAGGTCAAGCCCATTCGTATCGAGGACGTTGAGGTCAAGCAGCTGCGAAACAAGTCTATTAGAATGGTCAAGGTCCTTTGGGACAACTGTGGCCGTGAGGAGCTGTCTTGAGAGCACGAGAAAACTATGAGGGAGGAGTTCCCAGAGTTATTTCCCTAAGGTAATCAGATGTACTGTTTACTTTTATATTTTTCCAGTAATGTCAAATTTCGGGACGAAATTTCTTTAAGTAGAGGAGATTTGTAACACCCCAAATTTCCGAAGATGCTTATATGGGGGTTACCGCTCGGCGGTAACTGTTACCGCACGGTGATAACTTCAGGATTTCATCGAGCGCGTCAAGTTCTTGAGAAAACATCGAGCTCACGAAAAAGTGGTTACCGCACGGCGGAAGGTTGTTACCGCATGACGGTAGCAGGGGAATTAACTTGGCAGACCCCCTAGGGAAGTTATCGCCCGACAATAGTGTTACCGCAGGCAATAGCTGGGTCAATTTAATTGTTATGGCTCTTGAGATCTTACCGCGCGGCGGTAGAGGTTAGCGTGCGGCGATAGCAGTCGTAACCGACGCTCTCTATCACTCGGCGTTAGCATCCTATCGCGTGGCGGTAGCGATCCCGAAATGACGTGGCCGTGTGTCGGCCTCTGATTGGAGGGTTTGGGCAGTTATGCTTGAAATGAGGCTTTGAATTAAAGTACCACGTGGCGGTAGCTAGTTACCGTGTGGCAGTTGCTTGGCATATAGTCGTGCTTTGGCCATTTTCACTGCATTTCTTTTGGGAAGGAGTTCTGGCCTGGTTTTCCTGGAGGAGGTGTTGCATACCGAAAGGAAGTTCTCGCCAACGTTGGAGTTTCTAAGCTCCGATTCGCGAGTCGAGTCCGAATCTGAGGAGGCAAGATTGTTGCGATCGTTTTCATCCGTCTAGATCTTTGGTATGACACAAAAGAGAACGCAAAGGGTAACGATTCTCAACTTGGACATGTGAAGTCCTCTTCCTTTTGCATAAGAAACCCTCTCCCGCGAGTGTACGGTGAGCGTGAGGTATTCCTTCGGGTAAATATGGATTATCCCCATAGTTTTGCATATAGAGTTCAGAATCGAAGTACGGACATAAGCATGGTGTGCGAAGCCCATCCGGACGGGTTATCCTGGATTGGTGATTTTTTTTCATTATGCAAGTATTGCCGGAGAAAACTCCGTGCTGTTTGTTTTTCGGGTTTTTACGTGGTAGAATACAGCGGGGAGCCTTGGGGACTAACCCCAAGGAGTGTTGAAATTTGTGAAGTGGAAGTGGTTGACGGGACAGGCCGGGCGGCCTGAGCGGACAGAGTCGGCGGACTAGGCGGACTGGGCGGACTGCTATTATGCGGCCTGGTGGGAGGTCTAGTAGAAGCTGGATGATCTTCTGAGCGGGTTGTGCAGACTATGTCCGCAGCTTGGGAGGTCTGTTATCTGCGGATAGGGCGTTGGTTGATTGGTTTAGCAAAGGAGCGGCCTGAGCGGATACAGGTTCGCGGACTGGTGCACGTTGCTTAGTGGTCTTGTTGCAAGCTTGTGTTTTCCGGCGGATTGGATCATGTCCGCAGGAGGCTTGCGGACTGGCATGTCCGCAGGTGTTCACTATTGCGGACTGGGTTTAGAGCTTGGCTGTGGCCTTGCTAAGCTCTGGTGGTACAACAGGTGCACTGCTGTGGAGTTCTATGGAGGACTGGTGTGTGGAGTCCGGCAGGTGGCCATTACTTTGGGCAGGTGTGCGAGTAGCTTGCAGACTGCTTCTCCTTGGCGGAGTGTTGGCGGTCTGTGTTGCTATGATGTTTGGCGGACGGAGCTATGTCTGTCATGCTCGCATTAGGCCTTTGGTGGTTCTGGACTTGGTCACACTCTGTGTCAAGACCAAGGTGTCCGCAGTATCCGCCAAGTCCGCTGTTGACCAGGCGGATTGTTGCTAACTCTGCTTTTGGTCATGGACTTGTGGCGGATGGTGGCTTGAGTCTTGTTCTATGCAGATTGTCTCTGGTTTGTGCGGACAGTCACAAAGGGGGGTTGCTGTCCTGTAGTGGTTGAAGGCTTTGCGGGCTGATGCCTTGTCCGCATAGCTTGGGCGGACTGATGAGGGTTCGCCGAAGTTGCCTTGATCCTGGCGGGTTGATCCTTGGAATCCGGCTAAGTCCTTGCGGACTCGGCGGACGGGTGTTGTTAGTGCGCGAGCTGGGGCTGTGTCTCTATCCACTAGGGAGGTGACCACACTCCTCACCTCGCCTATAAATAGGACCCCTCGGCACATATACAGTAACTGAGTGAACAATAAGTGGGGCTTGAGCGAATTGCTGCGGTCTGCATTTTTCTGTCCGCGCGGGTTGAGTAGAGCTGACGGTTTCCTGTATGCAGGTCGTGCGGGTAACTTCAAGGAGCCAGGAGTTTGGCTTTGACTTCAGTTAGTGCTTGGAAGTGTGCGGACTCTGCGGTCTCAGCAGGTCGCTCTGCGGCTTGTCAGTTCTATGCTTCAATATTTGCAAGTTCTAATAACCTGTCCGCCAGACGCAGGCGGGTAGGCGGTCTGTTCTTCAGTTCATCAGTAATAGGCGAATAACGGTGTGTCTGCGCGGCCTCGCGGCTTCGGCGGACTCCGTGTCTATTCGTAGGATTCCAGCGTCAGCTCGGGCGGGTTCGGCGGACTTGGCAACTTCGGCGGTCTCGGCGGTTTCCAGAGCTATCCGCCCGGCTTGTGTTTTGTGCTTTCTGTTACAGCTGTTTGTACTAGCGAAATCATGTCTCTCTACGTATACCTCGCCTTGTAAATAAGTTAAATGAATATAAGATCTGCTTGTTCTTCCATGTGCTTGGTGTGTTGATCTTGCTCCCTGTTTTTTTGCTAGATCAAAGTGTGAACCAGGTAGTGCCGAAGATATTAATTTGGAGTTTGGGCTATCTTGCTGACCACTTTGAGAAAATTTAACTTGGTATCAGAGGGAGGTTCAGTTGCTTGAGCGGTCTTCAACCAGTGTTGTGCTCTGTGTTTGAGTGGTGATCAACCTGTGTTGGTGCTCTATGCTTCTGAAGGCTTATCCAAGCTGTTGTTGCAATGGAAGGGAGTTATGCAAGAGGTCTTGGCATTGAACTCTTAACGCCGACTAACTTTAAGAAGTGGAAGTTGTGCATGAAGAGTTATCTTCTTGGCGAGGAGCTGTGGGAAGTCGTCGGTGGTGACGACAGACAGGAAGTCACTGCTGCATTTGGTACTGCTGAGCAAGTGAGGCTCTGGAGAAAAGCAAATGCAAAAGTGGAGTTTATTCTCAAGAGGGCCGTGTCACCAGAACTGTTTGATCACATCATTGGATGTGAGTCGGCTGCTAATATTTAGACAACCATTGATGAGTTGTTCAATAGGAAGAATGTGGCGCGACTTCAGTTCCTGGAGAATGAGTTGGCCAGGACAACTCAAGGAGACCTTACCATCTCTAAGTACTTCCTGAAGATGAAGAGCTTGTGTACTGAGCTGTCGGCACTTGATCCTGATGAGCCTATCTCTGAGGCTAAGTTGAAAAGGCACATAATCCGCGGCTTGCGGAAGGAGTATGTTGCCTTTGTGACATCTGTTCAAGGTTGGGCTACTCAGCCATCTCTGCTAGAGCTTGAGAACCTGCTTGGATCACAAGAGAGCTTGGCAAGGCAGATGGCTGGAGTTAATATCAATCAGGAAGGTAGTGAAGCTCTCTTCTCAGGCAAGAAGAAGAAAGGATGAGAAGGGAAGAAGAAGAAGAAGCAGGTCACTGGTGAGAAGGAGCCTTCAACTTCATATCAGCCGGAGAGGAGCGCTGCTCCAAAGTAATGGAAGAAGAACTTGAAGTGCTACCGGTGTCATCAGCGAGGGCACTTCAAGCGGGACTGCAAGGTCAAGCTGCAGCCTGGGCATGCTGCAGGAAAGGAGGAAGCTTGCTCTAGGAGTGAAGAAGCAGAATGAGGCGGAGATTTCTTGATGGGCACTTGTGTTCGTGCCTTGTCTGCTGAGGACTTCAACATCGAGTGGGTCATGGACTCCGGGTGTGGTCATCACCTCACCGGAGATAAAACGAAGTTCTCCTCCATGCAAGCATACTCAGGTAATGAAGCTATTATCACTGCTGATAATACTGTTTATGCAGTAGAGAAAGAGGGGGGTCGTATCTTTGGGTAGTGATCAAGGACCACTCACATTAAGAAGTGTGTATCACATGCCGGGCATGAAGAAGAATCTCTTCTCGGTGACCAATACAGTAGATGCTGGTTATCATGTTCTGTTTGGGCCAACAGACGTGAGGTTCCTTCGCAACTTATCAGCGGTTAAGGCTGATGTTGCTCATATAGGGAGGAGAGTTAAGAACTTATTTGTTCTTGCTACTAACGCTTATGTTGATCGCATGAGAGCCAACGATAGCGGTGCTATCTGGCATGAGAGGCTGGGGCATGTAAGCATGGACAAGCTGAAGGCTATGGCTAGTAGAAGTTTGGTGAGAGGTCTGCCTAAGTTATCCTCCTTTGGTGACGGGCATGTTTGTGTGGGGTGTCAATACGGTAAGGTGCATCTCCTTCCGTTTGATAAATCACAAATAAGGAGCAAGCAACCATTGGAGTGCATTCATGGCGACTTGATGGGACCAACGGTCACTGCCAGCCTTGGTGGAAGCAGATACATGCTTGTCTTGATTGATGACTACTCAAGATATACTTGGGTTTATTTCTTGAAGGAGAAGTCAGAAGCCTTCCGTTTGTTTGTGGAGTTCAAGGAGTTGGTAGAAGGCCGGCTTGGATTGCGGATCAAGAAGCTTAGAACTGACAATGGTGGTGAGTTTATCTCCTCCGAGTTTTCTAACTTCTGCAGGAAGCACGGGATCCAACGAAAGCTCACTTGTGCTCACACTCCACAACAAAATGGAGTAGCGGAGCGGAAGATCCGCCATTTGATGGAGACTTGCAAATGCTGGCTTCATGCGAAAGACATTCCAAGGTCCTTCTGGGCGGAAGGGATGTCTTGTGCTTCTTATGTCATCAACAGGATGCCGCTCAACCCAATCAACATAAAGACTCCTATTGAGTTGTTGCTGAAGGAGAAGCCAAGTGTGGGACACCTTCGGGTGTTCGGTTCAACTTGCTATGTGCATGTCCTGGATGCTTCACGGACTAAGCTGGATGCAAAGGCAAGGAAGCTTGTCTTTGTTGTCTACGATGAGCGGAAGAAGGGATGGAAATGCATGGACCCAGCGACGAATACGTTTGTTGTATCAAGAGATGTTGTCTTTGACGAACTGACGTCGTATGGTGGTGGCTCGGTTGAGCTTGCTGGAAGCAAGGTTGATGAAGAACCCAAGGTGGCTGCTGAAGGGTTGGAAGAGGAGCTTGTTGTTTCACCAGCAGCTCTTGTTGCTTCTAACTCCGAGGATGAGCCTTCTGGCTCAGGAAGCAGGGGGAGCACTGCTCAAAGCTTGTCCCAAGTAGGAGTTGAGCCCGAAGAAGCAACGGAAGCAGTGAGCAAGGAGCCGACCCTTCGGAGATCGAAGAGGGTTATTAAGCCACCTGCTCGTTACTGTGATGACAATGCAGTGAGCTTTGTCTCCTGCTTCTTTGTAGGTCCTCTAGATGAGCGAGATCCTGCAACCTTCAACGAGGCCACTGGAGTTAAGGAGTGGGAAGATGCCATGAAGGAAGAGATTGCTGCTCTCAAGAAGAATGAAACCTGGGATCTTGTGCCCAAGGTTGATGATATTACTCCGGTGACTTGCAAGTGGGTGTTTAAGTTGAAGAAGAAGGCTGATGGAAGCATTGATAGATATAAAGCTCTCCTGGTCGCTCGAGGATTCTCACAACAGTACGAAGAAGACTATGAGGAGACGTTTAGTCAGGTTACAAAGATGACTTCAGTTAGAGTGGTGATCGCCTTGGCTGCAAGCAAGGGATGGAGGATGTGGTATCTTGATATAAAGAATGCCTTTCTTTACGGAGAAATTGATAAGGACATCTTCATGGATCAGCCACTTGGATTTATTTCTGAAGATCATCCGGGCTATGTCTGCAAGCTCAGGAAGGCTCTCTATGAGTTGAAGCAAGCTCCTAGAGCTTGGTATGGAAAGATAGCATAGTACTTGCAGTTCTGCAGTTATCTTGCTTCCAACTCAGATTCCAGCTTGTTCATCAAGAATAAGGGGGAGCTTCAAGTCTTGGTCCTAATGTATGTGGATGATATGATCATCACAGGAAATTCGGAGGAGGAAGTAGCAAGGCTCAGGGTTGAGCTTGCTATACGCTTCGAGATGAAGGACTTGGGAGAGCTTCATCACTTTCTCGGTCTTGAAGTGGAGAGGAAGAAGAGCGGTATACTCATTTGCCAAAGAGGATATGCAGATCGCATTGTGAAGCAGTTCGGCATGGACGAAGGAAAGAGTTGCTCTACACCACTAGAACATGGGCTGAAGCTTCGACGAGATGAGGGAAGGATTCTTCCTGACCCCTTGGTGTTCAGAGCTCTTGTTGGGAGCTTGATCTACATGACGATTACAAGGCCAGACATTGCTTACGCTGTTGGCCGAGTAAGTCGGTTTATGGCTGAACCAAGGAAGTCACATCTAGTGGCGGCAAAGAGTATTTTGAAGTATGTCAAGATAACTTCTGACATGGGACTCCTCTATAGAAGGGACTCAGATTTTGCCTTGCTTGGGTACACGGATGCTGACTATAGCGGTGATTCGGATGATCGGAGGTCAACTTCAGGTTATGTATTCACTTGCGGTTCAGCTAGCATCTCGTGGTGTAGCAAGAAGTAGGACTCGGTGTCTGTCTCAACAACGGAGGCAGAGTATAAGGCTTCAGCCTTGGCTGCTCGGGAAGCCATCTGGTTGAGGAGGCCTATAGAGGATGTGCATGAAGAACTGCAAGGGCCAACTTTACTCCGGGGTGACAATGAGAGTGCTCTCAAGCTGGTTAACAATCCAGTGTGTCACGCTAGGACCAAGCATATAGAGATCGATCATCACTTCATAAGGGAGAAGGTTTTGGAGGGATCTCTGCTAGTCGTGCATGTTCGGAGTGAAGATAATCTTGCTGCATCTTCACGAAGCCACTGTCGAAGGGGCCTTTTGAGCGGTTTCGTAGCTTGCTGGGTTTGGTCACCACTTCTCACTTCAAGGGGGAGTGTTGAAATTTGTGAAGTGTAAGTGGTTGACAGGACAGGCCGGGCGGCCTGAGCGGACAGAGTCGGCGGACTAGGCGGACTGGTGTTATGCGGCCTGGTGGGAGGTCTAGTGGAAGCTGGCTATTCTTCTGAGCGGGTTGTGCAGACTATGTCCGCGGCTTGGGCGGTCTGTTATCTACGGATAGGGGGTTGGTTGATTGGTTTAGCCAAGGAGCGGCCTGAGCGGATAAAAGTTCGCGGACTGGTGCACGTTGCTCAGTGACCGTGTTGTAAGCTTGTGATTTCTGGTGGATTGGATCCTGTCCACAGGAGGCTTGCAGACTGGCATGTCCGCAGGTGTTCGCTGTTGCGGACTGGGTTTAGAGCCTGGTTGTGGCCTTGCAAAGCTCTGGTGGTACAGCAGGTGCGCTGCTGTGGAGGTCTATGGCGGACTGGTGTGTGGAGTCCGGCAGGTGGCTGTTGCTTTGGGCAGGTGTGCGAGTAGCTTGCAGACTGCTTCTCCTTGGCGGAGTGTTGGCGGTCTGTGTTGCTAGGATGTTTAGTGGACGGAGCTATGTCTGCCATGCTCGCATTAGGCCTTTGGGGGTTCTGGACTTGGTCACACTCTGTGCCAAGACCAGGGTGTCCGCAGTATCCGCCAAGTCCGTTGTTGACCGGGCGGATTGTTGCTAACTCTGCTTTTGGTCATGGACTTGTGGCGGATGGTGGCTTGAGTCTTGTTCTATGCTGACTGTCTCTGGTTTGTGCGGACAGTCACTAAAGGGGGTTACTGTACTGCAGTGGTTGAAGGCTTTGCGGGCTGATGCCTTATCCGCATAGCTTGGGCAGACTGATGAGGGTTCGCCGAAGTTGCCTTGCTCCTGGCAAGTTGATCCTTAGAATCCTGCTAAGTCCTTGCGGACTCGGCGGACGGGTGTTGTTAGCGCACGAGCTGGGGCGGTGTCTCTATCCACTAGGGCGGTGACCACACTCCTCACCTCGCCTATAAATAGGACCCCTTGGCACATATACAGTAACTGAGTGAACAGTAAGTGGGGCTTGGGCGAATTGCTGCGGTCTGCGTTTTTCTGTCTGCGTGGGTTGAGTAGAGCTGATGGTTTGCTGTGTGCAGGTCGCGCGGGTAACTTCAAGGATCCAGGAGTTTGGCTTTGACTTCAGTCAGCGCTTGGAAGTGTGCAGACACTGCGGTCTCAGCAGGTCGCTCTGCGGCTTGTCAGTTCTCTGCTTCAACGTTTGCAAGTTCCAATAACCTGTCCGCCAGGCGCAGGCGGGTAGGCGGTCTGTTCTTCAGTTCATTAGCAGTAGGCGAATAACAGTGTGTCCGTGCGGCCTCGCGGCTTCGTCGGACTCCGTGTCTATTCGGCGGATTGCAGCGTCAGCTCGGGCGGGTTCGGCGGACTTGGCAACTTCGGCGATCTCGGCGGTTTCCAGAGCTGTCCGCCCGGCTTGTGTTTTGTGCTTTCTGTTACAGCTATTTATACTAGCGAAATCATGTCTTGCTATGTATACCTCGCCTTGTAAAGAAGTTAAATGAATATAAGATCTGCTTGTTCTTCCATATGCTTGGTGTGTTGAGCTTGCTCCCTGTTTTTTCCGCTAGATCAAAGTGTGAACTGGATAGTGCCGAAGATATTAATTTGGAGTTTGGGCTATCTTGCTGACCACTTTGAGAAAATTTAACAAGGAGCACCGAGAAAATTGGGCAGAAACGCATTTTTGCCAAGTATCGCACAACGTTAATGATACTGCCGGCGGTAGCTCTGTGAGAGAGCTGTTGTGAGGCCTGTCTCGTGGAGACCTAGGGGCCAGTATGTGGGGCTGAGAGGTCTGGGAGCCCAGCTTGGTGGCCTGAGAGCCAACCTTGTACATAACCAGGTTATGTATTATTATATGAATGATACATTGTGAATCGGGGAGACTGACCCGCGTCGATGACTTAAATTAACATGGCGATGTGAGCAACATGTTGAGCTTAATCGTACCCGCTCTATGTGGTTCGGTTAAGGAGACCTAATGTACGTAGTACTTACCAGGGGCATAGAGGGCGAGTCTTAGGCTTTGGCCGGAGAATGTCGTCCTGGGGGAGGTGGTGAAGCCTCAGAATGGACCAGATTCACCGAGAATATGCCCTGAGAGCACGGGGTGTGTGTCCGTTCGTGCCTACGCTTGTGGTGAAGTGTGCTTAAGTTTCACTTTCATTATTATGTTTGGTTTTGCTAATAATTTGCAGGGAAGGAGCTCCGCCGCCCCGTGTAAGGGGGCGGGGTCGTTATAATTTGGTCAGCTTTAGCTGACCGTTGCTTTGTTTTGCCACCGCTCAGTGGATTGTTCGTGCAGGAATAGGTGAGCCAAGTGGCAAGTAGTGGGCTAAAGCCCTTGATGCTGTGCTGGCCCTCGAAGGTCAGAGCTAGTTTTTACTTTTCTTTGTTTTCATGTATGATTGGCCTACGTGGCGAAGTATGTAAAACACTTTTATTAAAGATGAATATTGTAAGGCCTTAAGGCTAAGACTCTTTGTGTATTTGGTTTTTCATTCCTGCCTTGTGTTATAGTGGACATTCATGTTCTGTGATGGGTTCATATAACATATTTAAAATCTTCTGCAAGAATGCCCTGTGTTAGGTCTCGAAATTTTGTAATAGTATTTTGGTATTAATATGTAACTCCACTGACTGTCCGTCAAAACCTTCTCACTTCACTAAAACCATCGGGCGGCGGGTGCCCTGAGAACCGTGTAAGAGGAATGAACAGGGAGGAGATTAAGGGACTGTTTGTAGAAGAGTATGGCCAGGTCGACCGCTGCGCCACACATATCCACCACCGCGTCATAAATGGATCATCGTTGGCACCAGAGGTCTTGGCACACCTAGTCCCAACAGGATTCAAGGTTCCAAATATCGAGTCTTACAACGGGACCTAAGATCCCCTCGAGCACGTGAACCATTTTTTCACGATCCTTTGAATCTACAACGTGCTGACCAGAAGCTCTACTAGTTTTCCCTGTTACGCTGAAGGGACAGGCAAGAACGTAGTTCCACTCACTTAGGAAATCAAATGAGCGGTCTGAAACTTAAATCTGTTGACCCAACATTTCTTAGACTAGTTTATCATAAATCACAGGATCGTTAAGGACCAGTCCCATCTCTCCAGAATCAGTCAAAATGAGGGGAAACCCTCAATGAGTTTTCCATTGATTCACAACAAAGGCAAGGCAAATCCCTATGGTAGACCTTGAACTCCTGCACAGAGTCTTCCTTGGGGGACTCTGTAACGGAGGGTTTTATTCTTCCATGATAAGGGAAACAATCCCTAGTTACCTAGACCCTAATACACAGATTTGAGGCCTTAATTTTGGCAAATGAAGCAATCGAGGCACACCATCGATAGTTCGAGGGTGTTGCAAATTGGAAGAGAAAGGAAGCAGTGCTGAGGCACCTGGAGGAGTGCCAAGTGAATCCCCGCCAGCAAGAGCCACGTATGGACCCCCCCACTCCTCCCCCTCCCCCCACCCATATCGAGGGTATACATCACTCGATACTTCGCGTACTAACGTACTCTACACCATCCGAGATGACCCACCACTATGAATACCACGGGTGATCCCCGTGCGCAAGTGGGATTGGGCGAAATATTGTGAGTTCCACAAAGGAACGGGCCACCCTACTGAGGAGTGTGTTAAGTTGAAAGACAAAATTGAGCATCTCATTCGTTAAGGAATTCTTGGAAGATTTCTTTAGGACCATACAAGGAATCAGCCAGCCCCGTAGAGGAGGGATCAACCACCTACGTGTCAGGAAGCGCCCGGGGGCAGCCAAGTTGTGGGAACAATCGAGACCATCGTTGGGTCCCTATTTGCCACCATAAACTCCATTGCATAGAGCAAGAAGAATTAGAATGCATCAATGAGGGAAAGTATGAGCTTCGAGGGCGAGGGCTTAAAAGGGTTGCTTACCCCCCCCCCCCCCCCCATCAGGAACAACCAGTTACCACTGTAGAGATCGGGGACCCGAGATTCCACATCAAGCAGATATTGGTAGAAAACAGCGGCTTGATCAATGTGTTGCTCATGCCAGCTCTATGAGGAATGCAAATCTCAAAGGAAAGTCTCCATCCTGCAATAGGTTTGATCTATGGTTTCAATGGAGGATCATTCCTGATCAAAGGAATGATCACCCTCCCAGTCACTTTAGGAGAATTCCCAAAGCAGACGACACACCAGGTCCAGTTCATAGTAGTTGAATCAGAGCCACCATACAATGCGATATTCGGTCATCCGCTCTAGACAACATGTGATTTATTAATTTCCTAAAATAATCAGTAATTATTATAATTTTCCCAAATTATTGCTACATGTGATTTTGAACATGAAGTGTCACTTTTTTTATCAAACCAACAAGTTAAAATTATTCTAACATTATCTTGAGTAATAATAGCTCTGAACCAAATTTCACATCATTCCAATAATATTTGATATTTAATTTCTAATTACAAAAAACTGATCCAATAGGTCATGTTATACATGAAGTACTATAAATATTCATCAAATAATTCCACAAAAATTACTGGAGATTAAAAATAGTAAATAATTATTTATTCCAAAATATATAATTTTATAATTCAATTTGAGCATAATTATCTCAATAATATAGAAGGGGCAAAATGGTAATTATAATTGTAACCCTAAGATTCTGACTTTCAAAAATTACAGTTAATTTATCCAGTATTTATCATACCAAATAATTGCTATTGGCAACATTTTATAATTTTTACAACTACTTGAGTCACCCTAATTTCACTAATACACTTACATAACAAAAATGTTAATTAATTCATTTGCTAAGCAAATCAACTCCAAATATTCTAAAATTTCATGAGGAGGTGTACTTTCACTAAATAATTGCATGTATAAAATTTCACTAGATTTGACCAAGCTAATCTTGCTAAATTCACAAGATACACCTTTTTGGCTAAATGCACACCACTTCACAAACAACATGACAAATTGCAAGTGAGATTCACCATCGTACATGGGTCTGAAGGATCTGAAATTTTTATCAGGGCCGTATACCTACTTAATGAACCTCTCACCAAAATTTGGGATTAACATAATAATTATTTTTTAAAATATTCCATTTATATGAAAAATCACATTTTTCCTAAAAGTATAGGAAAATATTGTCCAAAAATTCAAATTTTTGGACTTTAGATTTATCTATAGTATATTATTACATGCCCCAAATTTCATGGCAATCACCTTAGCCAGTTAAAAGTTATTAAGTAAATAATGACTGTCATACCCTAAGGACCAGTCCCATAAGAATTGTCCTACAGGGAGCTACAATGCTCCAAATGACCTAATTTCATTTTTAATTAACGTAGACTCACAGGGCTACCTTTTTCATGTTGGACACTTTTCGTGGTTCAACACCTAAAGTCCTCATTCTTCAGCATTAAGAAGTACATATTAAAGAGAGCAAAATATATATAATAATTAATATTAATCCAAATCAACGGTGGTGATTTCGTCTTCCTCCTCTAGCCAAGGGATGGGATCTGTTGAAAATGGTGAAGTAAAAGTGGGTGATTGGGCGACCTGTCCGCGCGGACTGTGCGGACAGGACTAACGAATAGCCAGGTCGGCGGAGCTGTTGCAGACGACATGTTCTTTGGCGGCCTAGGCGGTCTGTTCGCGCGGACTACGCGAATAGAGGTGGCAGTCAGCGAGGCCGACATATGGTCGGAAGGCAGCTTGTCCCCAGAAGGTAACCGGCTGGATAGCTTCTCTATCTGTGAAGTCCGACAAGAAGCAGACTGGACTGGAGCTCGGCAGACCAGCTTGGTAGATGCCTTGGTCTATCTCTGGAGCGGCAAGCGGAAGCCGCGGGGATCGCCATTTAGTGCGGACAGGTGCTGGAGTTTGCCGGGATTGGCGGACTGGATCTAGTGTCCGCTAGTAAGTGCGGACTGACCATTATGGCTGGAGTGGACTTGGATGATTCTGAATCAAGTCCATGGTTGGCTCAGTCCGAGGAGATCGCACAATTAAGCGCGGACTGCTTATCAGTCTGCCGAGCTCGGCAGCAGTGCCGTGTGCCTTGGTTGCGAGCTTGGGGAATGCAGACTGGAGTTGCATCCGCAAGGCGTACAAACTGATGTTGTATCCACTGAGTGTGGCAGTTGCATGTCTTGGTGGCGTGGCTGCGGGCTTGGGGAATGCGGACTGGAGCTGCGTCCGCGGTTAAGCAGACAAGGTGTTGCTGCAGAGTCTGCGGTTACTAAGTCCTGGCTGGCCTTTGATGACAAGACAGACTGGGTCGTTGTCCGGCCTTGGTGATGCTTAGGTGGTGTGGCTATCCTGCACAGGTCGCGGACGGACTGGATGTCTATCCGCGGCTTGCGAATACACTTGTTCTTGCTGTGGGATGAGGCCATGATCCTATCGGCTAGGACGGTGACCACACTCCTCATCGTGCCTATAAATAGGACCTCCTGTCACATCAATTGTATGTGCGAATGAACAGTAAGTGAACTCGCAAATAGTTGTTGCGGGCTGGATTTTGGTATCCACGCTGGTTGAAGGAGACCGGTTTGTGCTGTGCAAGTTGTGCGGATAGCGTTGGAAAGCCAGAACTTGGATCTGATTGTGGTCAGGGACAGTATGGACTCTGCGGTTAGCAACATGCGATAAACAGCAGGTCGCGGACAGCGACCAGACGGTCTTCTCTTTGCCAACTAGTTTCCCGGTTCAATAAGTCGTCTGCATCAGGCGACCTGTCCAGTTCGCATCAGCAGCTTGTGTGGTCTGGCGGCTAGGCGATCTCGCGGGTAGGCATCTTGCAGATCGGCGGCTAGAGCTCAGCATTGGAATAACGGGCAGTCCACACGACTTGGTTTGCGGTCTGGCGACCTGAGCGGTCTATGCGGACTCCATAGTGCAGGAGTAGAACCTGCGGCTACTTATTCAGTCCACCCAGTTTGATTTGCCTTGTAATTGTTCTGTTTTCCCTTTGGTTGTTTTTGGCGAATCATGTCTCGTCATGTATGTCTCGCTTTGTAAGAAGATTGCTGTTATCAATAAGGACTCTTGTTGCTGATGGTGTCTCTGGTTGTGATATAACCTTCTAGTTGAGATAACCACTGCTCATTCCAAGATCCGGAAAATTCAACAGGATCCACCCGACCTATAGCTTTTCTAGAGCCATTTGTCGGCCATCCGGCCACTTTCCCGTCCGGCCACCGCCACCACCACCTCCGTTGAGGTGATGGCTATCGCCTGACAATGGTTTGGCCGCAGGAAGTGGTGTTTTCCGACGAACCCGCCTCCATGGAATTTTCTAAAAATCTCCATTTTTCTCACATTGGATTGGGCTCTGTTGAGCCCGATTTCTCTCCTATTGGATCTACGATACTAGCACAAGGGGAGAGGAGGAGAAACATGCCTGATTTCGGGCTTGGATGCGGCTACTCCGGCGGGTGGCCATGATTTTTGGCGCTTTCCGACGAACCTCTCCCGATCTTGATTCTCCACCGATTGCTTTAATGTAATAGTTGATTTCGACTGCCAAGGAGATTCTGAAGTGTTGAAAGGATCGAATTGAGCTTTGAGGGTCTCTATATAGGAGATCCAAGTTATGGGGGTTATGGTCATGACCATTAAAGGCCCTCCTTAATGGTGGCCAACCATAACTATTAGAAACCTCATCCTCTTCATTAGGGAAGATGAAAGAAGGGGTTGGGGAAGAAGAAGATAGTGCCACTTGGTCTCCCTCCATTATTTCCCCTCCAAATGAAACTTCCCTCCTAATTACCCCCATTAAAACCCCTAATTAAAATAATAAATTAGATTAAATAAATTTGAAAATTTAGTGGGACTTAGGATGGGCCTTGGGCAAGGCCTTAGACCACTTGAATTGGGTTAGGCTCTCATTTAGCCTTTAGGGTTAATTGACCATGGTTGACCTGGGGTTGACTTGTGTACATTGGGGGTGCACATAGCAGTTTCCCTAAGTTCAAGCTGAGCTATGATCACACTAGGGCCTCCATGGACCACTCAAGCCCTAACCCTAACTTTAGGGGCCTAGAAGCGTGGGGGACGTTACAACTTTTGATTGCAATTGGCCTAGGAGCAGAAATGTTGTTGGATCGTGAGATGTACGAACATATTTCCATGCACGAGCGAGGTAACGAGTTCTCTTTACTCCAGTTTTAACCTTCTATTTTCTATTTCATTTCATGTCATTGGCAAAATGGATGAATTAGTAAACAAAAGTTGAAATAAGTACCCAATTCATTTTTAGTAGTTTTAATTGTTTGTCCTCATTTTCGGCCTTAAAAGCTTTGATCTTTATGTTTTGAATCTGTGCAGATGTAAGAACAAATTGCTAACAGCAAAGCAATTTTTACAGCTATTTTTACCTAAATTCTTTGTGCACCGACAGTGGGAAAATCCTGATAATAATAATAGAGAGAGAGAGAGAGAGAGAGAGAGAGAGAGAGAGAGTAATCGTGCCCAACAAAAGTCAAGCATAGTTATGCACACCTTGATGAAGACAAAGAGGTCTCATAGTGCGGCCTCTCATGAAATTAAAACGAATAAAACCTAAGAAATTATAAGAAATAGGATATAAATAATAAAGATCAGTTGAAATTATGAAGTAAAAATTGCCGCAAGCCACGTGCATGCGCCAGCCTGCATTAATTGATCTCCCACATGAATCAAACCTTCGCTAACTATATTCATTATTTATTTCCATTATTATTTTCAAGTCAAATCCACTTCTCTTTCGTTGATTTCCATTGGACAAGAAGACATGCACATTTATTTTTATTGTATTGCAAAAACGTGTTCTCCAATCCTTAGAGATATGTAATTTGGAGGGAGTGGAGAAAAAAAAGTATGATGCAACTTTCAATGCAAGCATTTAATGAATGTCTTCAAATTTGCAGGCCAATTTTTTGGTGCAAGTAATATATTCTCAAATATTGTTATTGTGGATTGCAATTTGAAGACCAACCGATATCATTTACCACTGCTTTCAATAGTTGGTGTTATGTCAGCCAATCAATCATTTTTCTGTTCCCGTGTCTTTATGTCTAATGAAAATGAAAGTAGTTATAGCCGGGCCCTTGAATATTTTAAGGTTACTCTTGATAAGAATGTGGATCATAATGTCTTTATGATGGACCGGGAGCTTGCATTGATGAATGCAATTGTTGCGGTCAACTCGAGGCTCCCGGTAGACAAGTCTAAATTGGATCGTCTTAGCTCTACAGCGTTCGAGCACACAAAGAATCAATGTAGAATGAAAAAAATGTGATGGTTGACATAATGATTTATTAACGTGGATATTCCCGGAAAGGGGTAAAAAACGATGTGTCTGGTACTGTGCTGACCAAACTTCCACTATCCTTTTGTATCGTTATAAAGCTTTGACGACATGCATCCTCTTGTTACAATTGTGGGGTGGGGTGGGGGAGAGATTGGCTCCGAGAGTGACAGATCACCGCTTACGGAGCTATCTCTTCTTCCACGTAGGAGAGTGATGTGCTCTATGCGCTTTGGAGTCTTCAGTTACTGTTTGGAGGTTGGAGGGGTGCGTTCTGCACATCTTCTAGTATGTGGATTGTCTCTTGTTGTGTTTAGTAGATTCTAAAGAGGATAGCTTGCTGTTGACTAGGACTTGCTACTGATTGGAGTGCTTATTGCGGACGGGAGGGTATTTTGCTGTCTAGAGGGCGCTATGTGTGCGGAGCATGCTTGACACGTATGGAAGTGTATGCAATATGGAGTGTGTGCGGAGCGGGATGTTCGTCGGGTGGAATGTGCGCTGGTGGAACATGCTCAAGGACGCTCGAAGGAGATTGAAGATCTTTGAATGAACTTTGAAGGCGCTCAAAGATCTTCAAAGGAGTTTTCGAAGACGCGAGGAGGCCTTCAAGGGAGCTCTCGCGTGTGTAGTAGGAGAAGTGAAAGGAGGAGAAGATTGAGAAGATGGATTGAAGGAGGGCCACATGTCCAATTTACAGTTTTTTGGGTTGTTATGGTGGTTACACAGTTATCCATAGACCATAACTGCTTTATGTGATATTCGTAGGCCAATTTCTTATATTTCATGTCCCGTGTTTTTAAGAGGTTCACTATACACACACCAATTATAATTTTAGTTATATGCCCTCCATAATGGGTGGTTATACGATGTGGTTACGTGTTTTGTCGAACAACAAAGATCAAGTGGCAGCGATCGAGCGGCGAAGGACTGATCAAAGGTGGCGAAGAGAGATGACCGGCGCTGGGACCCAGCCTGTGAGGGTCGGCCGGCAGAGGGGGCGGCCGTGTGAGGACATGCGGCCATCCATGGTCAGAAGCCCGTTGCTCGGCATCGTGGCTGGGTGAGGGTCCCAACCGCGCGACCAAGCGACCGCGCAACGATCGGTCAGTCGGGCGGCCAACCAGCCTCTCACCCCCACACCGGTGCATCTACGTGGTCGCGTGATGGCAATAGTCAATCGACTTGGGGGCCGATAGGCCGCCTGACCATGCGGGGGCCACGGCCGCATGGCGCGCTACAGCTACGACCAGTCGACCTGGATCCCGATTAACCGCTAGGCCTTGCGACCGCGCAAGGTAATCGACCGCGCGACGAAGACATAGACGGTCAGTCGGTCATGTGGCTGGGTGGCCGGCCGAACAATTGACCTCCTGACCATGCGGGGTATGCTATCGCACACTGGTTGGGAGAGCGGCAGTCGACCGAGCGGTTGGAGTCCAGTGGTGTGGCGGTTTACGCTGTACGTGCATGGTGGTTGGGCGGTTCCTACCATAGGGTTAGTGGGGTTGACTTTGGTAAACCCCACTTAACCTCCAACCTCTACTAAGTTAGTGGGGTAAAAGGGATTTCAGATATTTTCTGCCTGAAATCGTTATAAATTAAGGTGCCCCCATCATTCTTCGCCCAATGTTTTGAGTCCAGAGACGGAGTGAGAGGAATGCGAGAACTTTTGCTGAGTTGCGTGCATGAGTGATATCTGGTAGCCATATTAGAATCAAATGGAGCTGTGGACATGCGGTCGGAGGTATGCGACAATGAATGTCTCAACCCGCAATTTCTCAATATAGAAATATTATCAGAGTAAGAGAAAATGCCCATCGTGATGACATGCAGTACAGAGGACAACTGCAGACGCTCAGGTAGCTCTGTATTTTCGTTTATTTACATAAAAGATGTGTTATGCTTAAAACATGATTTAAAGTTTAGAATTTTATTGTCTATGTCCCTCGGATCAATAGATCAACTAGTCCACAAAAAGAAAGTATAAATGAAATGTAAAAATGTAATTTACTTCATTTTATACTACATGGGAATTTAGACTAATCTAATGCTCTAATGATATGCAAACTCTAAGTTTAGTATAAGTAAAAAAAGTGAGTTTTTATAATCTTTAAAGTAAAATAAGATCATGTCAAAAGAGATGTTATGATCTGAACTAATTATGCAATTATTATATAGTTAAAATACCTAACATACGTCCTAACATAAATCATTTGCAGCAAGTAATCGTAATAATGACAGAAACGTAGCAACAAAAATAGTTAGGAAGTAGTCTAATATATAAAAGTATATGCTATGAGCCAGCAATCTGACACAAAATCATAGTATCAAAAGTAGAAATCTAAACTGAATAACAAAGTAAAAAGAGAGCAACAACTACCTCCCAAACAGTGAGGGGAAAATAAATCAGCTATTTCTCCAAAGGTCTGGAGCTCGAACTCGATCAGCATTAGCTGCTACTGGTTCGAGCCCATGACATCAAAAAGAATAGAATGACTCAACATAAATGTGCATGAAGCGATTTATCCATTTACAGTTATAAAACTGAACATTTAAAAATATTCTCTTTTCATTTTTTTTAATTTTCACAAAAGGAATAATTGTAATTATTATAAATAGTAAGAATATAACACCTATCAAGGTGTCCACTGGATCATAAAAATGAAGATGTAAGTACCCTTAAGGAAAGTTTTGCACAAAGTGCGACAAATATCTATCCTAAAATTTGATAGATAGAAAAGAGTGCTTGAGTCTGATCAACTCGATAATTTGCTCATATGATCACTATAACCATGTTATGACTTCAAGATACAGTTTCTTATAAAAAATCCTAGTATGATGAAAGCCTTTAGCCCAAACAGCTGTTTATTCACTTTATTTTTGATGGGGTCCCCCTGAAGTTTCCATGTCAAACCCGCAAGCCCAGCATGACCGATTATGAAATGAGAGAACAATTGCAAAATACCTCAGAGTTTTCTCTAGAGGGAGGTGAATAGAGAATAAAATTTTATTTCAAATACTAAGATTAATTCACAGAATTTGTATATACATCAGTTATAAACCAAAAATAAGTGTAGATAAATAAAATCACACCACAATAACAAGATAAGACAGATAAATGCTAAAATCACATAAGACACAAAAATCATAGTGGTTCCCCAAAATCTGGGTACATCCACTCTTCTATCCTCTTGGTAGGATTCACTATCACAATGCCTGAGTCTTTTGATCAGGAGACTCTTAGAACTAAACACCAGATCTTTTAATAAGGAGATCTTGAACCAATACAATCTGAGTCTTTTCTCAAGTAGACTCTTAGAACCTCTTACTGAATTCTTTGAAGAGAGATTCTCAAAACTCTGTTCACAAACTAATAATAATAATAAAATCAGAAAAAAATATTGAAGATCTGAGGATATAATGATCTTCTTGATAAGTACTCTTAATTGAATCCTGAGGAGTGTATGACACTTAGTGAATCTGAAATCTGTAATTTGATGAATATTTGAATAAGATAATCACAAAGATTATAAGCCTTTAATCCAGATTTCTCTTTTTATCTCCACTGAATCTGATGCAACAAATGATTTGCTCTTGAGAAGAAGAAAACTAATTCTCTACAGATTCAGTAATAAATTGATCGACTGATTCAAGGAAAAACTTTGATGATGATCTTCCTATCTTTCTCTATCGAAAATTTATTCTCTAAAAACATGATCTGATTGAAGTTAAAATGGTCGTTCCAAAATAGTCTTCTTATTGATTGCCTCCTTCCTTTTTTTATTCATATGTATCTCTCTCTCTCTCTCTATATATATAAAAAAATATATATATATATATATATATATATACATATATATAAACATATATATATACATAAATATATACATATATATATATAACAATACATAAAAATACACATCTATATATATATATATATATATATATATGTATATATATATATATATATATATATATATATAATATATATATATATATATTTATATAAATATATATATATATATATATATAAAATATATATATGTATATATATTATATATATTATATATATAATATATACAAACCTATATATATATATATATATATATATAGCTAGAAACCATATCATCTAACGACTCCAAGAATCAGTTATAACAACCAAACATTTCTTGAAGCAATTCTTTTTAGATCCTCAAAATAATTTTTGTTCAGAAGATTAATCGACGTAGCGTCGAGTTCATATAGACGTAACATCAAATTCAGACTTCATTAAGTCAATTGAGTTTATATTTATCAATATTGCATCGATTTCATATCAGAGTATGTGTCGACTTATCATATTTAGTTTCTCTAACTTGTTCTTGAAGTAGCATCAACTTTTAATCAAAGTTGCATCGACTTCTAGTCGAAGTTGCATCAACTTCTAGTCAAAGTTGCATCGACTTCTATTCGACGCAAGTTAGCATTTCATAACTTTCCTCCTTAATCCAGTGTACCTTTCTCATATTATTTATACCAATGACATCCTCGAACTTCTAAGACCATATTACCCTCACTATTCATCATGGGTAATTAACCTAAGATGTAAAATCACTTAAAATATATTTTTAATGTAAATCATAAGGGTTTTTCCTAACAATCTCCACCTATTTAACTTAACAAATTTTACAAAATATCAAAAGTGATTTTACAAATATAAAGCAGTAAAAATACAAAAATTTGACTTTCATGAACATGTACTGATCACAGATAAAAAATATAAAGAACATACATAAGTGGGAATGAAATATATGAGGCTTTCATAAAGATCTCTTAAAATTGTCAACATAGTTTTCAAAAATTATACCTTCATAATATATTTGCATAAACATCTTTTGACTGATTGTCAGCATGTTTTGTAAGCAGATTCAAAGACAAATAACTCAAGTAGAAAATTGTATAGTTTGTCTAGTAGATTGTCCTTTATCAATTCTGAGTATTGCTTTAGACTTTTGTGTCTCCAATAATCAGGTTTATTTTTAAGAAATTTATGAACAAAAATTAACCCTTCCCAGACTTTTTGAGCATAGTGATATACCTAATTCAGATTTATCTTTCTTTTCACCCGCTCACCGACCAATACTTCTCTTAATTTCTCTTATTTCACCTATCAAATTTACCACACTTTTGCCTTTGATATACTATGCTGCATCATCAAGCTTTTTATCCATTGATCTTCTGTAAGCTGGATATTTTGGTGGAGGAATAGGAGGAATATTGCATATTCCCCTACTCATATAAAGTACATCTAAATATTTTAGGGGAATTGGGATGACTTGTGGCATAAAGAATGAAGCAATACTAAAACTTCCTATACAGGTTTTAATGACCTCTTTTAGTTGGGTGAATAGTAGCTATAGCGGATTTTTTTTCTTTGAAAAATGAAATTGCTTAGCAGATTTCTTTCTTTTCTTTGAAGACTAATTGTTTTCCTTTTGGAGTGTATTTGACTTTTATTGCTCTTTTAGAAAATATTAGAGTATCTTCTTTCAGTTCATTAACATTGATCTTCCCTGATTGAGCAGATACCTCTCCGAGTCTATGGAGACTTCTGTTTAGTGTTAACAAAAATTGATTCTTTGACCATCCCATGACTTGATGCAGACTCTAGTTCAAATTGTGCTAATACATTCTCATTTTCAGCAATTTTAAGTGGATCTGGTCCATATAATGATGATATAACTTCATTTAAGTCTTCTTCCTCATCCTGACTCTCCCCCTTCTTTACTCACAAGCAAGAGGGGTTAAGAATGATCTAGTAATGCTGGAAGAATAAATATTTGCTTGTAGAAACTGCACTGAAACAGTAATCAAATCTAGCTGAGAGTGTATATCATCCACTACGATTTGTATTTTACAAGCATGTTCTTTAAGCATAAAGGATAAGGTAGAAGTGACATTCTACTTCTTGAGTGATAGTAGTTAAAGTGATAGTTGAGTGTAGATCTATTATATTAACATCAGCAGGTGTTGAGTGTAATGTTAAGTCAATCTGAGCTTCATGATCAATTGATTCTGGCATCAATAAAGATTTCTTTGAATGGATGGAATTGACACATCATTATTGAATGAAGGAGTAACATTTTTTTTAGAGAAGATGAAGGTATGGACTCCTTTTGAGATTCAGGTTTAGTAATTTGTCTAGTCCATTTTGAGAAAAGAGCCATTGACAACTTCTTTCCTGAAGGTATTGGTATTCCATTGGATATGCATAGATGTTGAAATTTTTTTAACAAAACTTAACTTATTATAGTCATGTAAGCATTCTTTATATATATATATATATATATATATATATATATATATAGTATATATATATATATATATATATATATATATATATATATATATATATATATATATATATATATATATATATATATATATATATATATATATATATGTTGGGTATTGTATCCACAATAACCCTGATTTGAAAAAGGGTCCAGTCAAGCAAAGATGAATTGAGTTTGTATTTGATATTGCATTTTAGTTATGTACTTGAAGGTTTCAATGCCAAGTACACAACAATGTCAGGTTACAGTGGGTCAGTAAACACAAGACTATACAATGTAATTATTCATTGTTTAGGCCAATGTGTTGACTCACGTGTAATCTCCTTATTAGGGTGTACTTTAATCCCAAGTATAGGAAAAGGATCAAGGAAGGCCAAGGACCAGGAGTCAGAAATGAAGAATTTTACCTAAGTAAAATTCGGTGAGTATGGTGAGTCATACATGTCGAATTTGTCGAGTATCCCCTTGATACTCGCCGAATTCGTCATGTATGCTTCCCGATACCCGTCGAATTCGTCGTATATACTTAGGGAAAATTCGCAGAAAAGCAGAAAATTTGCCAAGAAAAATTCGCTGAGTATCACTAACGATACTCGCCTAATTCGTCGAGTATCACTGACGATACTCGCCGAATTCGTCGAGTATCACTGGAGATACTCGTCGAATTCGCCGAGTATCCCGGTCGATACTCGCCAAATTCGACGAGTATGCTAGGCGATACTTGTCGAGTGTGTTGAGGCGTATGTCGACCACTCTAAAATTCTATCTCGGGCATTTTCTGTGTATATAGCTGTCATATTCGGCGAGTATCATATTGGATACTCGACGAAACTCTCCGAAAAAGACTTCTCGATTTTTCGATTTTTTTCTGGTTCAGAAACCGTCCGCCATGCACAGTAAATTCTAGGGTTCATTTTAGGAAACCTTTTATACCGTTTGCTTTCGAATCTTTCTATATATACCTAGGTTGATTTCGAAATCGATAAGGAATCCAAAAACCTAATTGCTTAATTCGAATTTCATGATCTTCCCGAAACATATCCCGTCGGACGCACGTTACCGTTTTTTTCGATATTCTTCCATTTGGTCGTGACTTTGCAAGATATTCTTATTCAACGACTTCTTCGATTGGATCGTGTGTTCTCTCTAGATCTAATCTACTCCACTCCAAGTTGGTTGAAGATCCAAGATTCAAGATTCAAGATCCAAAGATTTCAAGTTTCTGAGTTCTCTGAGATTTAAGATCAACCCTTCCTAGAACGTCAGATCAAGACTTGTAATAGTGTGTTATTATTGTAATATCATTTTAAATATTGTAGGAGATTTTTCCCCGAGATTTTTAGATCCGTTTGTGGATCGAGAGAGTAGATCTGGTTGTGGATCGAGGTTATAGATCCGATTTGCGGATCAAGTTGTAGGAGAGTTTGTTCTCTGAGTTGTAGGAGCATTGTCTCCGAGGTGTAGGAGTTGCAACTCTGAGGTGTAAGATTTGATGAAATCTGAGATTGGTGAAGTAGCCGAATTTTCCCTTCGTGGGAGATAGGCGAGGCGGGACAGTGGACGTACCCAACTCGGGGAACCACTATAAAATCTTTGCATTTGTGTGCTTATTATTTAAGATTATTTTTATTCTGCAGAAAGGCACAAACATCACCTATTCACCCCCCCTCTAGGTGATTTAGGTAGACTCTAGATACTTTCATATTTGTATCCAATAAGCTTCATCAGCCTTTCTCCCAAGTTGATCTTCTTTTCAAGCATCAGAACCCCCATTAAATGTAATTGAACTTTAAGAATTGCATCATGTGCTGAAGTTTTAAAGACCAATACTTCCCCGACTATATCTGTCAGGAACTGATATTCCTCTGATATATCTATTTTCTTGAGAACAATAACTTTGCCCTTTGTATAGTTAATAATTCTTAATACTTCTTTTATTTCTCCTCAGATAGTTCTGGAGAATCAAATCCTAACAATAAATCAAATGCCTTTTGTATAAATATTTTGTTATAAGTACCTTTTGTGTAGTAATTGTGCCAATCAATGATCCATCGTATTCACTTTGAACATTTGTAACAAACTCTGCAAGTTCTATCTTAAATATTCTATATTGTGTTGAGATAAGCTTATTGAGACCAGAATCAGTGAATAGTTTGAGAATTCTGTGAAACTTTGTAGATGCTGCATTGAAAGATTCCAGATCTGCATTGAACTCTAAATTTGTCTTGGGGGCCATTTCAAAAACCTACAAGAACTTCTTGATAAGGAAAAAGAGATAGTGGAAACAGAATAGGCGAGCAGGGAAGACGAAGAGTTTTTTTAACAGTCTATTAAATTGAATCTGATATATATAAATAAGAAGGGCATCAATAAATTTGGGTGCTAAAACAACACAACATTGAGTTCTATTCAATGTAACTAAGATATCAACGTTACGTTGACTAGAATTCAACTCTACTTCAAGTTTTCTTTATCAGATATTTTAATGATGTAAACATTTATTCTAATAAAAACTCTTTGTCATCATCATTTTAGACCATTATAATAATTAAGAGGGAAATGTTACGTCGATTTATATTCACCGTAATTATAAATGTGTTGCTGAAATATTTAGTTATATAATGTATATTCTTACGAAACCATTGAATCAGCTGTTATGCTTTGAACCATTACATCTGTCTAGTTGTCCTGACTTATTCATCTTGCACACACAAATCAAAAGTTAGTTGGAACCCAGGTTACCTTTAATCCATTTCTTCTTCTGCCATTGAAAGGAGTTATAAACGTGTATGATGCTTTGTTATAATATCCTTCAGCATGAAATATTAATGGCCTATAAATCCAGAAACTTTTAGTATTATCTCCTACTCTAAAACAATAAGTACATTCATATTTATGATTATTTTCTTGATCATATTAAGATGAAGTATATCTTTTATTAATCCCGTGTTGACCATATTTCAACGCATGTGCTAAGTTCCATTAATATTTAGTCGAAGTATATTTCTGGTTGACTAGTTTTTTGAAGTTCAAAGATTGTATAGATTTTCTTTTTGTAAATATTTCAATATTTTTTGTTCTGATAATAACTTTATTATCCTTATTTCTATCAAAAGCTATTGAACTATAAAATGTTGGAAAATTAAGAATTTTATTAGTTTTTGCTTGTTCATTTATCAACTCAAAGATAGTATCTTTTTCTGTGGATTTATCAGTTATGGATTTACAATATTTATTTCTTTTTTCAAGATGTTTTCCAAAGTTTTTACCCTTTTTAAATTTACTGATTATTTTCTATTTTCTGCAGTTAATTTAGTTTTTTGATTTCCTAATTTTCTTAGACCAACTCTAAGCCTATAATTTTGTAATAATGGTTATCCTTTTAATTCATATAATTCTTTTCTTTAATGTTCAATAATCCTTACATAATCTAATTGATCCTTACAAAACTCTTTAAAATATAGATTAAATTCTTCAGAAAAAAATCCATATCATCAAAATAATTTATCTAATTTTCTTTGGTGTCTGAATTTGATTCCAGAGCCATCAAGCATGTTTCTTAAGCATCATCTTCTCCTTCATATCCTGATGAAGAACTTGACTCGGAATTGGTATCACTCCAGGTTTTTGCTATAAAGCCTTTCCCACCGTTTCTTATCTTTTCCCTTCTGAAATTTCTTTTGATCCTTTTTATTTTGTTTATCCTTCTATTGATCTGGACATTCTGTTGATATATATCCAGGTTTTCTACATGTAAAGTAGATTATCTCTTTATTATGAGTCTTATCAAACTTTGGTTTGCACAAATTTCTATCGCTTATCCTAGAGCATTATGACTTTATTCATCTTCTAAATCTCCTTACCTGAAGATTAAACATCTCATGTTTTTAAATAGATAGTTTATCTTCAGAACCTTTAAAGCAACAAATTTTTCTTTTTGTGCATGTAATGACAATTTTCTTAGCTTTTGTCTTAGCTCTATTTCTCAGAAGTTGTTCATATGACTTTAGTTTTCCTAGTAATGCATATGTTGTAATTTCTCTATGATATCTTGCTTCTCTAATTGCCCATATCCTTGAATCCCATATATATGGGAAACACTTAAGTAACTTATCATTTACCTCATCAAGAGATATATCTTTATCTAACCCTTTCAGCTCATTTATGATCATACAAAGCCTATCATACATTTCAGTTACTAACTCATCAGCCTTCTTTTGGAAATTTTCATATTGAGAGATTAAGAGTGATCTTTTATATTTTTCTCTTCTGTACTTCAATCAACAATAGACTTCTTCCTTAAGTGTACCATTTATGAGTGCTGACTTTACATCAATTTGGTAAACTTTGTATCCTTTGAATGTTACAAGGGCTAAAAACAATCTAATGGCTTCTAGCCTAGCTACGAGTGCAAAGGTTTGGTCATAATCTAATCCTTCCTCTTGTCTATACCCTTTAGCCACTAATCTAGCTTTATTCTTGACTATAACCCCATACTCATCTAATTTATCTCTATAGATCCACTTAGTGCCTATGATATTGTGATTACTAGGTCTAGGAACTAGACACCAGACTTTGCATCTCTCAAATTGATTTAACTCTCCTTGCATAGCCATAATCTAGTTGGGATCTAAATTGGCATCTTCAAACCTTTTAGGTTTTACCTGTGAGAGAAAACTAGAGTATAGAACCACATTATGATGTCTACTTCTAGTAGTCACACCTAATATGGCATCACCTATTATTTGATCCATAGGATGTTCTCTAAGGTGTCTAACAGCTACAGGAAGGTGTCTATTATCACATAGTACTGCATGAGGATTAGGGTGATTCTCTTCCTCCCCCTGAGCTGATGCAGTATCTCCTAAAGGAACTTATATATTGTCCCTAATGTCTAACTCTATGTTTGGTGAGTCACTAATATTTAGTTTTTCCATTCTAGACTTTAAACCACCTAGACTAGAACTGTTAGAGATATCATTTCATAAAACAGATGATTTATCAAATACTACATTAATAGATTCTTCTACAACTTAATGTTTCAAGTTGTAGATCATGTATGCTTTGCTATGAAGACTATACCATACAAAGATTCCATCATAGGATTTCTCTGAGAACTTGGTTAGATAAGTTTTCCCATCGTCCAAGACATATCACTTGCTTCCAAAAAAATTGAAGTAGGATAGATTTGGTTTTCTGCCCTTTATTAGTTCATAGGGATTCTTATTGTGATACTTGTTAATCAATGCTCTATTTTGAACATGTCATGCTGTGTTTATAGCCTCAACCCAGAAATATTTTGGGAGAGATGTATCACTCAGCATTGTTCTAGCTTCCTCAATAAGAGTTCTATTTTTCCTCTCAGCAACTCAATTTTTTTTGTGGTGTTCTTGGAGAGGAGAACTCCTGAAGGATTCTTAGTTTCTTACAGAAATTTGTCATCTTTTCAGAAAGAAATTATGTACCATGGTCACTTCTAAGTTTAACCACAGTACATCCCATCTCATTATGAATTTGTTTGACAAAATCAGCAAGGATATCTAGTGTTTCAGACTTTCTCCTTAAGAAGAACACCAAAGCAAACCTGGAGTGATCATCAACAATCACATAGGTATAAGACTTTCATCCCAAACTAAGAACTTACATAGGACCAAATAGATCCATATGAAGTAAGTACAGAAACCTCTCTGTGTCTTTGGACTGAATGCTCTTAAAGGAGACTTTTGTTTGTTTGTATTTTTGACATACATGACATATGCCTTCTTTGGAGCATTTTAGTTGTGGACTATTTCTAACTAAGTCCAAAGAAAATAGTTTACTTATAGCTTTGAAGTTTAAGTGACCCAGCATCTTGTGCCACTGTACACACAAAGTGTCTTTCTCACTAGCAACAAGACATACTGGTGATTGTTCATTTTACTAAGGAAATTTAGAAAATAAATGTTCCCACTCCTAGTGCCTGACAAGATGATCTCTTGATCACTTGAATTCCTTATCAAACACTTGTCATTGTGGAAAACAATTTCATATCCTATATCATAAAGCTGACTAATGCTTATCAGACTGTAGTTCAATCCTTCCACATAAGTAACTTTAGAGATGGTAACTAGGCCATTAGAAATGGTACCATATCCCTTGGTGAGTCCTTTCTCTGACCCTCCAAAGATGACTTTTGGTCAATTCTTAACTGGAGTGTAGTCTCTTAGTAAACTCCTTGATCCAGTCATATGCCTAGAACATCCACTATCCAAGTATCATATTGGCCTATTAGTGGTACTTGGCTCCACTTGCAAACACAGATTTACTTCACCTTAGGCACCTAACAAGTTTTGGGGCATTCGTTCCTGTTAAGCTTTGTTGTGTGAAACACAACAGACTTTCTAAATACAGCTGGTTGAAATTTATATGAGGGACCTGTTGGATTATACCAACAATCTAGGGCAGAATGCTCAACCTTCCCATAATACCAACACTCAAATTTGTTGTATCTTTTCTTTGGTTGAACATTTGAAGTTGTTCTCTTGTGCAACATAGAATTCTCATCCAACTTCCAAGGTAGTGGTGCAAAATTCACACCCTTACCTTTAAAATTTGAGCGAGCTACACTGGGATCAGCTCCAAGAATTCCTTATCTTCTTGGATAGATCACCTTTTGTGGTGGATCTTGGACTATATTGCCTTTTGACATCTGATCCTTCCAGTAAGGCTCTTTATTGACCTTGCTGGTAGAGCACTCAGACATCATGTGTCCAGGAACACATGATCTCAAGCATCTATTAGAAGGCAGATACTTGACAGGTTGCCTATCTGGACCACTTGGAATTTTATCCTTGGATACAGACTTCTTTTTAAATTTTTTATTCTTACCATACCCTACACCACTTCTAAATGGTGCAGAAAAGGTATCTATGATAGGTAGCACTCACTTAGGCTTTGAGAACTGAGTCAGGAGCTGTATTTCCTGAGCAAGCTTTGCTTCCAGGTCTTTGACAGTCTTGACCTGTTCAATTATCACCTCTGCATGGCTATCTATCTTGTTGGTTAATTCTATGAGTTTCAGTTTTTGTAAATCCAACTTTGTGTTGGCACTTATCAACTGAGAAGATACTCCTCTCAAGGAATCTAACTCTTTGGCCTGATCCTTAGCAAGCTGTTTACTTGCAATTAAGGCCTTTAGTACCTTCCCATACCTGTTGATAAGGGAGTTAAAATCTACTTCAATGTCTGAATCATGTTCTTTACTATTAGAGGAATGCGAACATGATTCATTTTCTAATGTAGAAAAAGAATCTGAGGAAAGACTATTAGAGATTGATTTTACCTTAGAAGGATCTGAGCAATCCTGAACTTCTTCTCCTGGTTGAGTTTCCTCAATAGCCATCAGGCCCATAAGAGCCTCCTCCTCTTCTGATTCAGATGAATTAGACTCACTGTCAGATAATGTTAACTGTATTTTTGCCAATATGCTTTTGTCAGCCTTCTTGTGTTGTCCATCCTTCAAGTTCTCAGACTTTTTCTCCTTCCTTTTTGCTGGGGCAATCAGCTATGACATGCCCTTTTCTATTGCAACAATATCACACTATATTAGTTTTTAATATATTTATTCTGAGAAGAGCTATACCTATCCCCATAATTCTTCTTCCTGGGTTTCTTTGGATGATTGATATTTTTGTGAGAAGACTCTCCTGCTGAACCCTTCCATTATCCTTGTTTTATTCTCCTTAACATCTTCTTGAGCTGTCTAGGGAAGAGTGACAATTCCTCCTTAGTTATTTCTCCTTCTATTGAGGATGATTCTGAGCACACAGAGGCAGTTTCCAATTTTTCTGTGAGTATTGAATTCTCTCTGGCTTTTCTGGATGACTCAGCCTTTAGAGCCAAGGTCTTTTCTCTATTGAGTGCTCTAGCTGATTCTTCATCAGACTTTCTGAGATTAAGTTGTAACTCATGAGACAATAGCTTTCCAAATAGGGCTTGGGGGTCTATGTTGGCTAAGTTTCCCATTTCTCTTATGGCACAGATCTTGATGTCTCATTCCTTGTTCAGGGACCTCAAGAACTTATCATTAAGTTCATAATTTGTAAAACTTCTACGATAAGTACTCAGGTTGTTAACAATTCTGGAAATTTTTTAAAACACTCAACCACTGAATCCTTTTATCTTGTCTGAAGGCTTCATACTGTAGATTTAGCAGAGATTTTCTATCATCTCTGACTTCTTCAGTACCTTCCATGTAAACTATCAAAGACTCCAACATTTCTTTAGCTGTTCTGCAATGAATCAGATTCTGAAAAGTGGAATCATCAATTGCACTAACTATAATATTCTGAGCTCTTTTGTCCATAGAGGCCAGTATGATTTCATCCTTATCCATTTCCATATAAGTCTTGGGTGTCTTGATGTTTGGATCAAGAACTGATACTTTTATGGGTATAAATGGTCCTTCAACCACAATAAAGTATAGTCTTGGATCTGCTGCCTCCATGAATAATCTGACTCTTTCTTTCCAAATTCCAAAGTTTTCTTTGGAGCAGACAGGGAGATTAATGGAATTATTTTCCATCTGGTCCATAGTTTCTTTCTTTGCAATCCTTTTGGATTCTCACTAGGCAGTTATGCCTTTTTCAGTGAACCTCCCTCTGATACCAATTGTAAATGTTTACTTTAAGATTGAAAATGACCTAGAGGGGGGGTGAATATGTCCAATTTAATTATGTCTCACCTTTTCTTTAATCAGAATGCTACTTTAAATAAAGTGATTTACTCAGTCAGATAACTAACATAAATTAAACAACAACTAACAGAATTTACACAACACATCAAATCAGCACACACAACATAATGCACACAGATTTATAGTGGTTCCCCAATTTATGGGTACATCCACTTTCCCCCTTTGCCTATCTAGTAATGAACAAGATTCGGCCAAACTCCTCCTCTTTCCTTTACTCAGATCTTTAGATCTTTCACCTCAGAGCCCACCTGGCTCCTACTACTCAGACTTCACAAGTCTTACCACTCGGATTACCAAGATCCTACACCTCAAGTTCTTCCCAAGAACTCTACCTCAGAATTAATCCTCACTCCAACTTCTCAGGTAATAAATATCGTGCAACTCAGGGAATTTTTAACTTCTCCTACCTCAAGCAATCCTAGATCTACCTCAGCCTTTATAACACAGACTTACAACAATAAGAGAATATATCCCCTCCACTCAGATCTACACACAAATCTTACAAACGGAATATAACAGAGAAATGAATCAGAAAATGCCACCCAGTATGGGATTTGAGTAACTGCTTCTTGATCTGATCTTGATGATTTTGCTTTCTTCAATTCTGACAAGACAGATCTGATCAAGCCTTTCTTAGCTTTTCAAAGCTTCTTGAGGTAGAAATTAGGATTGATCTAGGCTGGAGAGATGTTGTATATGATTCTTGATCAGACCTCTCTCTACCTTCTTAATTGTAGCTGGAGCTTCAAAGTTGTACTGCTTCTTTTAATTTTCTTGGTTCTTCTTCTTTTTTCTCTCTTTGTGTTATTTTTTTCTTCTGAAAACTGCATCCCTTTGAATAGGCTCTGACAGGAGCAACCGGCTGATCTGATTAATAACTAACAGTTCTGACAGTTGTCAGTACCTCAGTCTTATTATATGTACTTAGGAAATAAGTTTGTTGAGGTGTTGAGACTTGGCTGTGAAATGTGTTGACACAAGTCCTGGATGTCGACACAGCTCCTGTAGTGGTGTCGACACACTTCTTAATGTGTCGACAAAGCTCTTCAACTTGTCTTGACACCACTTCTATGGAATGTGTTGACCCAAGTTCTGTATGTAGACACAGTTGTCTTCAGTCTCATTACAGCTTGATTATGATATGTCGACACTAGTCCTGAGTGTCGACACAGTTGTCTTCAGTCTCGACATAGCTTGAATAGAGTGTGTCGACACTAGTCCTGAGTGTCGACACAATTGTCTTCAGTCTCAACATAGTTTGAATAGAGTGTGTCGGCACTAGTCCTGAGTGTCAACACAGTTTTCTTTAGTCTCGACACAGTTGTCCTTAGTGTCGACACAACTTTTCCTTGTCTCGACACAACTTGTTCAGTGTGTGTCGACAGTAGTCCTAAGTGTCGGCACTTTGTACTTAGTTTTATTTACCTGCACATATAAACTTAACATCCATCAAATACAACAATGTGTATATCATTGAGCTGAAAAGACTTCTTCAAATCAAGTACATTGAGACCAATGTACTCAACACTCTTTTATCTATACTAAATCTGATGCAGTAAATGATTTGTGAGAAGAAGAAAAACTTATTCTGTACAGATTCAGTAACAAATTGATCGACTGATTCAAGAAAGAACTTTGATGATGATCTTCCTATCTTTCTCTGTTGAAAATCTATCCGCCAAAAACACGATCTGATTGAAGTTGACATGATAGTTCCAAAATATTCTTCTTATTGATGACCTTCTTATTTTTTTTATTCATATGTATCTATGTGTGTGTATATATATATATATATATATATATATATATATATATATATATATATATATATATATATATATATATATATATATATATATATGAGAAACTATATCATATAATGTCTACAAGAATCAGTTATAATAACCAATCATTTCTTGAAGCAATTCTGATTTGATTCAATTGAGTTCTGTTGTCAACATTGTGTTGATTTCATAATAGAGTATGTGTCGACTAATAATATTTAGTTTCGCTGACTTGTTCTTGAAGTAACGTCGACTTTTAATCAAATTTGTGTAGACTTATAGTCGTAGCTGCGTCGAATTCTAGTCGAAGTTGTATCGACTTATAGTTGACGCATGTTAGCATTTCATAACTTTCCTCCTGAATCCAATGTGCCTTTCTCATGTCCTTTATAATAATGACATCCTATGACTTCTAAGACCATATTACCCTCACAATACATCATGGGTAATAAACCTAGGATGTAAAATCATATAAAGTAATTTGTTAAGGTAAATAATAAGGGTTTTTCCCAACAAATTACGCGCAGCAAAATTGCAAGCCCATGGAGCACCAAAGGTGAGGCCGAACTCGCACACACGCACGGCAGGGCCACACAGGTGTGCCTAGTTTACGCGCAGGCACGTGCAGACACCGTCATAGATAGAGCAGTCTGCATACGTATGCGGCCTGCGCGGGCGCGAGAAGCATATGAGTGGCTACGAGCAGACAACTCGTGCGGTCGCACACTGCATGGCCGCACACGGACAACCCGTATGACCGCATGTGGCCAACCTGCACGGCTATAGGGCCATGCGCCTATGCGGTAGCAGGGTCGCCCGGCCTATCCCTGATCATAATCACGGCTGCACCCTGTGCGACAGCACCCATCGTATGTGCCTGCCGTGGCCGCCCGCACTGACAAGCGGGTGCCAGCAGTCGTCATCGCTGCCAGCGACCCTCAACGTTCCTAGTTGCTTCCTTTATCGTCGACCATCTCTGGCCCTGTCGCCGCCTCCGGGAACCTTGCCCGGGCCGCCCGAATTGCCCGGGGGAGAGGGGAAGTTTCATCATTTTGGAAAAAATGGTAATCTATGTGATCAAAATGGAGCAACACCATTCACTAGCACAAATCACTCCCCGACGCAATTACCACAATGACCCTCCATAAAACTATAAATAGGCCTCAGACCTACATTTGAAGAAAAGCAACTCCATTGAGAAGAGAGAGCCCTGAGGTTTTCTGGTGAGATCATGGACTTAGGCTGATTTTCTGGTTAGGAATTCCCTCCTCTCTCCTCCTTGCGCTCAGGCTCCAGCACGCCCCAAGTAACATCCTCCACGAGAGCGCTCCCATCAAGGCTCTGCATCAACAAGAGCGCTGCCACTAGAAGCTCCATGGACTTAGGAAAATTCATGGTCGGGAAGCTCTTATCCAGGTTCCATGAGCTCGGCTACATTCAAAGGCCGGAGCACTTCCATCGAGGCTCTGAGGACTTAGCCGTTTTCCTCATTTCCTATACCCATAATGGAATAGTGGCATGTCGTCCTTTGAGATCAAACAAAACTCTATAAAATTCTAAGATGATAATGGATTTTGGCTCGGCACAGTTACAGCCACGTGGTTTTTCACCTTTTCGGGTTTTCCAAGTAAAAAATGCATCTTGTCATTTGTTGCGGTTCATTTTGACTATTTGCACGTCCGCTCAATTGCGAGCTAAGGCAGTCTGATTTCTCCAGACTGGCGAAAGGCCGAGTGACCCCCAACAGTTTGGCGTTGTCTATGGGAATGTGTATCCAGAAGATTTTACAAGTCTCAGCATTCCCCGACCAGTAGCAATGACAAGAAGGAGTGAGCACACTACAAATAGCACGACCCCAAAGAAGCGCCCGAAAAAGGCCACTGGCACCTCACTCGCTGGCAATGCTCCACAACCCAATGGAACAACCATTATTGTCGTTCCCACCAATAGAGTAGAAAAGCGAGTCCGAGTGATGGAGGAGCACTAAACTGAAATGCTCACCCACTTATAGAGGATGGAGGTGTCAAACCCTCCCCACCCATGCAACACACTCGAGGAATGACCGATGGTAGCTCCAGATCACGTCTCTCATCAAGGTACGGCTCGCCCAGAATATTCCCCCGCCAAGGAACTCTCCGACGAAGCAAGCTCAATGCATGTCGTCCGAAGTTTAGAGCCCTAGGAAGACATTTAGGATGACCCTCAACTAATGGAGGTGGACACCCAGCGAGGCAATCATAAACTCACCCACTAGGAGGTCTAGGACATGATCGAAGAAGGGTACACCCAGGAGCAGTGTCTCCTCGTGAAAGCATGGCACCCATTACACAAGGGGTCCCCGCTCACCCCTCAAGTTTTGGTGCACCCTGTATCAAACGGGTTCAAGCTACAAAACTTAAAGCCTTCAATGGGGTAGAGGACCCCCTTGGAGCACATAAATCACTTCGAGGAGACCATGCACCTCTTCAGCATGCTTGATCAGTTGTTGTGCAAAGTGTTCCCCCACAACTCTAAAAGGGCAGGCACACACGTGGTTCCACTCCCTTTAAGAAGGGGCAATCAACAACTTTGGAGAGATCATTTGTCTCTTCATCCACCATTTCATAGATAACTGATGGATCACTAGAGATACCTCACACCTCTCTAGCATCTACCAGAATGAATGAGAGTCGGTCAAAGATTTCTTTCGCCACTTCGCATCCAAGGCATGGCCGATATCTGGGGTTGACCCAAAGCGTCTTCATGGCATCTTCCTTAGGGGACTCCGCCCGAGTGGATTATACACTTACCTGATGAGGGAAACAGTTCTCAGCTATGCCGACATCATTCATCGAGTTGAGGCACAAATAGGGGCTGATGAGGCCATCAAAGCCCACCGCCAACAATTTGAAGGGTCTACCAAACAGAAGAGGGAGCCAGAACGCACCTCTAATGCACTGACGGACGATGACCGCCACGATACTTATTGCTAGGACTCAATCCCCTGCCAGCACCAGAAATTCACCTCGCTGAAAACTACTCGGGCATAAGTACTCATGGCCATCCAGGACTTCAGCATACTCTGATGCTCGAAGTTGTTTGCCTCGAACCGAGGAGACCAAACACAGTACTGTAAGTTTGATCGTAGGAAGTAGACTTCTTCGAGTTAGTATCAGTCATAACAGGGCAAAGATGAGGATGTTTGACCAAGCAGCGGTCAACAAGGTGACTAGTCTTGCCATAGTGAGAGCAGAGATATCTAGAGGGGCCACGACCACCAATGCGGCCTCCATGGACACTAGGAATATCACGACGGACCTGATGAGCAACAATATCAGGAGGAGGTGGAGATGCAAGCAAAGGACACTGAAGAAATGCAGTAATAACTGAAATACGTGCAGCAATAGCATCCAGAGTAGGAGTAGAAACCTCTCTAAGAACTTATTGTTAAATCATATCATAAGATTTGTGCAAACGAAGAAAATAGCACACAACAAAAAGCTCCTGAAAGTGTTTATATTGCTCAGCGAGATCAGCAGAAAACGATTGATACTGAAGAAGTTCAGCACTAGGAGTCTGCACCTCCTGATAAGCAGTAGCAGGAGTCATGACAGGTCGGGCAAAAATATCTTCATACAACGTATATATTTGGGAAGTTTGAGCTCACTTGGAGTACAGAGCAGCAAGATGATTTCAGATAGCCTTAACCGTCGCATCATGTCTAATGATAGGAAGACACTCATCAGATAGACTATTAGCAAGTCATGTACTCACCAGAGCATCACTACCATCCCAGTCATCAAAAGCTATATATCCCTATGTAGGAGGGTCATTAGTGAGATGATGACGCTTAAGGTTAGAGCATAGCAAAAAGACAAAGGAAAGACTCCAATCCGGATAATTTGGCCTAGTGAGCTTGGAGGAAGTACCCAAATTGCCTAGAGCAGAGACAAGAGCGGACAGTGGGGGCACAGATAGAGTAGAAGAAGAAAAATCATACATCTCAATAGAAAAAGGAGAAAATGGGAAGAGAGATCAATCTGCTACGAGAAGAGAGATTTATCCGCACGGAGAAGTCTATCCACAGTGGGTAGAGAAAGAAGACCGGCACAGAGACTAATCCTACGGTTAAAGGAAGATGCCAAAATTGAACTTTTCACAGAAAGCAAACAAAGAAGAGGGCACGCGAACAGACAAAGAGGCCGCACGAACTTAGCAAGAGGTAGAGAGAAGAAAGCTATTCGTAGGACATGCAAATAGTAACGGGAGGGTGGGAGGGCGGCAAGAAGCAGCAAAAAGCAGAAAACGCCGCTAAAGAAAATAAGACTGTGGATCAGAAGAAACAATGGAAAGGAGCGGATAAGAAAGAGAATCGTAGCAAGATAAGTGAAGAGAAGAGCAGGTGGTTAAAAACTTAGAGACCGCTTGCACCGTGCCACAACTGAGAAAGTAGAAAATGGAGCAAAGGACTGATCAACTCTGATACCATGTGTAAAAAGAGCTAAATAACATAACTTTATTGCTCCATAAAGTTACATAATATATGGGTATGCCCTTCTTTTTATAGAGAAGGAGGAGGAGAGAAAATATAAGAGCGAGAATATACAACGCCTATCACAAGTGACTAGGCGGATAGATAATAACCTAACTACTAGGGTTGTATGGTTAGAAGAGCTAACCACACAACTATATATAATGAGAAAAGGCACCAACAGGATTGCACTGGTCTCTATCCAACATTGTCCAGCAAATAGTTCTAGGAGAGAAAGTTGCGGTTAGACAAAGTCTAACCGCCATGTCGCACCAGAGTTGTGCTTGAGAACTAGGAACACCAACTTCAGTCAAGCATCTGCTGATCAACAAAATGCACATCTGCAGGAAGAATAAAGAAGCATTTCTTGTAGTTAGGCAAGAGTTAACCTACTGACCGACAACTCGATCTGACCTCAGCATTCTGCATAGCCACTACCCCGGATAACCAGACCGCACTATAGTTAACTGGTGTATATTACAATAGACTACTACTAGACTGCTAAGCCAGGTTTCTAGAGTGCATCAAGTACAGCTTAACCTCCAGAGAGGATCTACTGCTATGATCATTAAAAAGGCATACCGCTAAGTCTGTCTGCCACTGCTATCCGCCAGACCGCCAAACCTATCTGCCATATCTATCTTCCAGACCGCCTGGACTTAGGTTCCAATAGTTCGCGAGGCACAAAGGATGGAGGGGAGCTGCTCCACCCAGTTATCTTTCAGGTTCTCCACCTTCTTTTTAATAAGTTCATGATGATTTTGTATGTGGCCTCCACCTGTTCATTGCTCCTGTGGGTATGGATGGACGCAAAACGGAGGTCGATGCCTAATTGGTCGTAGAAGTTGGTGAGCTCATCACTGGCAAACTACAGTCCATTGAACATGACAAGGGCCAAGGGCAATCCATCCCGCTAGATGATCTTCCATAAATGAAATTTCTTATTACATGAGTGGTGGTTTTTGCCAGTGCCTTGACTTCCAATCACTTGGAGAAGTTGTCTATCATGACTAAAAGGAACCTCCTCTGCCCGGTGGCCTGAGGGAAAGGGATCTCTAGGTCCATCCCCCAAATTGTTGAGGTTCTTCCTTCCATTTATAAGATCACCATTACTGAGGTTCTTCCTTTAATTTGTGAGAGGAGGTGAGATACGCAAAGCCGCAGATGAAAAACTTGGGGGAACTGCTGTTTTAAAATACACTAGAGGCTACTTATTTTAGAAATAGAACTTTGGAAGAAAGTTGCTCGCAAACACATAAATCTGTGAATCTTCATTTTGGCCAAAATGATAAGGAGCTGGAATTATTTTTGCACTCATTGCATTATAAGTATTGTGCATAGAGTATATTATATCGTCTACTTATACTTGAACCTCTATTATATTTATTACTCTTTCAAACTCTCCATCTTCCCCTTCTCCACTGTCTTGTTTGCGTTCACTCAACGCTTTTATATAAAGCAGGAAGTGCTGAGACAGTCAAGAGGTAATCAACTAAGAAAAATATTAGCTGGAATTATTCTAAGTCCAGAAGCGTTGAGTGAAGCAGGTTCACTTAACGCTTCTAATGAAGAGTAAAGCGCTGAAGCTAAGAACTATCTCAGCTGATAAATGAAAAACCGCTGAGACTGCTGAGACAAATATACTGAGACAGTTAAAGTACAGAAACTGCTGAGACAATAGATAAGTGGAAAGCGCTGAGACAACGACTTGTCTCAACTAATAATGGAAAACCGCTGAGACCGCTTAGACAAAACCGCTGAGACAAAGTCAGGAAATTTTCTAAGCCCAGAAGCACTAAGAGCCAAGGCTGAAGGTGTTGAGTGTCTCAACATCACTCAACGCTTGATGGGATTCAAGAAATTTTCTAAGTTCAGATGTTGATGACCAATGCTAACATCATCGAAGTCAAATCTGTAGAAAGCCGTTACGGAAATGCTGCTACAACGCCGAAAGATATCTTGTCCCTTTCTGATGGGTTTGGAGCTCACCAATCCTTGGTGAGCCCACATACTATATTGTCGTTGATCCAAATCAATACATATAAAAGGGTAAATAGTAAAGGTTTAGGGTTAATGAATCAAAGTAACAAATCCAAGAATTAAAGAGAGAAACAAAGAGAGGATGCTGGACATTTATTTCCGATCAAGCTTGAAAGCTGAAAGTCTAGCCAAGTTAGCCAAAGGGCAAGAAGAAGATCGCTGGAGCACTTCCTGCACAACAAGTTGGTTCTCTCAAGTACAAAGCAAGCTGGTTGATCCACTCAACAGCAGATAGCTGCTCACCTGTGCAGCAAGAGAGAAGATAGTTGTAGAAGAAGACTCATCCCTTCTATATCAAGTTAGCTGGACTGATATCTGCTCAGTCCAGCAGAGCAAACTCAGAGATTTAATCTCTGAGTTATTTTTGTTTTATTTCTCATCTTAAAACTTATAACCATTTTACAGTAGGATTCAAGTTTCTTGGATCTGAGTTGCTGGAATGCTTGATAGCCTGAGGCTGGAGAGTTTATCTCTCTGTGGTAGGATCCAAGTGGATCTGAGTGGCTGGAAGGCTTAATAGCCTGAGGCTGGAGAGTTTATCTCTCTATGGTAGGATCCAAGTGGATTTGAGTGACTGGAAGGCTTAATAGCCTGAGGCTGGAGAGTTTATCTCTCTGTGGTAGGATCCAAGTGGATCTGAGTGGCTGGAAGGCTTAATAGCCTGAGGCTGGAGAGTTTATCTCTCTGTGGTAGGATCCAAGTGGATCTGAGTGGCTAGAAGGCTTAATAGCCTGAGGCTGGAGAGTTTAACTCTCTGTGGTAGGATCCAAGTGTGGATCTGAGGTAGGGCTATCCTCCCAACCTGAGTATAGGGCTTTATGCCTGAGGTAGGTGGATGTAGAGCCACTAAGTTGTAGGTGACAAATTTGTCACTGAGTTGTAGGCCTTAGAGGAGGCTGAACTATAGGTACCTGGAGGGGTACTGAGAGTAGGTGTACTGCTACACACTGAGAGTAAGGCTGTGGGCCTGAGTTGTAAGATCTAAAGATCGTAGTGCTGGAGTTTGTGTCTTGTCCAACAAGTAAGTTAGAAAGGTGGGAGGGAAAGTGGATGTACCCAATTATGGAACCACTATATATACTTGTGTGTTTGCTGTGTGTATTTGTTTTACTCTCTTATTGCAGGACATAAGGACAAGCTCTAGGTAGTGTAGTAAGAAAACAGTAAAAGAAGCTATAAATTTCAAAGACCTATTCACTCCCACTCTAGATGATTAGCTAACCTTTAATTAAATAACTTTCAAGTGGTATCAGATGGAGGTTCCTCAAAAGCATTTAACAATCTGAGTATACCTACAAGGTTAGCTAAAAGGGTCACACTTGTGGGTTCAAAAGAGAACCACAAGGAATGGAGATTCAAGTCTGCAACAAGGAGAATTTTAAGACTTGGAAAGAAAAAGTCAAGCAAATCATGGTAGCCTCTGATCTTAGGGTGCTTGCAACAGTTTAAGAAGGACGCTTCATCCCCATGAAGGTCTCAACTTCAGATGCAAGCATCCAGACTCCAAAGAATTATGCAGAGATTTCTGAAGAAGAAATCAACCTTGCATCTATGGATAAGAGGGCACAACACATCATGGTGAGTGCCATGGATGACTCAACCCTCATGAGAGTGATCCAGTACAAGTTAGCTAAAGAGATGTGGGATTCTCTCACTGACTATATGGAAGGGACAGGGAAAGTCAATCTCTCTAACAGTGGCTCAGAGTCTGAAGATGAGAAGAAGAAGAAAAGGTCCTTTGTGGCCAGGAAGGAGAGAAGTTAGACAGACTCTGCATCCTCAGATTCTGAAGACAAAGAGGAAGAAGCCTACTTAGGGCTGATATAAGTTGATGTAGATCTAGAAGATGAAGTGAAATATCCTACTGGCGGGATAGGAATCAGGCCACTCTGTCACACTCAGACAATGACAATGAGGTGGATGAAGAAAACTATGGATGCCATGGGTTGATGGCAATGACTGCAGAAGAAGGAAGTCAGGAAGAATCAGAATCATTCAAGGTACAATCTCTCTCAAATTCTGCATCCTTCTCTGACTTTGAATCCAGTCCAAATACTAGTACATCTTCATCCTGTGATGAATATTGCTATGAATCTGTGACTGATGTTAATCAATTGATTAACAAGTTTGGACTACTCCTAATTGCTCTAAAGGAGAGCATATTACTTTCGAAGGGGCAAGCCAAGGAGTTAGAGGTCCAAAGGCCTTATAAAAATCTATATAATAATAAATGTATTAAGCTTTATAAGAAAAGTCATGAGATGTCTGAGCTCAAGAAAAATCTTGAGTGTCAGACCATGCTTTTAGAAGAAAAGAAGAAGCACATCAGATATCTGGAACAAAAGTTCTCAGAGAGGTTGGGGATTGTGATTAACCCTTCTCAGTCACAAGTTCAGTTGCCAAAAGCTGCAACTTGTCAAGTCCCTAAGAAGCTCTGTATTGACCACTTCAAATATGATTGCCATAATAAGAGGACAGTGTTTCAGAAGGCAAATACACCTTCTAAAACTATCAAGTTTGCACCACACCAGAAGGGTCAATTAAATGTGTGATCCACCAGTGGGGTGAAAGCACATGATCCAAGAAAGAGTGACACTGTCCACTCTAGCCACAAGGTTCAGGAGATAGTCTTTAGATTTGGATCTAAGTATCCTCTATATAAGGAAATGAGTGAGTCCACCAGATGGCAGGCTCCAAAAATACAATTGGCCCCTACTGGACCAGCTGTATTTAAAGCCACAGTACCTTCACTCATGAAGAAGGGGGCAACCTCATGCAATGCTCATCCAACAAAGTATGATACTGCTCACTTCTCTCATGGACAACAATTCTATGTTGTCCTAAAGAGAAGATACAACATTCATAAATGTTGGTGCCGTGAGAAAGTGGTCACTATGCCTGAAAGAAAGGGGGATAGATCTGATTTACTCTAGAGGGGGGGGGGGGGTGAATAGAGTAATTAAAATTTTGACTGTTTTTGATATTATCAGAGTAAAGTAAGTGATACTATAGCAGTAATCAGAAAATATAAAATAAACTAAGCTATTACAGAAAAGTAAACTATCACAACAAACTAAACTATTCTATCACAGCACAGCTAACCTATTACAGCAAAACAAGAGCAACATAGAAAATGATCAACCCGATAACACACGAATTTTATAGTGGTTCCCCAAACTGGGTACATCCACTCTTCTACCACCCTGGTAGGAATCCACTAGCAGGTTTTTAATCTGGTGACTGGCACCACAAGATCTATTTCCAGGGAGATCTCACAACCCTTTGAGCTTTTGATCAGGTGCCCAAAAACCATGAATAAACTTTTGAAGGGAGTTAATGAACCCTTTATACAGGAGGTGAGAGAGGTGATGGTGTCTTCTCTTTCTCTAATTAACATAGAAGACTTAGTGGATTACTGTTGTCAAGTGCTCCTTCCAAAATCACTTGGAGCCTTGCTCAAGGTGTAGGTCTTCTACCTTGTTTTGAAATGATGTCGAGGAACTTCTGAATGATAGAATGATTGTTGTCCTTGAATGGTCCTGGAGAGAAGTTGAAGAAGACTCGTGATCTTTGTTTGTTGTTCTTCTTCAGTCTTCAGTAAGCACAAGGAGAAAACTGGATGTTTCTTGCACAGAGAAGAAGCAGATGATCTTGTGTATATTTTTGTAAATCTTCTCTTGGTTTTCTTATTCTATTGCTTGTATATCTCTGCTTGCCGTCTGAAAAAGAAAATCTCTTTTATATTCTCTGTCAAATTCTCCTTTGAATTTTGAATTCCCTGCATTGAATGTTGATTGCCTGGAGAGAACGAAATACGGCTGGAGAATATTTTCTTTAATGAGTTTCCCAACTGTCCCAATTAATTAAGAAACTAATTAACCCTGATGAAGACCATAATTAATGCTGCCAATAACAACTATATTCAGGGAAATATATGCATTAATTACTCAGGAAATTACTGCTAAATCTTATAGAAAATAAGGACAGAAATGGAGGGAAAAACTCTAAGTCAGGCTTAGACAGAAATCGTCGACCTCAGAACAGATTACGTCGACCGGAGATCCAAGTTCGTCGAGCTGAGAAATCCTGTTCGTCGACCTGAGCTCAGTGAACTACATTCTGTGAATAACTAGCCAATTCTGCAGTCCAAGTTCATCGAGCACAAAATCTGTCTTCGTCGAGCTGAGTTCAGTGAAAGTAATCTTAAAAGAATTATTGAAGTTGAACTCCAGAATTCATCGACCTGAGCTCGATTATTGCCGAGCTAAACTCAGAGAATGATTTCTGAGTTCGTCGAGTAGAGCATGACTATCATCGAGCTGAGTTCGACGAATTTCGAACTTATATACCGAACTTTGATTTCTTCTAAGTCTTGAGTCTCCTGAAGTCTTCTGCTGGCTGGTCCATCAAGGTTGAACCTAATGACTTAGCCTAAACTCTAGGACTTAAAGACTTGACCCTGGCTATACATTATGGGTCAGATACATCCTAATTAGTGAACCTAGCCCAAATCCAAACTAGGGAACCAACAATCTCCCCCTATTTGGGTGAGGTCACTAATACAAATGAAAGGAAAATAATCACAAAGCAAAATAAATATATCTGGCAGAAAATTGAAACATTCAGCAGATATGTACACAGATGCTTCATGATTTAACAATTAGAGTTCAGAAAAACAAAACTAAACAAAATTTTCACTTATTCTTCTTTGTCTTTCCTCTATCAGCTTTGTCAGTTTGCTCAGAGGGCTGTGTGAATTTGATTTCTCTATTGGGATTGGCTGCTTCTCTTCTAGACATTGTCATGTCAGCAGCTCCAATTATATTGACAGAGGCAGCTCTTGGAACCACAGCCTCTGGATGCAATTTCATGTAAGCATCTACATTGAAGAATTTATTAGCTTTACCATACCTTTTAAGTTCTTCTTTCCTGTAGGTTGACATTGTGGAGTACTGTGATGGATATCTGCCTTCGGCTTTAGCTTTGTTGATCAAGGAGAGTCCAACAAGTTCTTGAAATCTGGTCATTCTTGCAGTGGTTTCTTGTTCAGGATCCACAAAGGGGACTGGAGGAGAATCTGGCCTTTTTGTACTGTTATCTTTTTCAGCTTTATCACTTTCAGATATTTTCTGTTACTGCTGTTGTTGTATGCTGCTTCTAGAATATCTCCGCTAACTGCTTTCTTGAGATCTTGAAGATCTACCTTGATGTCTTTGATAAGTTTGAGCATAGGAGGTAGATCTCTGAGAAATGCTTCCTGAAGCACCAGCTGCTGGAGGAGTAGGAGGAGGATCTCTCCAATTCCTTTGGAAAGGAGGAGGAGGAGGAGAGTACCTTCTGCTCTTATTCCTGGCTTTCTGCTCATTCTTGGAAAGCCACATCCATGAGGGTATCCCTGGGTAAGGTGTAATATTCTGCAGAATGTAGTAGGGAGTATTATTGGTGAGATTTAGCTTGGAGGCAGCTTTAGGAACAACTTTCCTTTTCTTAACAGCTTTCTTCCTAGCCTTTGAATTATCAAATTCATCAGAATCATCATTATCATCTTCATCAGATGATCCTTGAGGATTGTCATATAAGACATCAAGTGCCTTTAGAATATCTTTGGAGATTTATTTCTCAGCCTGAGGCTATACTTGAGATTCTGCAACTTCATGTTCCGTAACATTTTCAAGAGTAGTTAAACTTTCTTCTGCTATATCAGCCATAATAATTTTATCTAGATCTGGTAGGGGACTATCATCCTTCTTATATGTAGGAGGAGAGATAGCCTTTTGAGGAGAAATATCCTTGGGGGCTGAAACTGGTTCAAGAACATTCTCAATCATATACTCTTATGTGAATACTAGAACTGCAAAATTGGCCTTGAGTTGCTTAGCAACTGCAGGACTTATTGGAGAAGAATAGGGAACTATAGCCATAGAAGGCTTTGAGCAGACTTCTGGAAGATGATTCAGATGAACTAAATCAAAAGAATTTAATAACTGTAATAAATCCACTGTGGGATTGATAATACAATCACCAACAGTTAAAACTTCTAGCAAGTTTATTATATCAACTGTACAAAACATATCAACTGCTACTTTCTCAGCCTCTATAAGCATATATATATATATCTGTCTCTGTATCTGCAGGCGCAACTATCTGCACAATTTCTGCTACTGCTGCTGCTGGAGCTGGAACTACTTCTTTATTAAGCATCTCCCCCTGCCTGATTTCAGTGGATACTAGACCAGGCCACTAGAAGAAGAAGGGACAGAGGAGGCAGCAAGGAGAGCAGTAAGAGAAGAGATGAATGCAGCAAGAGGTGTGATTGCCTCTGCTATGAGTTGCATGATCACTGGAGTGATGTGCTCCAGGATGGTGGAAATGGAGGGAGAAAACATATCCATAAAATCTGGTGGAGTTTGTGTAGATACAGATGTATGAGGAGAAGGAGTAACATCAGATGGAGGGACATCTGGCATGATATCATTCTGTGAAGGTGATACAACAAGAGAAGGTATTGGAGTGGAAATGTTATGTACAGGGGAAGTAGGTGTAGATGGTAAGGAGGTAAGAAGATTAAAAGTGGGGTATGACATGAATGTTTCAGGATGTATGTCATTTAGATGAGGTGGTAGAGGAGATAAAGGTGGTGTGATGCGTTCTAGAGATGGAACTAGTGTTAGTGGATGTATTGTTGAGGCAGGTGGTTGTTGAGGAGGAGGTGATGATTGAGAAGATAGATGAGTTATTGTAGGAAGAGGTGTTGTTGAAGGAGGATGAGAAATGGAAACTTATTCAACAATAGGGTGGGGAGTGGCTAGTGCAGCCCTTGTGCCCTCAGAAGGTGTGGAAGAGGAGGAAGCCCTAGATAGCTTAGAGATGGTCCTCTCCCACCTTCCAAATAAGGCACATGCCTTTTCCTGTAGGAATATGCCCAGTACCCTTCCAAAATACACTTGCTTCTTACTGTTCTTCTTCTTAATCAAATCAAACAGCAGTTTTGCCCAATTAACTACTTTCTTCTCAACCAGAGCACTTATCACTAGAAACTGGTACCTGGTGATGTAGTCATGGGCTGTGTGCTTGCCCAACAGAATCTTCCCGACAACATCAGCCAAAAATTTATACTTAGAAGATAAATTTTTCTTAAGTAATTTATTTGGGTTTTCTACAGTATGACCCATTTTTATCAACATGTTCTCACATTCAGTATTGTCCATCTCTATATCTTCAACGCCATTCAACAAACCAAAAATCTCAGATAGTACGGTGGGGGTTAAAGAAAACTGATTACCAGAAATAGTGTCGGTCATTGTATCTGCATCTGGAGTGGTGGAAGTGAATACTCATTCTCTAATCTTTGTCGCCGCTATCTTGATTCTATTGGTCATGAAATTCTTCAGATTTTGTTCCTCAAAGAGTTTCAGTATATCCAAAAAGATTTGGTCTGAATGTTGAAAGGATTCAAAGTCGATGTTGAATCCCATATCGAACTTCATTGCCGCCAAAGAGCTTGGTGGAATCGTCATTGTTCGCCTGGAAAGGAAAATAGAGAAATCAAGTGCAAAGGGAACAGAAAGCGCGGGACATAGCTCAAATAAAATCTAGATATATGGTTTTCAGAATATGAAGCGGCAGACTCTGTCCGACGAAAAATAAAAAAAATTCTTCGATCCGTGTTCGACGAAATATTTTATTGATAAAAGAATTTGCCGATCTCAGTCAGAAGAAGCGAAAATAATTCGTCGATCTCAGGTCGACGAAACATTTTCTGAAGCAATATCGTCGATGTCTGTTCGACGAAAATAACATCACATACAGAGAGTTCGCCGATCTTAGGTCGACAAATTTCTCAAGAACTTTTCCCAGTTCGTCGATCTCCGTTCGACGAATTGAGGCAAATTCTTCGACCATAGAGAGAAAATTAAATTAATGCATCTCCATTGATCATACCTATCTGATTCCTAAAGAACAGATGTTTCTTCTCATTCAAGGGTTTGGTGAAGATATCTGTCTTTTGTAAATCAGTAGAGACAAAGGTGAGATTAATTTTTTTGTCTACACACTCCCTAATGAAATGATGTCTTACATCTATATGCTTAGTCCTACTATGATGCACTGGATTCTGTACAATAGAAATTGCACTTGTATTATCACACAGTAGAGTTGAATTATTTAAGTGGATACCATAATCTAGGAGCTGGTTTTGAATCCACAGCATCTATGAGCAACAACTGCCAGCTGCAATATACTCAGGTTCTACGGTTGAGATGGACACAGATGTTTGTTTCTTGCAAAACCATGACACTAGCCTATCACCAAGGAATTGACATGTCCCTGATGTGCTCTTCCTATCCACTCTACATCCAGCAAAGTCAGCATCAGAGTATCCAGTTAACTCAAATTTTGACTCAGTTGGATACCAGAGTCCTAAATTAGGGCAACTCTTTATATATCTTAAAATCTTTTTTAAGAAAATAAGGTGAGATTCTTTAGAGTTCACCTAGAACCTAGCATAAAGACATGTAGCAAACATAATATCTGCTCTACTTACTGTAAGATATAACAGGGACCCAACGATGGCCCTATATAATTTCTAATCTATAGGTTTCCCATGTTCATCAGAATCACTTACAACATTGGTAGCTATAGGTGTTTTCTTTGCTGAAGCATCAACCATCCCAAACCTTTTAATTAGCTCCTTAGCATATTTAGATTGGGATAATAAGATGCCATCAGGTGTCTGCTTCACTTGGAGACCAAGGAAGTAGGAGAGCTCACCCATACTACTTATTTCAAACTTTGAATGCATAAGGTTGGAGAACCTTTTACATAGTTGGAAATCTGTAGAACCAAATATAATATCATCTACATATATTTGTACTAATAATATTTTATCATGATGATGCTTAATAAATAAAGTCATATCTACTATGTCTCTAGAAAATTTATGCTCTAAGAGAAAGCTTGCTAAGGTTTCATACCAAGCTCTTGGAGCTTGCTTTAGACCATAGAAAGCCTTATGCAATTTAAAAACATAAGAGGGATGAGTAGGAGAGATCAAACCTGATGGTTGTTCTACATAGACTTCTTCTTTAAGTTCACCATTGAGGAATGCACTCTTGACATCCATCTGGTATACAGTGAACTTCTTGTAGGCTGCATAGGCAAGGAAAATTCTGATTGCTTCCAGCCTTGCAACAGGTGTAAATGTTTGATCATAGTCTATGCCTTCTTCTTGTTTGTATCCTTGCGCAACTAGTCTGACCTTGTTCCTTATGATAAGACCTTGAGCATCAAGCTTGTTTCTGAATACCCATTTAGTTCCAATGACTGGGTAGTATTTTGGTCTTGGAACTAAATCTCAAACTCTACATATCTCAAAGTGGTTGAGCTCCTCTTGTATTGCAATAATCCAGTGTGGATCTTGATCAACATCTTTAATGAATTGGGGCTCAATTTGAGATATGAAGCAGGAATACATCATGTCCTGGTGGAGTTGATGCCTTTTCTGCACACCAACTGAAATGTCTCCAATCACTTGAGATATAAGGTGATATCTAAGTGTGACAAATTCAGTAGGAGGAGTTGGTTGAGCAACAGCTTGTGGAGTTAATTCCTCTTGTGGAATTATACTAGTTGTTGGAGGACGTTCACCCACTTCCAAACATTCTTCTTCACTATCTTCAGTAATTTGTGGAGAAGGATCTCTAACAGCATTATTAGTGAGGGTCAATTCATCCAATTTCTCACACAAGTGAGGTACCTGCAATATGTCATTGGTAGAAATTTCTTTCTCCTTATAAAACATGTTAGTCTCATCAAATGAAATATCAATAGATTCTTTTATTTTCATGGTTGATTTATTATATACCCTATAAGCCTTGCTTACTTGGGAATATCTAAGAAAAATTCTCATTTCAGCCTTGGCTTCAAACTTTCTAATGTGTTTCTTATTATTGTTGTGAATATAACATATGCAACCAAAAATTTTAAAGTAATCTACTTTAGGTTTCTTCCCTTTAAGTAGCTCATAAGAAGTCTTATTCTTAAGCTTGTGTATAAGACTTCTATTCAGTACATAATTTGATGTACTCACAGTCTCTGCCCAAAAGGATAGGGGAAAATGAGCATCTGCAAGTAATGTGCCTGTAGATTCAATTAGGATTTTATTTTTCCTTTCAGCAACCCCATTTTATTGAGGTGTTCTAGGAGCTGAGAAGCAGTGTCTGATACCTTCCTTCTCACAGAACTCTTGCATAAGAAGAGACTCAAACTCAGTACCATGATCACTTTTGATCAATACAACTGGAGTAGAGTACTCAATCTGTATGTTCTTGAGAAAATCTATAAGAACCTTGAAGTTATCTGACTTAGATCTCAGAAAGAATACCCAAGTGAATCTTGAGAAGTCATCTACAATCACTAAAGTATAAGATTTCCATCCCAGGTTTTGTACAACAATAGGGCCAAAAATGTCCATATGTAGCAAGTACAATATTCTAGGTGAGTCACTTTTATTTACTGATTTAAAGCTATTTTTAGTTTGCTTGCCTAACTGACAAGCTCTGCAAAGGCTTTCCTTCTTGTAGGGGAAAAAAGGCAATCCTCTAACAAGGTTGTCCCTAGAGAATTTAGTAATATTTTTCAAATTAATATTTTCTAATCTCTTATGCCAAAGGTCATTATTATTACTGGTTTGATTAAATAAACATATTTTAGATTTAGCTGACTGGAAATTAACTGCATAAATATTTCCTACTCTAGTGCCAGTCAATACTCCATGGTTATCTACTGAAGTAATAATATAGGAAGATTTTTTAAAGGATACCTAAAACCTTTCATCACATAACTGACTTATGGAGATAAGGTTGTGCTTCAGTCCACTTACATATGCAACATTCCCGAAGGTGACTACTCCAATCTTGACCTTTCCATATCCTTTAGTCTGGCCACAATTGGAATCACCAAATATTACTTTGGGTCCTAACTTAGACTTGTAGTTGATTAGATTATCCTTATTTCCAGTCATGTATTTTGAATAGCCACTATCCAAATACCACTGTTGCTCTGTGGTGGGATAGTCTTTCACCTGTAATAAAACAGATTAGCTATTCTTGACCCAGGTTACCTTGGGTCCTTTTTTCTTTACATAACTAAAACTGGAAATGTAAGAATATTCAGGTTGGCATTTATAACCTAAAGGATGATATCTTCTTGGTGGAATAATCCATTGATTAAATTGATTAAAAGAAGATCTTGGTTGATTATAAGTTTTATAAAAATTCAAGTTTCTGTTAAGATGAACTACGTTTGACGAATTCTGGTGAGTTCGTCGATCCGAGTTCGATGAATGGGGGTGAGTTCGTCAAACTCCACTCAGAGAATGAAAGTATTCATTCTCTGGGCCCCAATATCGTCGATCTCGAGTCGACGAACCATACTGGTTTCGTCGATCGTAGTTCAATGAGTAATTATAGTGAAAGTTTGCGTTCGGAGTTCGTCGACTTGAGTTCAACAAACTGTACACATTTTGTCGATCTGAGTTCGGCAAAATCTGTTAAACATTGTTATAATTAGGTTTTTTCTTATTCTTTTTCCTTTTCTTATTCTTTGGTTTTACTTCTGTTTGTCTAACATTATTATTAATATATATCTTTTCTTTTCTTTTTTCTGAAACAAATTTTATAGGTGTTGACAATATATTTTTCTGGATTAGTGGAGGTTGGCTTGATGAAGCACCTAAGCCCAGCTTGCCATTTAGCTTGGAATTTACTGTGCTTGTGATGTCCATCAACTTGATACTTCTCCCATTTAGGGATTCTTCAAGTTGCCTTGCCTCAGCTAATTCAGATTTTAATGATATGACATGTTCTTGAGCTAGGGTTAATTCATCTTTTAGTTTAATATTTTCAGAAGTCAAGTTTTCTTGATCAATTAATTTTTCCCTAAGAGCTTTAATTTCTTTTTCAGAATTAATTAAGTCTATGCATAAAGATTTAAATTCAGTTTTGAAATTTTCAGAATTGTAATCAAAGGAAGACAATACCTAATCCGCCTCTGTTTCAGATGATTCTTCATTATCTGACTGCTCAGCTTCTGATGGACTGCAGGAGGCATTGATAGCCATGAGGCAAACTTCCCTTGCCTTTGATTCCTCTTCATCTTCACTGGAGTTAGATGATGAAGATTCTTCTTCAGTGTCACTCCAGGTCTCAGCCACAAAGCCTTTCTCTTTTCTCTTATTCTTACTGGAGGAAAGCTTATTGTAGTGATGCTTCCTGGTTTCTTTTTCTCTTCTTCTTTCCTTCTTTTGGTTCTCAGGACACTCTGATATGAAGTGTCCTGGTTTCCTGCACCCAAAACAAACAATCTCTTTAGTGGGTGTCTTGTCATACCTGGGTTTTTCATCTTGCCTTGATGACTTTCTTTTGAAGTCCTTCTTTGCCATCTTGTAGAATCTCTTGGCTAAGAGACTCAGAAGTTCTTCACTTGCTGTTGGATCTTCTAATTAATCTGAAGCTTTAAAATCTATGCTTTGTTCTTTTCTTGCTGGAGGAGGGGATCTTTCTGCTCTGTAGCTTCTCTAGATTTTATTAACTGCTCATATGACTTGAGCTTTCCCAGAAGAGATTTAGTAGAAATCTTATTCAAGCTTCTGGCATCCTTGATTGGCCATATTCTGGAATCCCATGAGCTTGGGAAGCACATGAGGATCTTATCATTCACTTCAGTGGGAGTGATATCCTTATCCAGAGTCTTTAGCTCATTGATGATTGAGCTTAATCTGTTATACATGTCACTAACAGACTCAGATTCATCCTTCTTAAAATTATCATATTGGGAGATGAGAGTTGATCTCCTGTCCTTTCTTTCATCTGCAGATCCAGCAACCATCTGGTTGAGAGAGTCCCAGATTGCTTTGGCAAATGTGCACTCAACCACCTTCTGGAATATGTCATCTGACATAGTTTGAGCCATGATGTTCATGGCCTTTTCATCTGCTATTTTTGCCTTCTTTTAGGCATATGTCCACTCAGGTGGTGGAACAGGATGTGTGCTTGAAGATGTAGTAGCAGCTGTAGGTTGAGGGGGACCTGTCAAAATAGAATTATATATGTCTTCATTAATAGAATTCATATAAAGTCTAATTCTTGCCTTCCAGATGGCAAACTTATTTAAGTTACAAACTGGAGGTCTGGTGCTTGCATAATCCTTGTTCTATGCCATGCTGTGAACTAAACAGAAAAACTAAGGAAACTGAAATCAGATCTACTAAGGATCTTTTGGTTCAAGTATTAACTTGTACAACCAAAGGAACACTGCTCTGATACCAATTGAAAGAAAGGGGATAGATCTGATTTACTCTAGAGGGAGGGGGTGAATAGAGTAATTAAAATTTTGACTGTTTTTTGATATTATCAGAGTAAAGTAAGTGATACTATAACCGTAATCAAAAAATATAAACTAAACTAAGCTATCATAGGAAAGTAAACTATCATAGCAAACTAAACTAGTCTATCACAGCACAGCTAACCTATCACAGCAAAATAAGAACAACACAGAAAATGATCAACCAGACAACATAAGAATTTTATAGTGGTTCCCCAAACTGGGTACATCCACTCTTCTACAACTCTGGTAGAAATCCACTAGCAGGTTTTTGATCAGGTGACTGCCACCACAAGATCTATTTCCAGGGAGATCTCACAACCCTTTGAGCTTTTGATCAGGTGCCCAAAAACCAAGAATAAACTTTTGAAGCGAGTTAATAAACCCTTTATACAGGAGGTGAGAGAGGCGATGGTGTCTTCTCTTTCTCTAATCAACAGAGAAGACTTAGTGGATTGTTGTTGTCAAGTGCTCCTTCCAAAATCACTTGGAGCCTTGCTCAGGGTGTAGGTCTTCTGCCTTGTTTTGAAATGATGTACAGGAACTTCTGACTGATAGAATGATTGTTGTACTTGAATGTTCCTGGAGAGAAGTTGAAGAAGACTCTTGATCTTTATTTGTTATTCTTCTTCAGTCTTCAGTAATCACAAGGAGAAAACTGGATGTTTTTTGCACAGAGAAGAAGCAGATGATCTTGTGTATGTTTCTGTAAATCTTATCTTGTTATTTTTATTCTATTGCTTGTATATCTCTGCTTGTCGTCTGAAAAAGAAAATCTCTTTTATATTCTCTGTCAAATTCTCCTTTGAATTTTGAATTCCCTGTATTGAATGCTGATTTCCTGGAGAGAATGAAATACAGCTGGAGAATATTTTCTTTAATATGTTTCCCAACTGTCCCAATTAATTAAACAAGTAAATAACTCTGATGAAGACCATAATTAATGTTGCCAATAATGGTTATATTCAAGGGAATATATGCATTAATTACTCAGGAAATTATTGCTAAATATTATAGAAAATAAGGACATAAATGGAGGGAAAAACTCTAAGTCAGGCTTGGATAGAAATCGTCGACCTCCGAACAGATTTTGTCGACCGGAGATCCAAGTTCGTAGAGCTGAGAAATCCTGTTCATCCACCTGAGCTCAGCGAACTGCATTCTGCGAATAACTAGCCAATTCTGCGGTCCAAGTTCTTCAAGCACAAACTCTGTCTTCGTCAAGCTGAGTTCAGCGAAAGTAATCTGAAAAGAATCTGTTGAAGTTGAACTCCAGAATTCATCGACCTGAGCTCGAATATCGTCGAGCTAAACTCAGAGAATGATTTCCGAGTTCGTCGAGTAGATCATGACTATCGTCGAGCTGAGTTCGACGAATGTCGAACTTATATACTGAACTTTGATTTCTTCTAAGTCTTGAGTCTCCTGAAGTCTTCTGCTTGCTGGTTCATCAAGGTTAAACCTAATGACTTATCCTAAACTCTAGGAATCAAAGACTTGACCCTGATTATACATTATGGGTCAGATACATCCTAATTAGTGAACCTAGCCCAAATCCAAACTAGGGAACCAACAATGACATTGAATGTTGGTATAAACTGAATGTGACTAGTGGACAGTTGGGTGCTCAACCCAGGCAGAGAGTTGGGCATAGGTTTTTTGATGCTAACAAGAACCTAGGACCCAATTATCATTGGGTGCCTAAGGGTAAATAAACTCTGTTTTGTAGGATAGTCCAAGTACCTGTCCACTTAAGACTTGGTATTTAGACAGTGTGTGTTCCAGGCAAATGTCTGGGACAGGATAGTTTCTCTAGGAATATGCACCAGAAAAGGCAACAAAACAAGGTTGAGGCCGTCAAGTAAGTGATCCTCAAAATCTAGAGGAAACAAGCCTCAAGGTATGTCTCTCTCTCTCTCTCTCTCTCTCTCCTATATAGAGATTTTTCTTGCTATTTAATTGTGTTTTGTTAGTTGTGCTCAAAGATGTATCCAATCAAGCAAATAGAAAAACAGTGATTCAATCAACTACACTGTTAATTCTTGCAAGATTTTGCGTTGCAAGACTTATTTGTAATTTACTTAAAATTACAAGTAACTTATTAACAAGCCTTAGGGCACAACAGTGCATAAATTGGGTACTAATAGAATAGGCCCATTAGCATGTTAGGTCCCACTCTATTTATCTTGACAAAGTTTTTACTAAATCGAGAAAATTGTATAACCAATCAATCAAGAAAACACAAATTAAACTTATATGGAACTAATTGAAGAAAAGTTGAGGGATATAGTGAAACCACAATTGTCGGGCATTGCGTAAAGTCGAAAATACCAATCTTAATAGTCAAATGAAATATTTAATTAATTAATTAAATCTTTTCAGTACATATATAAAGACGACAAGAAACGGAAAGCCACATCGCTCTCTAAAAGCCGTAACCCTAGTCGTCGAGACTGAAACCGTCTCAGCGTCTTGCCGCTCTGCTTCAATGGCGCCAAATGTCAGCAAGGAGCTTTAGGATGGATATAAAATAGTGAGGGATGGATTCAATCATGTCTCTCATGAGATTAAGGCCGTATTAAGGATGATTGAGGTTGCTGGCCTAGAATACACCCTTTCTGAACCCTCCACCATTCTTAGAAATGAGGTTGTGGAATTCTTCTCAAATGTTAAGAAGTCCCCATCTCAAAACTCTATCAGATCTAAGATTGAAGACATCAAAATCAAGATAAACCCTAAGAGGTTAGGAAAGGCACTTCATATCCCCTCCATCAACCCTAGCGAGGAAGAAGGGCTCGCCGACATGGACAGAGACAGTGCTCTTTGCTGGTGTGGATACACTGAGGCCAAATCTGGGTCTCTGAAAAGGAAATTCTTCAATCAAAGAGGAAAATTACTAGCACACATTGTAGGGAAAGCCATCATCTACAAACCTGGATCACATGACACCATCTATAGATTCATGTTTGCAGTCATGATAAGAATTATACTAAATAAAAAGACCTCATGAACCTCTCTCATCTTGAAGAGAATAGTAGACTACATATCCTCTCCTAATATGGGTAGAATCATTTCCTTGTACCTAGTGAACACCTATCCTGACTCTTTCACACAAGAACAGAGGGTGAATATTCACTACCTGAAAAGAATGGACATAAAACTTTGGATAGATTCTTTAAAGTCCTACTTATGAGACAACCCATGGGAATAAAGGAATCCTCCAAGGGTACAAGAAAGAAACCCACTGAGGAAGAAAGTCTAGAGTAAGGAGATGGTCAAGGAACGTCCTCGTTCACCTAAAGAAGTCCAACAGTTACGAGGGAGGTTGGCAGGTCTCGGGAGGTTCCTCTCTCGAGTTGGTGATAAGAGTGCTTCGTTCTTCAAAACTCTTCGAGGAGCGTCCAAATTTGAATGGACAGAAGAGTGTTCTCAGGCTTTTAAACAGTTAAAAAAACAACTGACTTCAACACCATTACTTCAGAGTCCTCGGTCAGGGGAGATGTTGTTCTTATACTTAGGAGTTGGACCTGAGGCAGTCACCTCAGTTCTTCTTCGGGAAGAGAACAAGAAGCAATTCCCAGTTTACTACGTCAGCCATATTCTAAAAGATGCTGAAACAAGATATCCGATTTTGGAAAAGTTGGCCTTAACATTGGTTATGTATGCTCGCAGACTCTATCCTTACTTCCAGGCGCACTCAATTCAAGTGGTCACTGATCAGCATTTGAAAAATGCGCTGGAGAAACTAGAGCATTCAGGCAGGTTGGCCAAATGGGTAATTGAATTAAGTGAGTTTGAAATTTCTTATGTGCCCAGGACAGCTATTAAAGCCCAGGTGTTAGCAGACTTCCTGATTGATACAACAGAGTCCAGTTCTGATCAAGCAGAAAGGTCTCCTTTGGCTTGGACCATCTATGTTGATGGTGCATCAGGCAGAAATTCTTCTGGAGCAGGAGTGGTTCTGATCAACCCAAATGACATCAAACTTGAGCAGGCAATCAAGTTCTATTTTCCAGTAACCAATAACCAGGCAGAGTATGAAGCCTTGTTAGCAAGCTTGAGGCTTACATGAGAGCTCGGAATTGATCATGTTCATATAAATACTGATTCTCTGGTGATGGCATCACAAGTTCTTGGTAACTTTGAGACCAGAGAGCATGTATTGAAGAAATATCTTACTCTTGTGAAAGTTGAAGATGGTAAATTCAAAAGCTTTACCATTGAACACATCCCAAGATCAGAAAAAGAGGAGGCAAATGTTCTTTCCAAGCATGGACTTCCATCAGGGGGAATAACTTCCGAACTCTTCCGCCCAGCAGTGGATGAAGAAGAGCTGATGCAGATTGATCAGCATCCCTCCTGGGTGGATCCATTCATTCTTTACCTATCAACAGGGAACTTTCATCATTCGATCAAAGATCAGAAAAAGTTCAAGATAAAAGCAGCTCACTATTATTTGGTGGCAGGTGTTCTTTACAGAAAACTTTCCTGTCTGCCATGGCAAGGTGTGTTTCAGAAGAAGAAGCTTTGATTGTTTTACATGAAGTTCACTCTAGTGAGTGCGAAAGTCACTCAGGAGCAAGAACGTTAGAAAGGAGAATCCTGCGGCAGGGTTATTTCTGACCTACCATGAAGAGAGATTCTGAGGCCTATACAAGAAAATGTGTTCAGTGCCAGAAGTTCGCTCCACTTCAACATCAAGCTGCTCAGTCACTCAGATCAATCGCAACTCCTTGGCCCTTTGCAGTTTGGGGGATGGATCTCATTGGTCCTTTTCCCATGGCAAGCGGACAACAGCGCTTTATCATATTGATGATCGATTACTTTAGCAAGTGGATCGAGGCTAAGGCATTGGAAAATATAACAACTCAGGTCGTCAAGAACTTTATTTGGGGGGAGTTTGCCTGCCGACATGGGATTCCAATGGCAATCATCAACGACAACGGATCGCAGTTCAACAATGCTGAGATGATTGATTTCTGCAAGCAGGTCGGAACAGAGCTGCGGTTTGCATCAGTCCATCATCCCAGAAGCAACGGTCAGGTTGAAGCAGCTAACAAGCAGGTCCTCAACTAACTAAAAAAGAAAGTGCAGAATCTCAAAGGCAGTTGGGCTGATCAACTTCCTTCGGTTCTCTGGACCTTGAGGACAACACCTTCATCCGTAACTGATGAAACTCCATTCAAACTTTCTCAAGGCTCAGAAGCCCTTATTCTAGTTGAGTTTGAAGTTCCATCACCTAGAGTTCTTCTTGCAAGGCAAGGTTTTGAGGACTGGCTTGAGCTGAATAATGAAGAAATGAAGTTCAGCTTAAAGCACATTGAAGAAATCAGAGACAAAGCATCAATAAGGCAGGAAGAGGTCAAGAGGAAGATGGACCGATACTTCGATAAGAATAGAAGGGTCAAACACTTTCAAGTGGGAGATCTGGTTCTTAAAAAAGTGGACACTGCTGCAAGAGGCAGCTCAGTAGGAAAGCTTAATCCGAATTATGCCGGCCCCTTCATTGTCAAAGAAGTGCTCAAGAGCGGGGCTTATCGCTTGCAAACATATGAAGGAGAGGATGTACCACATACGTGGATTGGAGATGATCTCAAGCGGTTCTATTCCTGAACCTCCTCTTTTCATTTCCTTCCTACGTAACCTTTTTCAAGGATTATTATTGATAAAGGTTGCTTGCTAACATTTCTTCAAGTGTTTTTATCTCTTGAATAGTAACAGTTAACACATTGAGCAAGGATGATTTCAAAATGGTTCCATCTCTGAACTCTCTTTTCTCTCTTATATAAATCTTTCAAAAATTGATATTGATCAAAGACTTCATACTGACACTTTTTCAAGTGCTTTCTCTCTCTTTTGTCTCCTGAACAACAACAGTTGCCTGATTCCAGGAGACATCGCCGAGTTAAGCTGAAACCTCCCTTAGAACTATTTTCATTAGCATAACACCATAAATACCACGTGTTGCGGGGAGATTTCACACCGTGCAGTGGGAGCTTGCAGGTTCTAGTGCAGCAGGATACTGAATTTCAGATCCCGGCTGGTATCTATCCCCACCTATGCATTATGGAGGGACAGGGTGGGTGTTGGATCTACCTTGACTTGTAAGGGATATCATTACAACTCTGATGATCGCGTGTGAAAAGCAATGCCACTCCGGCCGCACCTGCCCACGGATCATCTTAGCTTGTGACTCTCAAACACTTTGTGGTACCCTCAAGCAGTGCTTGCAGGAGACCCACAGTCCAGCTGACCTTGAAGGAAAGCAATGCCGCTCCGGCCGCACCTACCAAAAAGATCAGCTTCGACTGTACTCCAGGCAAGAGGGCAGTGAACCGTTTTATTGAGTGTGCAGGTCTTGAGACCCAGTGTGAAAATCAATGCCGCTCCGGCCGCACCTGTCCACTTGGTCACAAGTCTGCAGCTCATTCTTCACTGGGAATTTATTCAGTGTGGACTGTGTTCTGGTATCCGCTCAGTCCGATGGTTTTCTTGGATTGATCTTATAACTTGTGGCCCTGCGAGAAAAGCAATGTCGCTCCGGCCACACCTGCCCGCTTGGTCACAAGCAATGGATCATTTCTATTTCTATGTAGTGCAGACTGTGTTTTGGTATCCACCCAGTCCGCAGGATTTCTTTGGGTTTATCTATAGTTTTTGTGGCCCGGTGTGGAAAGCAATGCCGCTCCGGCCGCACCTGCCCACTTGGTCACGAGCTATAGATCATTTCTATTCAATTATTTGCGGACTGTGAAATTGTAGCCGCCTAGTCTGCGCGATTGATCCCCGGTTTATCTAGTTTTTCAGCTCGCAGTTTAGAAATAATTATAAGTCTGCAACGTTTATTATCGATGTTAAGCTTGAAAGGTTTTCAATTTTGGTAAAGGGAATCGCGAACTGCTAATGAAACTCACCAGAGTCCGACTTAACGTTATATTATTTTGGCGAGCAGGCAGATAACATTAATCTTATTCATGTTGTGGCGAGCTGTAGTTGAATTATTTGATAAGGTTTTCTAATTGGCGAGTTAAAAACTTATATCGCGCAAATAATTTCTTCAATACGCGGACTGATACACGGAGTTTGTTCATTAAATACATCAGATTGTATTTAGAATAGAAAAAAGTAAAGAACATTGCAAAAGACACATATTGATCCCAGAATATCCTTTTGTATTTCATCAAGATCAAGTTACAACTTTCATATATTTGGCGAACTCCAAACTTAAGTCCGCTGCCTTTACAAAAATATAAAAAACAAAAATATATTATTCTGCTTCACTCCTCTTCTGCTTTTTCTCTGCAGGGGCTTCAGGGCTTAGACCTTCAACATCAATTTTAGGAGAATAGCCCTCCGAGCCGCTTCCTCCGCTGCTATCTAAGCTGGTGCTGGCCGCAGATTTGCTATGCGAGCTCGCGCCAGTAGAGCTAGATGTAGAGGCATCAAACTCGGCCGACTGATCTCCACCTTGCTGGCTTGAACCAGCGTCATCAGTAACAGTCTCGGCATCACCGCTGCCTTCTTTCTCTTCTTATTCTTCACCATCTTTCTCTTCTTATTCTTCGTCTTCTTTGTCTTCTTCCTCAACAGTTACTTCCGTGCCTTTTGTAGTCCGCCCCATGGCCGTGACCTGCTCCTCTAGCTCAGGGAAAAGCTCTAGAAAAGGCACACCATCCACTCCGTCCTTGGTGAAGCCGCCGCCAACAAATCACTCGTTGGCGATCTCGATGGTCTCTTTCACAAAAAGGAGCATGGCGTCCTGGAAGTTGTCATTCTCCAGGTCATACGCGACCTGCAAAAGTCAAATGCAAATGTTAGTTCGCGGAGGACTTCAAACGGAAACCGCTGCAAATACAATTTACTTCCAGCTCTTCTTTCTGCTTAGCGACTCTTTTCCCTAGCCGCATATTTCTTTCCTTGATCAACCTTATTTCTACCTGAAGTTGCTCATTTTGTCTGAGCAGATCTCTGGTCAGGGAACAAACAAAGTGGTTTGTCACCGCGCTGTTCTTGCTTGCCTGGGCGGCCAGCAGAGGGAGGTCGGCAGGGGCAATCCTCTTCAAGTCGCCCAGGTTGCGCTTCCTGTAGAGCGCGGAGATCGCGACATGAGCGTGGCGGGTTATCTTCAGACTTCTCCATGATGGCATCGCGGTCGATATGCGGACATGCTTGTTTTTACTGTTCCAGTGGATCATCGGGTTCCCACTCAGGTCCTTCTGGCGGTTGCCGAAGCCTTGCATCTCAAAGCTTTTGGATGAAGAGCAGTCCACCGTGGGATCCCCTTTCTCTTTCCTTTTCCTTGCAATTTCTTGCTTTCTTTCCCTCTGTGTAGGTGTGAATCCGCTCGGCGTTTGCGGTAGCTTTGCAGGCACAGCCAAGGTCGCTGCAAGGAAAGAGAGTTTAACATACAGGTTGCGGCGGATACAAAACGTCAGTCCGCTGAAACTTACTTTCTTCGCGGGTTACACCATCCAGGCTCGCCAGTAGCGGGATGTAATGCTCGATGTCTAGTCTGGCCCCAGCAAGAAACCAGACGATGGTGGACTCCACCGCATCGAGACAGACACTCTTTAAAGTGGAGTCCGTGCGCTCCTGCGGGTAGGCGTGTGCGAACCCGATATCTCCCTCAAAGATCAGGAATCTAGAGGTCCAGTTATGGATCTGATTCTGCAGACCCATTACTTTCATCCCTCAGCAATAAAAGTATATAACCCCCTTATATGGGCGGCCTCCAGAAGGTGTTATCGAGCGGACTGAGAACAATTTTCGGAAAATATTCATTGAGAAGGCGATCTTCTGAGATCGTAGATAGGAGATGAAACTATAGATCGCAGCAAGCGTGTTGGGCGCGAGCTGGCCCGGCACCATCCCATAGTGCTCAAAAATCTCTCCCATCTCCCATAGCAGAGGGAATCTGAACCCGCTATCGAAGTGGTCAACGGGTATCGCGATCTGGGTTGCAGTTGAAAAATTCAATCTTTCTTCTTCGGCGGGAAGGCAGACAAGCAAGGGCAAGTCCGCCATATGTTTCTCAACAAAGGCATCGAGATCGTCCTCCGTCAGTGTGCATTTCTTGTGGCCGACAGCATGGAAGGCAAGCACGACATCAGTTCTGGCGGACGCCATATTTTCAGCCCGCAAGGTCTTCTGCTGCAACTGCTTTCCTGCATAAAAGAAGCAACAAGGCTATATTTATAGTAGTGGGGCCTGACAGCTTTTTAGCCAGGTCACATAGCTTGATTCTTTAGTCTGCCAAGTTCGCACCAAATTCAGTTTTTCATGCAACAAAAATAAAAACAACGTGGACACAATCTTGGGTTCGCTCAGTTCGCTGTTTCCAGTTTCCTACACCTGCCAAGCAAACTTCAAAGCATAAAATAAGCAGACACAATTTCAATCCGCTCAGCTCGAAACATTTCCCACCAAATTGATTCACAAGTTCAAATTAAAGTAACAAACACAATATTAGTCCACACAGTTCGTCACAATACAACACAATCCAAATCACGCAAACCACAGCATTATTCGAGCAACAATACAATCCCAGTTCATACATCACAGCAGCCTGCTAAGGATCAGGGTTCGTCGCATGGTACAAGGAAAATTTCAACTGTTAGTCAAGTGGAACTAATGAAAAGTGGACTTTTGCATGTGATTCTCCCTTATGGGCAAACCATCACTTCTGTTGCTAATTTGTCCTCAAACTAAACTCGCGCGGGGTGGCCTAGGGTTTTTTATGGACTTCTTCTCTTTCGATCGATGTTTCCTCTGATACCAGTTTGTAAGACCCTTTTTTTGCTATGCTACCAAGTCTTGCGCCCAGAACCACCGCTTTGCGGTGACACCGACCCTCGGGAGTGTTGCCACTACAAAGAGCCGATTCTGCCGGCAAAGCAGATCATCAAAACGTAGAAGTACGATAAATCAGACAATCAAGTCTAGTCCACAAAATCACAATATATATATGAAATAGAAATCACAGCAAGTACAAATGATAATATAAACGGGCTTATGCCCGGTACAAGAAATCCTCACTACAACACTCTCTCGCCAAAGCTAAGTAAATAACACTCATGGAGCCAAAAGCTAGTGCCCCGGTGCTAGACTGGCCCACCTCCATGTGCACCACGCATCGCTGTGGCTGCCTATCCTGCTGCTGCTCCCTGTCTCCCATCTGGAGCCCCTGAAATGTTTGGTCCGCCAACCATTAGTCATAAAGACTAAGCCAACTATCATCCCCGCCTCGCTCCTACGACTCCTAGGCACCATGCGAGAGAAGAGAAAGGGAAGCTATATTGATGGAGAGTAGGAATAAAGCAGGTGATGGTGGAACTATCTAGCAGGTATAATGTAACATCTATAGAGCTATAAAAGGAAAATCAAGCTAGCAGTTCTATAATAAGGAAGCAGCAATGTAAACAAGTAGAGTAGAGCAGTAAGAATATGAAAAGCAAACTAAGAAATAAGTAACCATAACTTATATGAATATCCATACAAACTTATAAGTTATGGGGACTTTTGCAAGACTCCCGTTATATAAAAAGTCCTATACTGATTTATATGATGGGGTTTCAGGTTATATACAAGTATGATCGTAGTGATATGTTATGTCATGATTCATGTAAGTGCAACACACGCACATGACTCTATGCTCATAGACCTTTAGTTCCCCCATTTTCGAAGCTAGCTTCACTCCCAGGAACCACCATAATGGCCAACGGAGATAGTGGGTTGGGCCACCCCACTCCTATGCTTGTATTCACACTACCATGCCTAGCCCTTACGTACTCCTTTGAAGGACACAACAAAGTCACCACGTACTATGCTAACCAACTGCCAGTCTTTTACTTGGCTAAGTGTAAACCACACCCGCTGAGTCATCGTATCGACGTCGGTGCGAACGACCATCAAATACTGAAGACCGGCCACTTTATGCACATGCACATATGAATTCCCGAGTTATCTGCTCCCCGGACGAACTTGTTCATTATCACAACCATCCACCGTGCCTACCGCTTGGATAACCTAACCAAGCTAACCTCTCATGTCATCTTGGTGAGTGAAAGTGAAGTCCTAACATATTGCTAATTACTCTTGTATTCATTTTAGTCTTACGGTTTAAGGTTAATCTCGGAGTGCCCAGGGTATTCCCTGTGAAAGACTCTCAGTGGTACTAGGAACTACGATGGGCTGAAACCCAAAGCATTATCCAAAAATTACACAAAAATTACCAGAACTTTAATATGATCATGAAATATTATTGACTAAGTTTCATACAATTCCAAGGTAAGCAACTATATAGAAAAATACTTCAAATAAATCCCTAATAGGGTACTTTGTGAAGAACCATACTTGAAATCTCTTCCAAACAACATATAATAATTTCCCAAGCTTTATTATGCCCTAAAAGGTTCTCTGGCCAAGGAAACTGAATTCTCTGGCAAGATTTAGTATTTATTATCTATTCATAAAGACTATGTGCACTTGTATCACTTAACACATGAAGTATAATGAGATACTATCCAATCATTCCAAATTACTGGCTAGTGCATATAAATGATATTTAATCAACATTGCAAGTGTTTCATAACATTCTAAGTTAAGTTAACCATGATTACTTCATAATCATCAAAAGGGGCAACTTAAAGGTTATAACTATAAGTATGAGCTACTATCTTCTAAATATCCTATAATAAATTCTAGAGGCTCATATTGCTATAAAAACTCTTCTGTAAAAATTTCATAAAGATTTAAGGTCATATGACCTTTCAAATTTTTCATAAATAGGTATAGGCCTAAACAATTTCAAATTGATTAAAGTGTGTGTATATGTCTAAATGTCACCAAATGTCTTCCTAGGGCTGTTTATCACCCTAAGACCATCAGTCCTTTGCACTGAATGTCCTCTTGCTCATATATAGAGTTCATTATCTGGATGAACTCCTCTTCCTCTTCTTCAGCAAACAGTCCTATGTATGCTTCAGCTTCTGACTCAGTTTCTGAAGAAAATATGTCTGACAGGCTTTTGTCCTTCTTGGCAACAAAGGACCTTTCCTTTTTACCCTTGGTTTGAATCTTCTTCTTATCATTAGACTCTTTCCTTTTCCCAGGACAGTCAGCAATAACATGTCCTTGTCTGTTACAGCAATAGCAAACAATTTTTGATAAAGTTGCTTTGCTTGACTTGGTCTTCCTCCTGTCTTTCTTTGATGACTTCTTGTTCTGATAATAGTCATCTTTTCCCTGTGAAGTGGATGGCTTTGACCTCCACTGTTTCTTCTTTAGAAACTTCTGAAAGTGTCTTGTGAAGGCTGCAAAATCCTCATCATTCTCACTGCTTTCAGAATCCTTGCATTCTGTCTCATCTGACTCAGTTCCAGCAACCCTTGGAGTTGGAGATGGAGAATTACTTTTGTATTTCCTGGTGGCTTCTGTCTTGAATGTCACTGTCCTTTCTTTATGCTCACTTCTTGTAGTCTTCTCCTCCTCCTTCCTTACCATCAACTGCATCTTATAGGATAGCAGTTTTCCAAACAATGTTGGAGGAGGGATATCTGCTAACTTTGCCATTTACCTTATGGTACAGATCTTGGTGTCCTAATCCTTTGTTAGAGACCTCAAGAACTTATCATTCAGCTCATAGTTGTTGAATTCTCTTCCATAAGACATCAACTCATTGACAATCCTATAGAATTTCTTATAGCATTCTGTTATGCTATCAGACCTGCCTTGCCTGAAACTTTCATATTACTGGTTTAACAAAGACTTTCTGTCCTGCCTAACTTCTTCAGAACCCTCCATATACACTATCAAAGTATCCTACATCTCCTTAGATGTCTTACAGTGTATCAAGTTCTGAAATGTAGCATCATCTATGGCACTTACAATGATATTCTGAGCCCTCTTGTCCATGGTGGCCAGAATAATCTCTTCTTTTATCATTTCAGAAAAGTCCTTAGGTGTTCTCTGATTTGAATCCAAGACTGAAACCTTCATAGGCACATATGGCCCTTCTTTAACTGTGATATATATTCTAGGGTCTGAGGCTTCCATAAACAGTCTCACCCTTTCTTTCCAGATGCCAAAAATCTCTTTTCTGCAAATGGGCAATTTCATGGATCCAAGTTCCTTATGATTCTTTGTTAAACCCATGTTTCTTGATTTTCTTGATTCTGCACTTTACTTATACTGAATCTGCCAACAGGATCTACTCAGACAGTTAAGTCCTTTTTGAGTAACCTGGCTCTGATACCACTTGAAGGAAATTGTACCTAATCACCTAGAGGGGGGGGGGGGTGAGTAGGTGACTAAATCTTTTTAAACTTTTAGGCAGATTATATCACAGATTTATAACTAATTCTTCACAACAATCAATCAGAAATCACAGAATAAACATGCACACAGTGAACACACAGATTTATAGTGGTTCCCAAAGGTTTGGGTACATCCACTTTCCCCCTTCGCCTATCTAGTAGTGTACTAGATTCGGCCAAGCTCCTCCACTATCTCAGATCCTCAGATCTTACACTGAGAACCCCAAATAGGTTCCTACAGCTCAGGCCCAAGGCCCTACAACTCAGTCTTCTCCAAATACCTACACTCAGCCACCAGGCCTACACTCAGCCACAAGGCCTACACTCAGCCACAAGGCCTACACTCAGAGATATGGATCTCCTACACTCAGGCACACAGGCCCTACCACTCAGCCTTTATAATTGCAGGCTTACAACTCAGATCCCTAAGGATCCTACAAGAAATTTAGAATACAAAGTATATACCTACAACTCAGAAAAAGAAAGATGAGTTGACAGGTTCTTGATGAGTTCTTGGAAGAACTCTGCTGAGATCAACCTCACTTGGCTTTCTTCAAAGCTTCTTGAATGTAGAACACAATAGGATTGATTCTCTGCAGCTGATCTTCAATCACTACAACTTAAGATTCAGAACTAGGTCTGAACCCTTCTTCACAGCCTGGTTCCAATGGCTGTCTTCTTGGAAGGAGCTCTCTCTCTCCAACTTCTTAGATCTTCACTTGAGAATGATTCTTCAATGAATAGCTAGATCTTCTTCTATGATTGTTGATCATCTTCTTCTGTTGATAGAATAGGCCTATATATAGGCCTTCTTCATGGTAACCGGCTGATCCGGTTCCTAACAGCTTTCTAACATCTCTGACAGTTACAGTAGACTGGCTGGAATGGCAGCTGTCATGTCATCCAGTCACTTCTTGAAATATCTGTAACTATCTGAAAGTGTCTAGACAGTCTGTCTTTAAGTGTCGACACTTATAGACCAAGTGTCGACACAAGTAGACTAAGTGTCGACACTAGCCTTCAAGGTGTCGACACAACTCCTTATGTTGTAGATTTTACTTCTCGACACAACTTCTTCAATATGTGTCGACACTGATATTGTGTGTCGACACAAGTCCTTGTTCTTCAGTACTTTGTTGAATTCTTGTAAGTGTCGACACAACTCCTTTGTGTCGACACATCTTCTTGTGTTGAACTTGTTCAGTGTCGACACATCTTCTTGGTGTCGACACATGCCTTCTGTGTTGATACTTGCTGAGTGTCGACACAGCTCCTTGTGTCGACATATTCTTCTTCTGTTGAGACTTTGGCTGAGTGTCGACACATTTCCTTTGTGTCGACACTTATACTTAGAATTTTGTTGAACTTTGCTGAGTGTCGACACAGCCTCCTAGTGTCGACACTTTCTTCATGTGTTGAGTCTTCTGCTGTGTGTCGACACATTCTTCATTATGTCGACACTTTCTTCATGTGTTGAGTCTTCTGCTGTGTGTCGACACATTCTTCATTATGTCGACACTTTCTTCATGTGTTGAGTCTTCTACTGTGTGTCGACACATTCTTCATTATGTCGATACTTATACTTAGACTCTGCTGAAATTTGCTGAGTGTCGACACAGCCTCCAAGTGTCGACACTTTCTGATATAGACACAGTTCCTCTTGGTGTCGACACTGCTTCTAAGTGTCGACACTTCTTCACTGGACATTTCTTCATTGAGTGTCGATACAGCCTTCATGTGTCGACACTTTCTGTCTGGTGTCGACTCTGCATCCCTGGTGTCGACACAATTACTCCAAGTGTCGACACTGCTTCTCTGGGTGTCGACACAAGTCTTCTTAAGTGTCGACACTTTCCTCCTGGGTGTCGATACATGGACTTAGAAACTTTTCAGCTTTCCCTGCAAATACTTAACCTGCACAACTAAACTCAAAACACATCAAATACATTTTGATGTATATCATTGAGTATGGTGAGGCTTCTTCAAATCAGGTACATTTAATCCAATGTACCCAACAGCGCCTGATGCTATTTTTGTTCTACCGAAGTTAAAGATAATTGGAGAATTAGAATAAATGGATTTTTAAGATCGAGAGATGATGATATCCATTTTCAAATTGTTGCGGGATAGTAATCAAGAATTTCATGAAGGTTCACTCTAAAAAAACTTCATAATAAACAAAGGAAATCAACGTATAAGAATATTTCTCCAACATGATAAAAGTATTCTTAAATTAGCATTATTTAGTTTTGTTATTATTTTCTTTTAATTTTCCATCATCAAAAATTCATTCTAAATCAATCTGCTAGAATTTAAAGAAAAGATAGAGCCAGTACTTGCGAGCGCTAAATTAATCACTTATTTGTGGGAACGTTCTTAACTCACTATATATTACTTGATCTGACACGTCCACTTGCGATAATACGTAAATCTATTTCAGACATATCAGTACTGGTACTGTGGGGACAAGCACTTGCCAAGGGGTATTAGGGCGAGGTGCATGGTCTCAACGATGGACTTTTAGAACTCGATGAAGTCACTCTTCTCGACGAAATCACTCAAAGGGGGCGACTCGTCCAGGTCGGCTCCTTGCCCCTCGCTTCCAGCCATATGACTCACTCCTAATTTTTCGAAGAAGCTATGGTCCATGCTCACCACGCTAGAATGATGAACCTGGAAACAACGTTTCAAGAGGAGTTTGGACTAGAAGTGTGGCTTGCCCTTACTTCTGTTGAGTTCAAACACTAGGATAGACTATTAGAGCAAAGAACCTCACTCACTTGAGATATAAAACTAAGAATAGACCCTCATGCCATAGCGAGCAGGTCCCGCCACACACACAGAAGATCAGAGAGAGCTCCCCCTCCTAAGTCAATGTTGAGCAGACATCTTGGAGGGCACTTGAGAGCATCAGACTGTCATCCCGAAAACTACAGTGAATAGTGAGTTGGAGCTCTCGCCAACCAGAAATATCCTAAGGAAAGAGAAGAAGAATAAGTCCTCTCCAATGGTGCCCATGGGGTCTATTTATAGTTTTCCAAAAAATTTCTGCGGATAGCGGAATCCTGCCATTTGATTTTACTAAATGCAGCCCAAATTGGTCTGCCAACAACGGAATATTGTTGTTTGGAATGGCTAATGGCAGGCTAGAATGGGATTTCCTGGAAAAATAGGTCACTTGGATATAGGAGAGTCCAGGTGATTCTAGGTCTGCTCTTTTAGGGGTGTCGAGTGCACATTGAGGTTGAGCCTCGATATTCGCATTGTGCTAGGGGCGGTTGCTGATTTGTTAATCCCACTCACCTTTTCGACTCGTCTGGGTGTGATCTCTTCGAATGCTTGATGGCTTAGTGAATCCACTCAACAAATACAAGGTTATATAGTGGCGATGACATATATTCTAACGCAAACTAACAATCTTAAATTAAGATGGGAAATTAAGATGGGAAATAGATGTAAATATATCATATTATTGGTTCAAAATATTAAAGATTGAAGAAAACCCAAACAAAGATGTGTCTGTAGGGTTGAACTTCACGTCAACTTCAATAACTCAAACCTGGAATTTTTGTTAACTACCCTAAATCCCATTTGCATTATATCATGAACATGCAAATTATATTTTCTAAGAAAAATAACCCCCAAACAGGATAATGAAGAGAATCTCAAAGACTTCCAAATAATTTTTGTATGCATTTAATTAAATATATATTGTTTTGGTTTAGGCTATGTCGACTAGAGATCCGATCGATATTGTTCAGCTGCATAGTAAAAAATCAAAGGGAAATCCATTAGACATGGCCAAAACAAACATAATCCGTCATTTCAACCCGATTTAGTCTACCATAAGTCTGTCTAGCCTAAAAACAGGGATGAAAGACCTAACTAACACAATAATTTCATCTAATAATTTCCTAGATGGATATCAAAGCAACATCAAAATGAGTTTTAACATTTGAGAAATAAATATTAGAAAAATAATATGTATTCTGATTTGAAAATAAAAGGGTGTTGTTATTAACAAACTCATTTGCAATGCTAGCAAACCATTACATTGAAAATGGCTATTTGAAAACCATTTTACTATTAACAAACCACACAAAATTGGTGTGAATGTTATTCAGATAATGGGTGATATATATGCTATATTTGGAACACATGTACCAACTACCAATGTAGAAGGATGAGGCGTTCGTCAGAGTTATCTCAGGCTTAGGAATTAAATAAAGAAGGAAATGAAGAAGGGTGTAGACTAGCCAGAATCAAGAGAGTGGTAAGAATCCAGGGAGCGATGAAATCAGGGAAAGGGTTTCATCTACGGAGCGCAAAACCTAATGGATTGCTAGTAGTTGTTTTTTAGGATTGGAAAAAATGCCTTTTTTTAACTGGGATTTTTATGATTTTCTAGAAACCATAGTAGGTTTGCTACTAAAACTACCCAAAACAATAACAAGAAATATTTAAGAGTAAACCAAGCAAGAGTAATAGATCACCACTTGGCTCAAATCTACCGTTTCATAAACTCCTAAGTGCTTCACGTCAAGGTTTGGCCAAAGAGAAGACATGACATGGAAATCTGGAAGGATTTGGGCACAAAAATGAGAGTTAGGGCTACTCACCCATCGCTAAATATCCACGAAACCAAAAATACTCATCACGTATGCATAGAGCTCGACAAGATCTTTCCTAATCTAGACTCCGACGAAGATTTCATGCACTGAAGCCCGTGTGGAGGCCATTGGAAGGCTCTCGAAACCGTCTCTCTCTCTCTCTTGCTCGCTCTCTCTACTCAGCTGATAGGAAAAAGGGGCTGGCTGGGTTCAGTACTTGGAAAAAAATGGAATACATGAAATCTTAGTAGCTGGTTCAGTTCTTATTTAGGAATTAGGATATATATATATATATATATATATATAATTTTATTATAAAAGACCTTAAAATTTCATTTAGTGATAGGTGACTTAAACCTACTCTAATTCAGATGAATTTCTCCACAAAAATAAGTATTAATGCTATGAATCTAATGGCAAAATCAAAATTAGAGTTTGACGAGCCATTCTCGAGTTACGATTTTCCAAAGTTTACGGGAAACAATAATTCTTTAAATCTTTGACAATTCACTGAGCTTCAAATATAGCTCGGATCACCCTGAAACTTGACAGAAGCGCTTAAAATTAATTAATTTAATTTTCTATAGTCTAAAATCTCAATTCCAGTAAGTTTCAAAATACAAGTATTTTACTTGCATTTTAAAAAGGGTTGAAGATCAACTTGATCAAACAAACACAAAATCATATGAAATACGACGTACTGTTAACTCTGCGCAAAAGTAGCTTCCTTACGTCATTATCACGTCATTATGAAGATTAAAATAATTTTCGAAAATTCAGGGGCATTACAGTCACCTCCTTTAAAAGGATGTTTTGCCCCAAAACTTAAAGCACAAATTGAACTTAAAGGTATAAATTAATAAAGTAGAATTTGCTGGATACATGCAAATATTGTGACAATCCCAAAATACGCCAAATAATTTTAATATTTCCCTTGATGATGAATAAGTGACAAATCGAATTTTTATGAATAATTTTGGCATTTTTTTAAAGTTTCATTTCATTTATTAGTTGCATTTCTTTTATTTTGGATATTGAGGGTTGCTATTAGCAATTTTAGGTTGTATCAAATCAATATCATTTGTGTGTATGGGCTGCCATTAGTAAATTGGGCTAGTATTAATTGAGTGTTGTGTTGGCTTATATTTTTGACACTTGGATTAAGTGTTGTTGGTTGGTTTATGCCTTGGGGATTTATTTGGTGACACCTTGGAGTTGTTTTGACACTTGGAAGGCTTGGTGTTGGCTGGTGGTGTAGCTTGGTTTACTTGGTGATACCTTTAAGAGGTGCAATAATTCTCTTGATGAGATTTTTTTGTCTTGTGACCTCTTATCTCTTATTATAAATAGAGTTGAACGTCTCTCATTTCTTCACTCCCTTCTCTTTCCTGTATTGTTCCTCTTTTCCTCTCTTGCCCCTTTTTGTGGCTACTCCCTGCTGCTGCTCCCAAGCTGTTGCTGCTCCTAAGGTGCTGCAGCTCCCGAGCTGCTGCTGCTCCCTACTACTGCTCCTAAGTTGTTGCTGCTCCCTGTTGCTGCTCCCTACTACTGCACTCGAGCTGCTGCTGCTCCCTACTACTGTTCCCGAGCTACTGTTGCTCTCATGCTGCTGCTGCTCCCTACTACTGCTCTTGTTATTGTTCCCTGCTACTGCTCCTAAACTACTGCTAGTTCCCCTACTATGCTGCCTCTTGTGTAGTTGTTGTGGCTTCTCTGAGCTACCTTTTCTCCTCCCTTTACTGGTTTGGCCATTACTCTTCTACTATTACTATATTTGGAACTATTTTGAGGCAACTTTGTGAACATTTTATGACTATTTTAGTGGGTTGTTTTGGATTGATTTTGTTATTAAGATCACGTTGTTTTTAAAGAGTTGATATGCGTACTTTTGGAGACTGTTTTGAGACTATTTTTGAGCTATTTAGAAGTTGTTTTGTGTTATTTAAATGGCTGATTTTGGATTTACAATCTTGGTAGAGAACTGTTTTGGGTTAGACATCAAGTATAAACATTATTTTTTTGTCAATTATGTTGGCTTTCATATTTTGACAGATTATAAACCCATATTAGTTAATCCTTTAAAACATTAATGCTATGAATATCAGTGACACAACCCAAATAAAAGTGTGTACTGTTTTAGTGGTTTCCGCGGCCAATGAACAAAAAAAATGACATCACAAGATAATTGTGGCAATAATGCGAACAAAAGTACTGATAAAGGAAAGGCCTTAGTGAGTTTCTTATTTCTTAGATTAAGTTTTATTCACGTAATTTAATATTCTTTTTTTACATTTAAAATAAACATTGCCTGTGCATATGAGTTTAACTCAATGATATATCGCTATGAAATAAATATTGGTGAGGAAAAAAAAATGAAAGCAATATATATTTATGAGGGGAAAACTTTTATTAAAAAAATCCTATTTTTACAAAAATTACAATAAAGATAAGAATCAATTTAAAACTCTGCATAAGGAAATATGAAGGATTCGAATCCTATGATGTAGAGGTATCTACTGATGGATTTACTAGTAGGGATGAGCCTATAAGTTTTGCCCTAAAGGGGTATGGCCAATTCAAGTTGCATACCTAAATACTTTATATTTGATGTAATTAAAAGGGGGGTTTTCAGGAAATAATTTTGAGAATAAACATTTAAGTCATTATTGTTTAATATGATGTATGCATATTGTTATCTCTCATTATTTGCATGTATAACTATTCACAAAATATTTTTCTCACATAGTCATAATGTTTATGACTAACCCATTATGGACTCGATTTTTTAGGCAACAAGAGCCACTCCTAGTGCTCAGAAATGGATTCTGTCAGAAGAGTTGGCAAAGGTATAGTTGAAGATATTTATAGGGATCGAAGAAGCCCAGGAAAGGAATAAAGCCTCTTGTACTGATTATGATTGTGATTTTTGTATTGAGTACGGTTAAGTACTTAAAATTGTTTATAGCAATTACTGTATATAAATAAACTAATGAATAAAAAATCTGGTGTTTATAATGTTTGTACTGTGGTTTTTATGTTGTAACCTTTTTATTGAAATTATGTTCGATCCTTAAAATATTTTGGGAATCCTGGAATAAAGGGTCTTCACAACTTGGTATCAGAGGGAACGGTTTTCAATAATTTGTGTCGTAGGCAGTACGAATGCATAACGAAAGTTAAAAAATGTAACATAATTAATTTAAAACTTACATATAGGAACTCATCCAAGTTTATTCCAGTTGATATCATCAAGATATTAGAGAAGAAAGTGAAGTTCCACAAGGAACAAGAACCGAGGAAAGCGATAATGGACATCGTCAACAGCGCCCTTCAGAATTTGTGTTAGCAATTGCAGAAGCTCTTAAGTTAGTATTTCCTACATTAACTGCGTTAAAACCAACACCCCCTCTTATTGATTCTACTCCTAGACAATATCCAATAAACCCTCCTCCTGATCTTCCCCCGGTAGAACCTGCACCTCAATACTAATAAATGGACTATGACCTAAAACAATTCATGGAGTTAAAACCACCAACCTTTACTAGAGGCTTGTCTCCCATAGAGACTGAAGACTAGATTTTCCACATAGAAATGATCTTTCAATATATGGACTGTCCATCATATCGAAAAGTAGGATTAGCATCATTTTTGCTCAAAGGCGTAGCTAAGCATTGGTGGAATAATGTTGTCGCTACGAAGTTCGTCAGACATGGTATTGTAATGTGGCCAAACTTCCTTCAGGAATTTCCAAACTGCTTTGTGTCGCGGTCAGAGAAAAGAGTCTTGCACGACCAATTCTCGGAACTCATTCAAGGGATAAAATTGGTAATGCAGTACGAGACTAAATTCTCCAAGTTGGCATACTACGTTGATTCTCTCATAACCTTCGAAGAAGATCGTTGCTGATAATTCCAACATGGACTGCAAGATGATTTTCGTAATTTGTTAGTGCCACTTGATATTTTTGAATATAGGAAGCTGGTTGAGAGGGCGCGATTAGTGGAGATTGATTAGGAAAAGTCACAGAAGCGTCGAGATAGTGGAAAAATAAAAATAACAGAAACAGAAACACAATATGAAACCCAAAGTAAAGAAGTTAAGACATTTCAGATTGGCCCATCAACCAGTAATGCATCACAAACAACTACGATGAAGGCGCCAAATATGGTTGATTTCATCGAGGAGAATGCTTAATTGGGGCTTGTTATTATTGTCGTCAACCTGGCCATACAAAGAGAACGTGTCTGAAGCTCCTGAACAAAAAATTAACTCTCGAGGACAACCTCCTCTACAGCAATACTTATATCAAATGCTTATTGAATAGTTAGCTTCAGTACCTGCACCAGCTCTTGCTCCTGTCCCTGCTCCAATTCCTCCTCCAGAAGTTCCCGAAGAGCATTTAATCCAGTTGTGAGTGTTTAATTTAGAACCATTTCGCGGGAAATAAATTGTAGCGAATGCATAATATGAAATATATACAAGGAAGAATTGTGAGAAATGCATAGTATGAAATAAATTGTAGCAAATGCATAGTAAGAAATTTACAAACTAGTTAGTTCTTTTCTTAAAATCTTATTTCAAGTTATCAACTTTCAATTTATAAAGTTTGTTCTCGAGGACGAAAACTCCTTTAAGCAAGGAGGAATTGTGACGATCCAAAATACGCCAAATAATTTTATTTTTTTTCCCCGACGATGAACAAGAGGCAAATCAAATTTTTACGAACTATTTTTGTGTTTTCTTTTAAGTTTCAATTCATTTTATTAGTTACATTTCTTTTATTTTGGATATTGAGGGTTGTTATTAGCAGTTTTAGGTTGTATCGAATCAATATCATTTGTGTACATTGGTTGTCATTAGTAAATTGGGCTAGTATTAACTGAGTGTTGTGTTGGCTTATATTTTTGACACTTGGATTAAGTGTTGTTGGCTGGTTTATGCCTTGGGGATTTATTTAGTGACACCTTGGAATTGTTTTGACACTTGGAAGGCTTGATGTTGGCTGGTGGTGTAGCTTAGTTTGCTTGGAGACACCTTTAAGAGGTGTAATAACTCTCATGATTGGATTTTTTGTCTTGTGACCTCTTATCTCTTATTATAAATGGAGCTGAACCTCTCTCATTTCTTCACATCTTCTCGTTCTTATGTTATTCCTCTCTTCCTCTCTTTCCCCTTTGCGTGGCTGCTCCCTGCTGCTGCTCCTGAGTTGTTGTTGCTCCCTATTACTACTCCCAAGTTGTTACTGCTCCCGAGCTGATGCTGCTCTCGAGCTGTTGCTGCTCCTTACTGCCGCTCCTGAACTACTGCTGCTCCCTACTGCTACTCCCAAGCTATTATTGCTCCCTGCTGATGCTCCATACTGTTAATCTTGAACTGCTGTTTGTTCCCTTGATGTGCTACCTCCTGTGTAGCCGTAGTGGTTGTTGTGAGCTGCCCCTTCTCCTCCCTTTACTGGTTTGATCATTATTCTTCTACTATTACTATATTCAAGACTATTTTAAGGCAACTTTGAGAGCATTTTATGGTTATTTTAGTGGGTTGTTTGGATTGATTTTGGTATTAAAACCATGCGGTTTTTAAAGAGCTGATATGCATACTTTTGGGGACTATTTTGAGACTAATTTTTAGCTATTTAGAAGCTATTTTTGTGTTGTTTAAACGACTGATTTAGGATTTACAATCTCAGTAGAGGACTGTTTTTGGTTAGACATCAAATATAAACATTATTTATTTTGTCGTTTATGTTGGCTTTCGTATTTTTACGAATTTTAAAAGCATATTAGTTAATCCTTTAAAACATTAATGCTACGAATATCAAGTGATGCAACCTAAATAAAAGTGTGTACTATTTCAGTGGATTTCAAGGCTAAGAAATAAGAGGATGGAGTGACAGGATAATCGTGGCAATAATGCGAACAAAAGTACTGATAAAGTCAAGGCCATAGTGAGTTTCTTATTTCTTGGATTAAGTTTTATTCACATAATTTCATATTCAAGTTTTCCCTTTTAAATAAAGATTACATGTGCATATGAGTTTAACTCAATGATATGTCGCTATAAAATAAATGCGGGCGAGGGAAAAATATGAAAACGATACATATTTCTGAGGGAAAACTCTTATTAAAAGCTCATGTTTTCACAAAAATTATGATAAAGATAAGAATCAATTTAAAACTCTGCATAAGGAAATATAAAGGATTTGAATCCTATGATGTAGAGGCATCTACTGTTGGATTTACCAATAGAGGTGAGCCTAAAATTTTTGTTCTAAAGGGGTGTGGCCAATTCAAGTTGCATACCTAAATATTTCCTATTTAATGTAATTAAAGGGGGGTTCAGGAAACAATTTTGAGACTAAACATTTAAGTAATTATTATTTAATATGATTTATTCATATTATTATCTCTCATTGTTTACATGTATAACTATTCACGAAATTGTTTTCTCACATAGTCATAATTTTAATGACTAACCTATTGTGGACTCATTTTTAGGTAATAGGAGCCACTCCCAGTGCTCGGAAAGGTATTTCGCCGGAAGAGTTGGTGAAGGTATGATTGAAGATATTTATAGGGATCGAAGAAGCTCAGGAAAGGCATAAAGCCTCTTATAATGATTATGATTGTGATTTTTTACATTGAGTACGATTAAGTACTTAAATATTTTTGTAGCAACTATCGTAAATAAATAAATTAATGAACAAAAATTCTGGTGTTTGTGATCTTTGTCCTATTGTTTTTATGTTGCGTCCTTTTTATTGAAATTACGTTCGATCCTTAGAATATAGGAAGCTGGTCGAGAGGGCGCGATTAGTGGAGATTGATTAGGAAAAGTCACAGAAGCATCGAGATAGTGGAAAAATAAAAATAGCAGAAACACAAAGACAAGATGAAACCCAAAGTAAAGAAGTTAAGACATTTTAGATTGGCCCATCAACCAGTAATGCATCCCAAACAACTACGATGAAGGCGCCAAATATGGTTGATTTCATCGAGGAGAATGCTTAATTGGGGCTTGTTATTATTGTCGTCAACCTGACCATAAAAAGAGAACGTGTCTGAAGCTCCTGAACAAAAAAATTAACTCTCGCGGACAACCTCCTCTACAACAATACCTATATCAAATGCTTATTTAATAGTTAGCTTCAGTACCTGCACCAGCTCTTGCTCCTGTCCCTGCTCCAATTCCTCCTCCAAAAGTTCCCGAAGAGCATTTAATCCAGCTGCGAGTGTTTAATTTAGAACCATGTCGCGGGAAATAAATTATAGCGAATGCATAGTATGAAATATATACAAGGAAGAATTGTGACAAATGCATACTATTAAATAAATTGTAGCAAATGCATAGTATGAAATTTACAAACTAGTTAGTTCTTTTCTTAAAATCTTATTTCAAGTTATCAACTTTCAATTTATAAAGTTTGTTCTCGAGGACGAAAACTCCTTTAAGCAAGGAAGAATTGTGACGATCCAAAATGTGCAAAATAATTTTATTTTTTCTCCCCGATGATGAACAAGAGGCAAATCAAACTTTTACAAACTATTTTTGTGTTTTCTTTTAAGTTTCATTTCATTTTATTAGTTACATTTCTTTTATTTTGGATATTGAGGGTTGTTATTAGCAGTTTTAGGTTGTATCAAATCAATATCATTTGTGTACATTGGTTGTAATTAGTAAATTGGGCTAGTATTAATTGAGTGTTGTGTTGGCTTATATTTTTGACACTTGGATTAAGTGTTGTTGGCTGGTTTATGCCTTGGGGATTTATTTGGTGACACCTTGGAATTGTTTTGACACTTGGAAGGCTTGATGTTGGCTGGTGGTGTAGCTTAGTTTGCTTGGAGACACCTTTAAGAGGTGCAATAACTCTCTTGATTGGATTTTTTGTCTTGTGACCTCTTATCTCTTATTATAAATAGAGCTGAACCTCTCTCATTTCTTCACATCTTCTCGTTCTTATGTTATTCCTCTCTTCCTCTCTTTCCGCTTTGTGTGGCTGCTCCCTGCTGCTGCTCCTGAGTTGTTGTTGCTCCCTATTACTGCTCCCAAGTTGTTACTGCTCCCGAGCTGATGCTGCTCTCGAGCTGTTGCTGCTCCCTACTGCTTCTCCTAAACTACTACTACTCCCTACTGCTACTCCCAAGCTATTGTTGCTCCCTGCTGATGCTCCATACTGTTGATCTTGAACTGCTGTTGGTTCCCCTGATGTGCTACCTCCTGTGTAGCTGTTGTGGTTGTTGTGAGCTGCCCCTTCTCCTCCCTTTACTAGTTTGATCATTACTCTTCTACTTTTACTATATTCAAGACTATTTTAAGGCAACTTTGTGAGCATTTTATGGTTATTTTAGTGGGTTGTTTTGGATTGATTTTGGTATTAAAACCATGCGGTTTTTAAAGAGCTGATATGCATACTTTTGGGGACTATTTTGAGACTATTTTTTAACTATTTAGAAGCTATTTTGTGTTGTTTAAACAACTGATTTAGGATTTATAATCTCTGTAGAGGACTGTTTTTGGTTAGACATCAAATATAAACATTATTTATTTTGTCGTTTATGTTGGCTTTCGTATTTTTACGAATTTTAAAAGCATATTAGTTAATCCTTTAAAACATTAATGCTACGAATATCAAGTGACGCAACCTAAATAAAAGTGTGTACTATTTCAGTGGATTTCAAGGCTAAGAAATAAGAGGATGGAGTCACAGGATAATCATGGCAATAATGCGAACAAAAGTACTGATAAAGTCAAGGCCATAGTGAGTTTCTTATTTCTTGGATTAAGTTTTATTCACGTAATTTCATATTCATGTTTTTCCTTTTAAATAAACATTACATGTGCATATGAGTTTAACTCAATGATTTATCGCTATAAAATAAATGTGGGCGAGGGAAAAACATGAAAACGATATATATTTCTGAGGGAAAACTCTTATTAAAAGCTCATGTTTTCACAAAAATTATGATAAAGATAAGAATCAATTTAAAACTCTGCATAAGGAAATATAAAGGATTTGAATCCTATGATGTAAAGGCATCTACTGTTGGATTTACCAATAGAGGTGAGCCTAAAATTTTTGTCCTAAAGGGGTGTGGCCAATTCAAGTTGCATACCTAAATATTTCCTATTTAATGTAATTAAAGGGGGGTTCAGGAAATAATTTTGAGACTAAACATTATGTAATTATTATTTAATCTGATTTATTCATATTATTATCTCTCATTGTTTGCATGTATAACTATTCACGAAATATTTTCTCACATATTCATAATTTTAATGACTAACCTATTGTGGACTCATTTTTTAGGTAATAGGAGTCACTCCCAGTGCTCGGAAAGGGATTTCACCGGAAGAGTTGGTGAAGGTATGATTGAAGATATTTATAGGGATCGAAGAAGCCCAGCAAAGGCATAAAGCCTCTTGTACTAATTATGATTGTGATTTTTTACATTGAGTACGATTAAGTACTTAAATATTTTTGTAGCAACTATCATAAATAAATAAATTAATGAACAAAAATTCTGCTGTTTGTGATCTTTGTACTGTTGTTTTTATGTTGCGTCCTTTTTATTGAAATTACGTTCGATCCTTGAAATCTTTTGGAAAGCCCAGAATAAAAGATCTTCACATATATACCATAGAATATTTAGGACAGTTGATGAGGATAAGATTCTTTCATTGCAGATTTTAATTCCCAAGTTTGTTTCTTGACATCCTGATTTCACCAAAGAATTTTAAGCATAGGAATTGCCTTTCCGCTCAACACCCGATCTTGTGTTTCTAGGACTCAAATAGGTTCTTCTATATAAGTAAGGTTACGATACAACTAGGTTACAGAGCTAAGGAAATAATGATCATTATGCATATATATTAGCAACTGGCTCACGTGGAACACATCGTGAACACCTAGGAAAGTAGAAGGAAATTCTGGCCTATAAGCAAGCACTCTAATGCGTTCAATAATTTGAAAAGTCCCCATATACCTGGGATCCAACTTATGATTTTTTATAAACCTTTTCACACCCGGCATCAGAGATACCTTCAATGAAATAATGTCCCCACTATGAAATCCATATCAACTCTTCACTGATTCACATACTTCTCATATCATTCATGTGCCCCCTATAGTTTCTGATGGATAAGCATAATAGAGATGTTCATCTCTTCCATGAATTCTGGACATAATAATGGTTTTTCACCAACTTCAGCCCAATATAACAAAGTTTAATAATGTCTTCCATATAAAGCTTCAACGTCATCTGCAAATTCTCTTGATAACTATTATTGTAGACAAACTTCACAAGTCCAAGATATTTGACCCGAGATCCACCATGATCCAGAATATACATCTAATACTGTCTTCTAAACTCTGATTACTATTTTAGTTTGACCATTTGTCAGTGGACGATAAGAAGTAACTATTTTAGGTCAGTGTCTAATGCTCCCTACAAGCTCTGCTAGAAACAATACATAAATCTAGAATCTCGGACCTACATAATATTCACTAGTACACTGCATTCTAATGACTTCTTGCAAATATAATTTTGCCAATTTTTCTACAGGATAATTATCTTAAAAAGTACAAAATGGGCACATTTCGTCAATCTGTTCACTATTACCCATACAACATCATATCTTCTAGGTGACCTTTGTAATATCATAATAAAATCCATAGAAATACTCTCTCATTTCCATCTCGATGTATCTAGGGGTGTTAACTTACTGTCAGGTATTTTATGATCTACGTTAACTTGTTGATAGGCATACCATTCAGATACAAATTTTGTTATATCATTCTTCATACTCATCCACCAAACTATCTACTTTAGATCTTGATATATTTTGTGGAACCTGGATGGTATGAAACATTAAAACTACGTTCTTCACCACAAATATTTGCCTGAATATCCCCAATAGCAGAAATACAATATCTCCATTGGTACTTCAAGGTGCAATTATCATCTACTGAAAAGTCCAATAGTTCTCTCCTCTCAGTTTTACTTCGAATGTGTTGCAAATTAGGATCATCCTTTTGCTGTAATCTCGTAAGTATAATCCATGAATGCTCTTCTACTTATAAACTAGTCGATATAACACAACTTCTAGCAGCTATATCAATCAACAAAAATTCTTCCATGAGGGAATGCACTGAAATATTAAATACATGCTTGTCTTTTTATCTTAAGCCATCTGCTACCACGTTATCCTTACCAGGATGATAAAGGATCTCAACATCGTAGTCAATAATATATTTCAACCATCTTTGTTGGCATAAATTCAATTACTTTTGAGTGAAGCCATATTTCAGACTATTATGATCAGTGTAAATTTTACGTGATACCCTATATAATAGATATCACCATAACTTTAAAGTATGAAAAAGTGCTTCAAACTCCAATCCGTGCATCAATCAGTTTCTTTTGTGAACCTTCAGTTGTCTTGATCCATATATGATCACCTTTTCTTCTTGCATTATGGCACATCCAAGTCCAACTTATGATGCATCTACATAAATGGCATACTCCAATCCCTCAGTAGGTAAAGTCAAAATATGAGCAGTGCATAATCTCTCTTTCAACTCCTGAAAGGCTTCTTCACATTCATTGTTCCACATAAACATGTATTCTGCGTAAGCCTAGTCAATGATGCAAACAACATAGAGAATCCTTGCACAAATTTTCTATAGTAACCTGCCAATCCTAAGAAACTTCTTATTTCCTTAGTCATTATAGGTCTCTTTGAATCCATAATTGCATCTATCTTTTCTAGATCCATAGAAATTCAATCTTTATTCACTATTTTACCCAAAAAAAGAAACTTGAAAAAGACAAAATTCACATTTGCACAACTTTGCATACAACTAGTGCTCCCTAAAAGTAGATAATACCAAGTGTAGGTGTAACACATGTTATTCAGCATTTCAAGAATAGACCAAAATATTGTCGATGAACACAATCACAAAATGATCAAGATAATCTTTGAACACTTGATTCATCACGTCCATAAATGTAGAAGGAGCATTCATTAATCCAAATGATATCACTAGGAATTTGAAGTGACTGTAATGAGAGAGAAAAGCAGTATGCGGTACATTAGACTCACGGATCCTCAACTCGTGATAACCTAAACGAAGATCACTCTTTGAGTAAAAAGTACTACCGTACAAGTGATCAAACAAGTCATCAATCTGAGGTAACAATATCAATTCTTAATAGTCACCTTATTTAGCTCCCAATAATCAATATACAACCTCATCAATCCATCCTTTTTTATTTATAAAGAGGATCAGTGCACCTCAAGGTGAGGAATTAGGTCAGATAAAACCACTCCATAGCAATTCATCAAACTGAGTACGCAACTTTTCTAATTCATGCGACACCATACGATAAGGTGCATTCGTAATGGGACGAGTACCAAGCTCAAGATCAATTGTGAACTCCACATCTCTCTCAGGTGGAAGTCCAAGAAGATTAGCAGGAAAAACATTAGGAAATTCTCGCACAATAAGAATATTATCGACATACGGCATGTTATGGTAGCTTCTAAAATAAAATAAGGTAAGCAGTTTAACCATACATTAAAAGTTGTTATGCTTGCACCACCGATATGATTGGGGAGTTCTAATGTGACCAGCCTACACGCTCATGGGTTAGAAATTGTCCATCATTAAATCCAAATGCTAGACTCTGCATTTAATGTCTATATCATATCGAGACAGCCAATCCATACCCAGAATCACGTCGAAGTTATCCATATCCAACAACTTTAGGACAATATAAGCTAGGAATTCTCCTAGAAGGATAGGGAATTTTTGAATGCCCTGAGTCAATAACATCATATCACTAGAAAGAATCTTAACATTAAAAGTGTTGGCCAATTAATCGACAGTCCATCGATGTTAGTTTACAAAACTCCTAGCCACGAAAGAGTGAGTAGCAGCTGAACCAAAAAGAACATTTGTCCAATTTGAAAGAGAGGATTAGACCTGAAATACTCTAGAGGGGGGAGGTGAATAGAGTATCTTTTAAATCTTTAAAACTTTTTGCTGTAAATAAAAGTGAAGTCCTAAGATACACTAATCTACCATAGGCACAACAAAAATTAATCTAACTAACACAGGCACAGCAAGAATAAAAAGGAAAGAGGGTAACCAGACAAAACAAGAATTTTTATAGTGGTTCCCCAACCTGGGTACATCCATTCTTCTACCACCCTGGTAGGAATCCACTAACATGTTTTGATCAGGTGACTGCCACCAATGAGCTTTTGATCAGGTGCTCAAAAACTAACCCAAGTTTTTTGATCAGGTGACTTGCAACCAAGGAATAACTTTTGAAGGGAGTTAAAGAACCCTTTATATAGTAAGGGGGTGAGAGAATGATGGTGTCTTCTCTTTCTCAAATACAACTGAGAAGACTAGTGGATCTTTGATGTTAACAAAGCTCCCCCTGAGTTATAGAGTTGTTTAGGAAGATTGAGCTTTGCTTCAGGGTGAGTAGGTCTTCTTTCTTTAGCTTTGACAAAAGATGATCCAGGAACTTCTTGACTGATGGAGATTTGTTGTCCTTGAAGAATCCTGGAGTGAAGAATGAAGAAGACTCTTGATTTGGATGTGTGTTCTTCTTCTTCTTCAGCAATGTCAAAGTGAAGACCAGATTCCTTTTTCTGCACAGAGAAGAGTTTGAATGAATGTTGTTGTGTCTTGTTGTTCTATATATCTCTCTCTGTGTGTTGTTGTTCTGTATATCTTTCTCTGTGTGTTATTGTTCTGTATATCTCTCTGTGTGTGTTATTGTTCTATATATCTCTCTCTATGTGTTGTTGTTCTGTATATCTCTCTCTGTGTCTTGTTGTTCTCTATATCTCTCTCTGTGTTATTGTTTTATATATCTCTCTCTGTGTTATTGTTCTGTATATCTCTCTCTGTGTGTTGTTGTTCTGTATATCTCTCTCTGTGTGTTGTTGTTATATATATCTCTCTCTGTGTGTTGTTGTTCTGTATATCTCTCTCTGTGTCTTGTTATTCTGTATATCTCTCTTTGTGTGTTGTTATTCTGAATATATCTTTGTGTCTTCTCTGGAGCAAGAAAGAGAATCACTTTTAATGGAATTTCTCCCTTGAATTTTTGAATTCCTTGCTTCATTTATTGCTGACGGCCTGGAGAATGTCTGCATTAATTGATTTCCACAACTGTCCTATTGAAAAGTGGCAAGTAATAATCCTGATGAATGTCATAATCAATGCTACTTCTAACGGTAATATTCAGAGAATATTAAGCATTGATTACTCAGGAATTACTGCAATAAAATAAGGATAGAAGGAAGGAAAAATCCAAGTCTGGAAATGCACAGAAATCATCGAGCAAAGAACAGATTTCGTCGACTTGGGTCCAGAGTTCGTCGAGCTGAGAAGTCATGTTCGTCGACCAGATAATTGTTGTTCATCGACCTGAGATCCAGGATCGTCGAACTGAGAACTGCTGACTATTATCTGATAAACTCTTGCCAATTCTGTGCACTAAGATCGTCGAGCTGATAATCTAACTTCGTCGACTGGAGTTCAGAGAAATGTTTCTGGACTTAGAATATTGAAGTAGAGCATCCAGAAATCGTCGACCAGAGAAATAAGTTAGTCGAGCTCAATTCAGAGAATTGTCTCTGAGTTCGTCGAGCTGAGCATGACTTTCGTCGAGCTGAGTTCGACGAACGTCGAACTCACTTTCCTGAAACTGATTTTTCTCTAAGTCTTGGGTCTTCTGCAGTCTGTTGTTGGCTGGTCCATGCAATGTTGACTCTAAGGACATGACCTATACTCTAGGACACAGACATGACCCTAGCTATACAAGGTGGGTCAATAATCATAGTTTAGTGAACCTAGCCAAAATCCAAGTAGGGATCCAACATAATTATTCTTCACCTTAAACTTGCCTATAAAATAAAACACATATCTTATATGATAGAAATTTAATTCATAATGATAGATTATTAAATAAGTCATAATCTAACTTGATATCACTTGAGTAGAAGTCTGAGCTTCTTTGTTTATAAGCACGTTCAATTTCTTTTCCCTTATCCAGTTGTTGCATCTGTAATGATGGTAACCCCTGTAGATGTACCACTTGCAATGTTGTCTGGATCTATGGGCACCTAGAATTTGTTTACCCCTTTTGACCACAGTACAAGCAAGTCTTATCTTTCTACAAACAGTTAGCAGCATCATGACCTTTTTATTTGCAAAAAGTGTAGGTAAGATCTACTTTTGGTACATTCTGAATCGCATGAACTTATGGCTATTTCGGAGTACCCAATCTCACAAAGCACTTCTCAAATGGATGGTCAGGGCAATGTCCTCAACTTTCCTCTTTCTCTTCATTAGCTTCATCCCACGATTCTTGGTATTATTTATAGCTTCTACCTTTAAGGCATCCTCGATCGCTTCAACATAACTCTCTAACTTATATGCAATTGCACGATGTTGGATATCACTTCTAAGCCCACCCAAAAATATCTTAACCATGTTTGCCTTAGTGGTAACCATCTCTGGAGAGAATCGACTCAACTTATTAATCTCAATCTTGTATTATCTAACTGTAAAATGGCATTGCTTTAGATGAAGAAAGTTGTTCACCAGTCCATCTTCCTCAACAGAATGCAAGAACTTCTTCAATAATATATCCTTGAACTTCTCCCAAGAGAACCCATATGTGAGGCTCTCCTTCTTTCTAATTCACTAGCCTTTTTCTAGGACCTTCAGCTGATAGGAAGCAACCATCGCCATCTGTTCAACAAAGATCCTAATGAAGTTCATCTCTGGTGGCAATTGAGCAAGAGGTGTTAGGGTAGCAGGAGGTATCACTGACACCATTTGCACATCCATATTCGCAGGAACTTCAGTATCAAGAGAATCAGCTATAGTCTAACCAATCGTAGGGTTTTGTCCCCTAGATTGTTGCCCCAAAGTGGCAGTCAGCAAGGACTAAATATGTGTCTGCATCTCAATCATCATCCTTGATAACATCTCATTATTCTGACACAACTCTTCAATCATCGCATTGTTCTATAATCATGAAGATACTTCAACAGACTAGGGAGCTGACCTCAAAGCATGGCGCTTTGGATCCATCTTCTATACTCTTGAATACAAATGAACATATCAATGTCTAGCATATCACACTATAGATAGAACACTAAAGTTACTTTACTTTGTTCTCTTCGGTAAGGTGTTGATACTCTTGCTACTTTGCTCTATGAATTCATGAAATGATATTATGATTTGACTTAGGATGATACACCATCAATCCTTTGACTCTTGTGTATGAAATATAAATGCATGAATGTCTTTCTTCATTTTAAAGCATATGTATACACATATCATCATGTAAGTTTTATATCGACATGTGTGCTTGTGCAATGTTAGGTTATAAATATTATGCAATGAATTCTAAAAAATCCTTAGTTCATACCATGTGTGATTGTACACATGAAATATTATGCATCACATCACTACATAATATCACATATAATATAAAAACATAAAATCTAATGAGCGCACATACAGTGTTAAGGTGCTTATTTCAACTTAATAATTGTGTGTTGTTGTCCTTATAAAATCTATATACAAACACATTATTCACCACATTCTACATAATATATCTCGTATACTTTAGTCATGTGTATGAGTGTAGTGTTCATGCTTCTACCAAGATCTACAGATGACTCATCAGTGTGTGTATGCAAATGAAATGAAATTGTTAAAATATTACTTAAAATAACAATTCAACAACTTTCCTCTGATTCAAACTATCACAACTCGCTTTTTTCAATATAGAAATATTATCAGAGTGAGAGAAAATATACATAGTGATGTCACGCTATGTAGAGGACAACTGAAGATGCTCTGACAGTTCCGTCTTTTTGTTTGTTTATATAAAAATGCATGTGTTATCCTTAAAACTTGATTTAAAATTTAGAATTTTATTGTTTGTGTCTCTCGAATCAGTGAATCAACTAGTCCGTAAAAAGAAAGTATAAATGTAGTGGAAAATATAATTTACTTCATTTTATCCTACTTGGGCATTTATACTCAACTAATGCTCTAATAAAGATATGCAAACTCTAAGTTTAGTATAAGAAAAAGGTGAGTTTTTAATCTTTTAAAGTAAAATAAAATCATGGAAAAAGAGATTTTATGATTTGATCTAAATATGTAATTTTTCATATAGTCAAATAACTAACATGCATCTTAACATTAATCATTCTCAGTGAGCAATCATAATAATGACAGAAAATAGCTGCATAAATAGTAGGCAAGTAGTCTAACACAAAAGTATATACTATATACGCCAACAACCTGACATTAACCTATAGTATCAAAAATAGAAGTTTGAACTGAATAACAAAGTAAAAAAAGGGAGGAACAAAGACCTCCCAAACGGTGAGGGGAGAATAAATCGTCTATCTCTCTAAAGGTCTGGAGCTCGAACTCGATCAGCACTAGCCGCTACTGTTCCGAGTCTGAGGCATCCAAAAAGAAAAGAATGTCTTGGCATTAATGTGTAAGAGATGATTTATCCATTTAAGGTTATAAAACTGACCATTTAAAAATATTTTATTTACATTCTTTTTAATTTTAATAAAAAAAATAATTCTAATCATTATAAATAGTAAGAATATAATACCTATCAAGGCATCCACTAGATCATAAAAATGAAGTTTTAAGTACCCATAAGGAAAGTTTTGAACAAAGTGCGATAAAGATCAATCCTAAAATTTTTGATAAGTAGAAAAGAGTGCTTGAGTCTGATAAGCTCGATAATTTTCACACATGATCACTAAGGCCATGTTATGACTCAAGATACAAATTCTGATAGAAAACTCGGGATGGTGATAACTTTTAGCTCAAATAACCGTTTATTCACTTTATTTTCATTATTATCACCGGGTATAGTAATTTCATAAATAGGTACTGCGGCGGTGGCATACATTCCAAAACAAACCAACATTCCTTCATACATTAATTCACAAATATGCATTGTGGGGGTGACATACATTCCAACACAAACCAACAATCTTTTTTATGTCGGCGGAATTAAGAAGGGTAATAGATGTAAATATATCATATTATATGTTCAAAATAATAAAAATTGATGAAGGCTTAAACGAAGATGCATCTGTTGGGTTGAACTTCACGTCAACTTCAATAAGTCAAACTTGGGATTTTCGCTAACTATCCTAAATCTGGTTTACATTATATTATGAACATGTAAATTATATTTTCTAAGAAAAATAACACCCAAATGAAATAATGAAGCCTCGAAGACTTCCAAATAATTTTTAATGTATTTAATTATATATATAGTTTTATTAGGCTATGTTTTGGAGATTCGATGGACAGGATCAGTTGCAAAGTAAAAAAATCGAAGGGAAATCCATCTGACATGGCCAAAATAATCATAAGCTGTCATTTATACCCGATTTAATCTACCTTAAGTCTGTCTAGCCTAAAAACAAGGATGAAAAACCTAACTAACACAATAACTTCATCTAACAATTTCCTAGACAGATATCAAAGCAACATCAGCATATGTCTAACATTTGATAAATTGATAGGAGAAAAACAATATGTATTCAGACCTGAAAATAAAATAGCATGAGAGATTTAAGAGGAAATCAAGTGAGGGGAGCAGACCATCACTTACCTCGAATCTATTGTTTCCCAAACTCCTATGTGCTTCACGTCAGGGATCAACCAAACAGAAGACATACCGAGGAATTCTAGAAGGATTTGGGCACAAAAGCGGAAGTTAGGGCTACTAACCCCATCGCCAAAAATCCACAAAACCAAAAATACTCACCATGCACGCATAGAGCTCTACAAGAGCTTTCCGAATCTATATGCTGGAAAAGATTCTGTGCACTGGAGCTCTCGTTGACACGGTCGGAAGGCTCTCGGAACCGGCTCTCCCTCACACCCGCTCTCTCTGTTTGGCTGATAGGAAAAACCCTAAGGCTTTATTTGTTTTGTAGGTTTTAGAGGGAAGGAATTGGAATAGAGCATCACAATTCCAAATTTTGTGTTCGTCTGACACTTTTTAGGAAGATATTGGCATTCACCGGAAACCTATGGGTTTTGGAGGAAGGTGTTTGACCAAAACAAAATCTAGTGTTCATTTGCTTAATTTAAAGGAGGGAATTGGTTTTGGCTCAAAACCCATGGGTTTTGCTCTTTGAAAAATCCTTTTATACCCAAAACCTACCTATTTAGATGGATTTTGGGACAGTTTTGACATTGTTCATCGTCATTTTGGCCGAATTTTGGGCATTGTTCATCATTGTTTTGGCAGCAACAGCTCCAGCGGAACTTCTAGATGCAGCTCCAACGGTTGTATGCAGCAGCTCCAGCGGAGCATCCAGCAGCAGCATCATCGTTTTGGTAGCAGCTCCGGCAGAACATCCAGCAGTAGCTCCAGCAGTTGAAGACGATGAATAGTGTCTAATCTTGGAGAAGATCGGGCAGTAGCTTGGAGAAGACGATGAATAGGGATCGGGTAGCAGCTTTAACTTAGAATTCTTTTCTCTCAAATTCTTGTCCAAACGAACACAATAATTTATTTTTTGCTCATTTCCAAAACCTCTGCGCCATATGTTTTCGGCCAAAACCAATTCCTACCACTCAAAACCTACCAAACGAACGCAGCCTAAAGGGTTGGGTTCGATACTCGGAAAAAAGTGAATACGGAAAATCATAATAGTTGGTTCGGATCTTATTTAGGAATAAGGAAATAATAATAATAACAAATATAGTTTTATTATAAGAAAAACTTAAAATTTCATTTAGCGATAGGTGACTTAAACTCACGCCGTTTTTGATGGATTTTTCCCCAAATTTAAATACCAATGCTACAAATCCAACAGTAAAGCCAAAATTAGAGTTCATCAAGCCCTTCTCGATTTATAATTTTTCAAAGTTTACGACAAACAATATTTCTTTAAATTTTTGAAAATTAACTGAGCTTCAAATTCATACAAAATAAGGCGTACTGTTAACTCTACAAAACATTAATGCCCTTATGTAATTATCATGTCATTATGAAGATTGAAATAATTATCAAAAATTCATGAGCGTTATAGTGGTGGTCGGCGGATGGGACAAAAGAGCATGAATGATCGTGATGGTGACGTGCGAGGGCATGCATCCAGGTGCCTACTTGCAGTGCATGCGTGCTGATGAAAAACTTGGGGGAACTGTTATTGTAAATTACACTAGAGGCCACTTATTTTAGAAGTACAACTTATGGGCCAATCACTCCAGGCCTTTTGGTCACTCCAATGCACCCAGCACCTTTATGCGAGTGATGAATCAAGTGCTTAGATCACTCATATGAGTTTGTGTAGTGATATATTGTGAGAATATAATGATTTATAGTCTTTTTCCTAATCAACACCTGACCCATCTAGTGCAAGTATTAGAAATCTTGCACACGAATAAACTATATATCAATTTGAAGAAGTGCACTTTTATGACTGATAACCTAACCTTCCTAAGATATATTATTTTTTCTAAGGGCATTAGAGTTGATAGAGAGAATTCAAGGCAATAGAACTATGTCCTAGCCCTAGGATGCTTACTGAGGCTCGGGGAATTCATGGGCTAGCATCCTTTTATTGGTATTTTATCTAGAATTTTAATACCCTGATTGCACTTATGGCTTATTATTTTAAAAAAAGTTTATTTATTTTGACTGAGGAAACCAGACACGCCTTTTTATTAGTAAAGAAAAAACTCACTAGTGCACATATATTAGCACTGCCTGATTTTGAAAAAAAAAATCTAATGTTGACTGTGGCACATCCATTATAGGAATTGGTATCATTTTGAGTCAGGAGGGATAACCTATAACATTCTTTAGTGAGAAATTGAACAAAGCAAAAACTACGTATTCCACATACAACATAGAGTTCTACACTATCGTTCAAGCCTTCTGGCACTAGAGGCATTATCTGATCCAGCTTAAGTTTGTGTTGAATATAAACCATGAAGAACTAAAGCATCTGAATTCCCAAAAAGAGATTAGGCATCATGCCAAGTGGGCTATGATGCACTCACGGCAAGCGTACTGATCGTTCAAGTAATATAAAAGGAGGAGATTTCGCCGAGTATCAAATCTCGAAGAAATGTAGATTGGGGTATATGATTCTACTATTTAGAAAAGTAATTTATAAAGATTTTAAGAAGCAAATGGGGCTTTGATTGGTTTTACAAAAATAAAAGAAAACTAAACTAATCTAATGCAGATCGCAATCACTACTTCGCTTGGTGGATTGAGGCTATGCAGGTCGCTATGTATTGCTTTAGTGGGCAGATGGGCGAGAATGCTAGTGAATGGATAGTTCACACATGCAGAATGAGGGTCGCAATCATCTCATTGCAAAGCATGACACTAATAATTATTAGTGCGGCAACTCACATGATAGCAGTATGAAAAATGAAGTGGTGGAGCTCCTCAAATCACACAAACCATAAAGATAACCACATAGACATGGAAAATTAACAATTAGGGTTCATGGACATCACCATTCACAACACAATATTCAAAGAAGAACTACTACAATAAAGAGGAGGTAAGATTACAACCAAAGCACGAAGAATCGTCGGATATTCGCGGCCAGAAATGGAAGGGTTGGCAATCCTCATCTATGCTTGGTCTTCGGCTGCCGTCCATAGTAGAGAAGGGTTGTCACCACCTTCCAATGAGCCCGTATTCTTCATCAACCACCTTCGGTCATGATCTCGCCGGAGAACTCCAAGTATGCTGCGAGATATTCCTTGAAATGGAGCTTGAAAACATGTGAATGGCGGAGGAGGCCAAGAGGATGCCCTAGCCTTTGATTTGTATGAAGAATGTGGTCGGAGCACCTCCCTATGGTGGGCAGAAAAGGAGTGGCAAAATGGTGTGCAGAGAACCCTTCAAGTGAGAATAAGATGAAGAATGCGGAATAGGGAGAAAATCTGCACTTAAATTTGAAATTATTAGAAAATTGGTCACACACGGTCGAACGCACGGTCGTGAAATTGCACTGTGCGATATTTATGAGAAAGCTTTCACTAGAGGCCAAGGGTTCCACCCATACGATTTCTCTTCATGCACAGTTACAATAACCGTGCACGAACAAAAATGCATGGGCAGAGACAGAACTCTGATTTTCAGGCCAAACACCAGCTCGTGCAATTTTCTTCTCGTACGGTTGAATCCAACCATGAGTGAAGGAAACACATGACTAATAAAAACATAAAAAATTTAGACAAAGTAGGTCGCTCGTGCGATTTGTTCTCACACGGTTTGAATCAATCGTGTGTGGCCAAAATGCACAAGCAGCGGCAGAACCCCATATTTTAGCGCAATGGTCATGCACGGACAAAACTGCCCATGTGAGAAGGAATTCACACGGTCATGCAATCATGAAAATCTACACCTAATTCAGGATGGGAAACACACGGGCAAAACATATGTGTGTGAAGGAAAATTGCACTACCATGCGAAATGTACAGAATTCCCAAGAGGATTTGGGCTCTGCCTTCACACATCTAAAATATCAATACGAACAGGAAAACACAACGAGGAGCACCATGTGCTTACCTCTAGCAAAAGTGAGCGTAATTGTGCACCACAACGAGCAAAAAGTACATTTCGTGTACAAATGAGGAATAAGTAAAATATAAGGGATTAAGAGCCAAATGTGAAGTGCTAGTGCGTGAAATCTTGCCCAGATGAGTCCGAAAAACCATATAAATATCAAACTCATTAGTTTACATATCAACAAATGTTCATATTCCACTTAAAACACAAGCCCAGTGTCACGAATTGAGTAGCCCGCGCCCTTAATCGTCAGACACATTACTAGTCACCCTTCATCCTTCCATTAGAGACTTAGATTCATAGCGTGACTTGTACACCACTGATCATTTTTTGTGACATTTGGATCATGTGTCAGCATAGTTGGAATGATCCTACTACAATATATATAGTGAGTGAGGGAAATCTGTTTAGGGGCACATGCTTTTGCATTTGCGAAGGACCACTTCGAGAGATACTACTTAGGGAGCTCCACTCATTTGGCTTAGGTGCATGTATGGGTAAATCCAAATTATTATTTCTGGATCATTAGGCACCCTTAGAGGATAAAGTGAATAAGGGATTTTTGAAATTTAAATCTCTTAAATGAAAATATAAGAGTTTATTAATGAAGTTTCAGAATATTTTATAGAAAAATATATTGTAATATTTCAAAAAAGATTATATTGAAGATTACTTTAAAGGAGGTCGGATTTCAATATTCCTTCACTACCGCCAACGGTAAGTATTATTACCACCTATAGCTAGCCACCGGAAGTGAAATTCATGCGTGTTTTTTTGAAAAGTAATTTACAATATATTTTGCTTTAGGGTTTTGAAGGAGAACTATAATTTAAAATATTTTAGAGCATTAAATAAAAAATCAATTCAATTGAATAATAAAAAGCATGATTTTATTTCATAAGAAATTGATTACACGATGTTTGATTTTTATAACGCTAGAAATAGAGGCAAAATATGAAAACCCTTTTCTACACTGACCCTTCACCCAAGGAATGGTTGGTTCTACCTTCTCTCTCCCAGATAAGGCCTCAACCACACCTAGATCTACCCTAGACATAGTCTCCACAATATGCGGCAAATTACGGAATCCTCCCCAGAATTTGACGTCCACTCCAGACGATTTTTTCCCGAAGTCTTACAAGACTTATTCACCAACAACCACGGTGAATTTTCTACGAAACCTTTTCCAAAAACTGACGTTCTTCCCTAACATTTCTCCTCACTTGTTAGAAGATAAAATAAAAATATTATAAGATAAATACAATGTAAGAGAACCTCTCAAAGATTTTTTGAAGGTAAAGAAGAAGACGGCGTTGACATCGATGTTCTTAATGCGTTCGCCCTTCGCGTTGAATATGCATTGTTGCCCTTCTTCTTCACAATATCATTTAGTTCTCTGTGTTCATCCAAGGGAGTTATCTCAATTTCCAGAGACGAGCCTCTCTCAAAGTATTCGAAGTTCTGGATTTTGGAGGCAAAGGAATCGATGCCACGGAAGGAGAGGAGTCGCTCTTTAAATAGATCTTTGGAGCTAGCACCAACGATAGTGTTACTATTAGGCGGTAGCTATATTTAATAAGCAGGGCACATAGATCATAGCAGATATGGATGTCATGCTCTGCCAATTTTGTCACAAACACTACCGCTAGGCGATAGTGGATAAAAGGTCGCGTTAGTGATGAATACAATCTTCTGTTGATCTACTTCTCCTTTTGGCTTTTTAATCACTATGTGAATGACGATCTTTCTATATGTTATCATTGGGTTGTAGAGCTACTGCACTGCAGTAAGACTTGCTAAACTTGGATTTCTCCAACTATTCTGTGTGATCAAAAATGTCATGCCAGCTAGATTTCCACATTCGGGCTCTACCGCCAGCGGTAGTGTTACCATGACGCGGTGGCACACTAAAAGAGCTTTGTCCTCCAGCTTGTCTCCTCGTTCATTCTATGCTTATACCTGTATAACCTCCACACTATAAATAACAAAAAAACTAGATCAAATACATCACAACATTTGTTGTTCTTAAACCAATAGATGTGGTATGCATGCTCTAATAATTAGATATTTCTAGTTCTTGTTATTATTGGCTGAATATGAAGCATGATGTTATCGAACTTATTTATCACTACACCACATGTCAGTTATATAAGGGGCATGCACAAAATACCGGATTATACACCCTCTTATTTTTACCTGAGTGGTTGTGGGATGATATTTTGATGGACTTTGTGGCAGTACTTCTTCACACTCAGAGGAAAGTAAATTCTATTTTTTAGTCATGATTGATTTTCGAAAATGGCACATTTTATTCTATATAAGAAATCCTCTAGTGATGTACACGTTGCTGAACTTTTTTTTAAAGAAATCACTAGATTACACGGACATAATAAGAAAAACACCATTTAACAACGAAAATTAGAAAGGGTAACTAATTTGTTGCTAATTAGCATCCAATTTAGCTAGGTATATACATTTTGTTTATAGCTACAAAAATAGCAACGAAATTTTTTATTGCAAGAATAGCAACGAATTATTTTGGTGTAAAATATTTATTGTAAAATAAAAACAAAATATTTCCTTTCAAATTTCCTTACAAACTATTTAAGATTAAAATTTTTGTGGAGGGAAAATTTTGTTTCCCTCCAAATATTTTCATTTCACTTTTAATTAAAAACAAAGATTTTTTAATAAATTAAAGAGCCCTAGCCTGATATCCCTCCCCACCCACCTCGCACTCTTCGATGCGATCTCCCACTGGCCCGCCCTGCCCCAAGACTCCGCTCGAAATCAGCTCCCCCGCCCAACTCACCACTCTCACGCGTGATCTCCCCACCCTACTCAAGCGTGACCATGTCTCGTCTTTATCCTCATTCCTCCTAGTCCCAGTTAATCGACGTCTACATCTCACAGCCCCAGACTTTCAATCGACAATGTCACTGAGCCTCCACGTGAATTTTTCTTAGCATCTACATCTTCCCTATTCAGCAATTTCTGAATGACTGGGCATAACCCATGTTTCGATTTTTGAAATCCTTGGGGTTCATCCTTCCAATTTCGAGTAGTCGAGGATCATTCTTCCCATCCTGAGTTGCGAAGTAGAGCACTTACATTAAGTCACCCTTGTTTTCATTGTTATTTTATTATAAAAGGTTTAGGAAAAACTCTATTGAGCGCCTATCTTGATCGTGCTCTTGTCTCAACTTTATTTGCTGGAATAATGATCTCCATTCTCCGAAGGTCTGCTTTTGTAATAGTTAAATATTTTTTTTTTGCTTCTTGGTCTCACACACATTATAGCTTTGTGTGGTTTGGAGGAATTATAGGAGAGTATGTGACATAGAAATCGAAATATAAATGGTAGAGGATTAGATGTGAAGGTTATTATCACCTAATTCTGTAGAAAGTAGAAACTAGGTGGGAAATAATTTTCTTTCTTGTTTGGTAGATGTCAGATTGAAATAAAAATCTTCTTAACATGGGTGGGAAATTAGGAACATAAATGTAAAGGAAATTAATTTTTTTCTTCATGGGGATAACTGAATAAATTTTAATTACAAGTTTTCCTTTGGAATGGGCAGGAAAATTCCTATTGTAACTTTGAAAGATAATTATTTAATTTAATAGGAGCCAATTATCTAATATGAAATTATGAAGAAAATTGCATTTGATTTATTCCCACCAATTTATTCAAACTAAATGGGACTTGTGGAAATACTTTGTTTGAAAGAACTATAAAGAGTTGTTTGTGTCAAATGAAATTTATTTGTTATTGAATGTACTTGAGAAATCGATTAAAATGCATTTTTTCATTGATAATTATGGTATGCTTTTTGGACAGAATTATGGCCATTGAAATTAGAATTGGAGGTTATTTTTATTTACAAATTGACCTCTGATTTATTCTGGATCCCCAACCTTGTCTAATCGTATGAACCCAAATAAAATGCATGAAGAAATTGGATTATCAAATTTCAACTAATTTTCATAATCATTTTTATTTCTATTAATTTAGTCTAGCTCCTTCTATTTCATCAAAATTAATATTTTTCATTATTGTCCCAAATGTTTAACTTCATATTTACTATTTCCAGGTTCTTGGTTTCCCAATCAAACCAGTTGGTCTCTTCATTAACTATTCTATCATATTCATATCTGATTCAAACGGTGAAGATTCAGAAGGCTATGTTGGTGCAGACTTGTATGATAGGATAACAAGTTTATTTTCTCCATCTTACTTAGAATTTGATCAATACCTTTTACTTTTTCTCGTATTTGAAAATTGGCAGGGAGGTGTTCAAGTGAAACACTGCAGCAACTACTATTTGTGCACATACGCTTTTCTCACCCAATGTATATTACCCTTTTCTCAGTGTACTCAACTTTCTAATGTTGTTGTGGGTATACCTATCTATCTATGATTTTGGTTATTTATATAGTTACAAAAAGTTGGGGGCCTAGTTCGCTATTTTTCAGTGAACTGCGGGCCCAGTTCGCTATTTTTAGCAAGCTAGGGGCCCAATTCGCTATTTCTTGCAAGTTGGGCGCCCAATTCACTATTTTTCTACGAGTTGGGTGCCCAATTCGCTATTTTTTTGCAAGGAGGATGCCCAGATTGTTGTTTTTCTGCAAACTAGGCGCCCAGTTCACATTTTTCTGTGAATTAGGACCCAATTTGCTGTTTTGTTGAGTGGGGTTGGAGGAGGAAGAACCCTTGAATGATCATCATTCATGGTTGGCGAGACCTTTATTTAACATCATTCTTCGTTGGCAAAGCCTTTATTGAATTTTATTTGTAGTACATTTATGTATTTTCATCGACTTCTAGATTTTGTTTTTTAAAAAAAAATTCAAAACCAACAATGATTCATTTATTTCGTCTAATTTCTCTAATGTATGCATGTTGAGATATGTTTGACATCCAATCCGAAGACAGAAAAACTCTCATCATCCTCATCCTTAATATCAAGTTGAATGCAAAAATCATTCTCCACTAAACGCCAACTTTTTGAAAATCGTCATTCTTCTTCAGATCCATAATTACTCAATCATAGCTGTTGATTTTCTTATATTTATTTGATATTTTTTGTTTTGAATTTATGTTAGATTACTTTACTTTTGATTATATCATTTTTGTAATGTATTGATCTTTTGATTATATATGGAAGCTTTATGATGTTTATATGAAAGTTTGATGATATATGCAGTTTGTTTGTTGATGTATGAAAACAAGTTTCCTGGTGTATGAAAGTTTGGTTATATCTGATATTGAGAGCAAGTATGCATCAAATATATTTAATCATGTATGTCTTTTAATTATAGCGTATGCTATTAAAAATTGTGTTATTTTGATGAAATTAGCATTATTATTAATAAATTTGTTAATCTCACATAATAAAAAAAATTAATTTAAAATTATGTTTTATATAATGTTACTTTCAAAACAAAATTAACAACATATATTGTTATTGCTAATTGATTCAAAATAAATAATTCATCACCAATTTATTAAAAATAATGTATTATTAACATTTTTATTTTTAATATTTTGCATTTATTAGCATCAAAATCTGCAACAAATTTAATGCTAGCTAAATTTAGGATCAAAATAATTTGATGGTGATTAGCAATGAATTTTTTGTTGGTACAATACCTTGCTAAATTATGAAGCAATATATTCCTTGCTAAAATTTCCTTGCAAAGCAACAAGAAAAACATCCTTGTTAAATTTAGCTAGGCTCAATTTTGAAAGGACAATATTGTATTGTTAAATACCTTGCTAATGTAAATTAGCAATGAATTTTATGATTAAGCAAAAGATTCTTCTCCTAGCTAAAAAGGCTTTTTCTTCTAGTGAGTATTCCTAGATCAATCACCTCTAATAGAAATATTTGTTTTATGGGGTATTTTTGAAAAATATTATCGGCCTGATTGGGAACCGAACTCGAGTTTAACACATCACATATCACCCTTAGACCGATGTGTAGACTGAGGTCATTAATAGCAGTTTAAGAGAACTTCTTAAGTGTTTGACTGAGGAGAATCAGAAACAATGAGATCTTATACTTTCACAAGCTGAATTCGCATTTAATAATTCACTAATCGCACCACTAATAAATCTCCTTTCAAGTTTTTTATGGGTTCTTTATACCTCATCTACTTGATCTCCACTCCCTTCCGATTTATGAACGTATTATCTTTGATTTGCAAGCTCATATTAATTATTTTAAAAAAATGCATAAAATATTATTAATAAAATACAAGTGATTTCTCAATAGTATAAATCTATGGTCGATCTTCATCACCAAGAGTTATACTTTTCATAAGAAGACTAAATTTTTGCATATTTCAGGAAGCAAGGACTCACTACGGATACATATCATAAGCTATAACTACGGAAGTTTGGTCCTTTTCAAGGCTAGAAGAGCATTGGTGAGAATGCATTTCTCCTAGTTTTCCCTGTTGGATTCTATACTTCGTCAATATTTAGCATGGCAATCTGATGCCATTTTATGGTGATCCACTTAGTTATAGCCCCAGTTCACCAGCTGCTGTTTCAGAGATTCAATCGGACTTAGCACCAATTGTAATGCCCCTGAATTTTCAATAATTATTTTAATCTCTTTAATAGCGTAATAATGGTGAAAGGGCAATACGTTGATGCGTAGTTAACGGTGCGCCGTCGTTCGTGTGTTTTTGGTGTTTGTTTGGTCAAGTCGATCGCATTTTGAAACTTATCGGAATTGAGAACTTTTACATAAAAAATTAAATTAATTAATTTAAATTATTCCTGTCAAGTTTCGTTGCGATTCGAGCTATATTTGAGGCTCGGTGAATTTTCAAAGATTTGTGGAATTATCATTACCGTAAACTTTGAAAATTCTTACCTAGCGATCGGATTGTTGAATCCAGATTTCAACTTCATCGTTGGATTCATAGCTCCGACATTTAGCTTTAGGACGAATTTCATTAAAAACCGAGGTGATTTGGTTACTCTTGTCGTTTGAGTTTTTCTAGTTATCATATTAATAATATGATATTATATATATACTTATAAAAACCTAATTCATCCTTATTTCCCAATACTGTGGTCCAAAGAGCGAAAAGAAGAGGGCAGTGACTTTTTACCGCGGACCATCCGGCCACCATTTCGGGAGCTCAAGTAGACGAAATCTTTAGCATAGGATAGATTCGGAAATCTCTCGCCAAGCTCTTCATGTGGGCGGTAAGTATTCTGGATTTTGTGGATTTTTTTGTGTTTGAGGTAGTAGCCTAACCCTTATTTTTGGCCCAAAAAGTTTCAGAGATCATTGTTGAGGAGTTCTTTTGGCCCAATCTTGAAGTTGAGAGCTTGGGAGTACGAGTTTCGGGAGATTTCGAGGCAAGTGGTGGTTCCTCCCCTCTTACTTATTCTTTTGTTCTTGTTATCTTTTTTTTTTCTTTCCTTCATATAATTTAGGAATAGAGTATGGATTAGTGTTCATTAAGTCTATGTAGTGTAGGAATCGATCTAAGTCTAAATCATCGAGTAAACTCATGAGGCTGAGTAGAATTCATCGAGTCAAGTTCGTAGAGTGTTCCGTAGATGCCAAGTCAATTCATCGAATGAGATCGTTGAGTGTTCTCATGACGTGAGTGATATTCGTCCAGAGGACTTATAATTTCGTCGAATGCTTATGACGAATTTGTTGAGTGACTTCTAAATTCGTCGAGTTGACTTAGTACAATTCGTCGAGAAAACTTCCTTTTCGTTGAGTAATTTCGACGAATCTGTGTGGACTTAGAAACTTTTTCGTCAGGTAAACTTTCTTTTTGTTGAGTAATTTCAGCGAATCTGTGTGGACTTAGAAACTTTTTGTCGGCTGAACTTCCAATTCGTCAAGTAAGTGTGTTTACACTTAGAAATTTCTGGATTATACTTCCCATGCTAAGACTTGGGTACTTTCAGGTTGTCACTATATTATTATCGTTATTATATTTTTTTGGCCTTTTGGTTGGCAATTGATAAAGGACCACCACCTTAGTGCATGTTTGTGAATCATTACACCTAGGGGGTTTTCTCTGGACTGTTGGGTTGTGTTGGATTGATGGCCACCGCCACAGTACCCTCTTGAAATGTTTGGTCTGATAGTTTATGTTGGACAATATGGTCACCGCCTCAGTATCATTTTTACCAGTGTTAATGTTTCACATTTGTTTTAGCTGATCAGTCCATTTATTTATATATTTATACTTATATATATACATATATTATATGCATACTCTTGTAGATGCTAATGCAGTATAGCTCTATATCGTACTTGGTGCGACTTTGCATATTTAAACTTCTTTGAATTCTTCATTGCTTACTATTTTCTAATTTAGATGTTGTGGTATGACAGCTAATCTGTTTCTGGTTGGTAACCCTCTTAACTTGTCTAATTATTTTATTTTTGATCTTTGATGCCACTTGTACATTCTTGCTGAGGCATTCTTTTCTTTTGAATGCCTCAAGCTCGGAATAGTATCGGTCTGAGCAGCTAGAGTCGGAGGCCTGAAGAGTTCTGTAGTAGTAGCAGTGGTTCTTCCCTCACCTCTGTGAGGTAGTTTTGTTGTTCTTACTTTGGTTCAGAATGCATTTTATTCTGTGTGTTTGTTTCAGGATGTTAACGCCCCCAGTGAATTATTGTAGATGTTAGACTATTTGCTAGCTACTATGTTATTTTCTTGCTGGGTTGTTTTACCAAATTGCTCTCTAGGATGGTTTTATGCTAGGTTGCATGTTAGTAATTTTCCAAGTATAAAAAGTTCAATATTCTTATCTCATACTCATAGCATCTCTTCAAATCAAATGTCACTCTACTTTAACGAATGTAAAAGCTCATCTAGTACTTATATTAAATCTAGAGGTGTGCATATCATGAATTATTCTATTGGATCTTCATGCTTATATTGGGTAATAAATGAACTAAACAAAGTATTTTCCTCTACGTATATGTATATTTTTACCTGTGGACTAGTTGATCCACTGAGTCGAGGGACACGACCATCAAAATGTAAACTCAAACTATATTTTCAACATAATCATTTATGCATTCCATGAAAATTATTAGGAGTAGGTTCTTGCCTGAATGTCTGCAGTTGTCCCTTGCACGGCGTGGCATCACGACGCTTATTTCCCTTACTTTGATGAATTATTTTAATATAGAAAAAATGTGGGTTGTGACACCAATGCCAACATCCACCACTAAGGAGATAGATCGGTACTTGATGTACGTGAGTTTTGCACTCGCCGCATGATCATACCAGAGCTACCTCATTTCATGGCGGGGACGAGACATCACAAACAGTTATTGGATTAGTGTTGATGAGTCACAATGACACCGCACAGATCTTTCTATTGCTGGTCTTAGCGAATTCTCGTCAGGGTCGAGTTCTCTTAACCCTAGGGGAATTGATGCACCATGCAATGCTTCGTAGTTTCTTTCACTATGCATCTATTTATTTCATGTTTTGTATGTCTTTTCCCATTTACCTATTTTCATTTGGAGTTTTGTTTTGGCTCATTAGTTTGACTAATGGATGAGACCCTGCATAAAAGGTTCGGTAATTTTAATTAGTTAAGATAAAAAAGTAAAACTTAGTTTATTTAAGGATGCATAAATTTAGGCTCTGTTTGGCATAGTGGTGGTGGTCGTGAACATGTGGTTAAACTATCATTCATTAAAGCCCACCTACGGAACTTCATCCACTTTTATGTTCTAATGGATGAACTTTTTTAGGTAGTCGTTAACGAATGACAGTTTAGCCCATGCATTTATGACCGCCACCACCATGCCAAACGAAGCCTTAATTGGAGGAAAATTCAAATTCAAGAAGACTAAAATATATCCAAAAATATTGAGGAAAATAATGAGAAATTATTCAAACTCAAGGTCTCAAAATATTTAGAAATTTATAAAATAAAAAGTGCTATATGAAAATTTACCAAATGAAAATTATGAAAAGATATTTAAAAAGGGTGCTGATATCCACACTACAAACATGGCTATTCATCTTCAAATTCTGTAAATTTTAGGGGTTTTTTCACTAAACACAAACAGTTTCACGTACTCCCTATTCTGCCGCTTCCTCGCGCAATTTTGTTTCACATACACCTTCTTCATTCTGCCTCCAGGTGCTCGCCAAATGACATGCCCTGCACTGATGTATATAATATATGCAAGTGTATGTGTCGAATCAAATAATAAAAGGAGAGTGGAGATCAATCTCACGTGGAAGTGACTAAGCTAACGCTTGTAAATACTAGTATAGCATATTTAAAAATTTTAAGCAAACTTAATTAATTATGGTGGTTTTGAAAATGATTTAAAATAATAATAAAATTAAATTACACTTTTATAATAAAATTACTTTTATCAATTTAGAGAAATAGTCTTGTATTTTGATTTCATATGTTTGTTAAGATGAATCTTTAAAATAATGATTTATGAAAATGTTCAATTATTTTATCTTGTAATGATTTTAAAAAAGAAATCCTTATCTCTTGATTTCAAAAAAATCATATATTTTTTCTCCTAGTCATCGCTAACATAGGCGGAGCGAAAAAATATCATATAGATCAAAAATCAATATTTCTAACAAGAAGATGAAATGTTCTACTCCCTCTATGCTATATTGGATTCATGAAACACTTATGCATTTTCTCTCTCGAATATCGACGTGCAGTAAGAATATATAAACTTTGGTGAAATACTCATGCTTCTCCTCACTTGAATCTCAAAACATGGTAATAAAATTTCCAATAAATTACTAACGGTTCTCCTCTCTCAAATCTTGAAACACAATAAAAAGATTAAAAACCGGAGTTTCCAAGATAAAGTTCATAAATCTAATAAAGATAAATTAACAAACATACATAAATCTTAAAATAAATTCATCATCTCAATACACATAGTACTCTCATCATACAAGACTTTGAGAAATTAGTCATAATAATAGAGACACACAACACAATTAAAAAGAACTTACTAAATATGATGATTGAAATTCAAGTGTTGAAGGAGAAATCCTTACAAATTATTCACAAAATAGTCTTCTTCTCCTCTGTGTGCCCTGGCCTCCTTCCTATCCAATTGATGATTGAATAATACTTGGTTGAACCCCCATTTTTATCCCCTCCTTTTTAGATCCAAGAGAGATATCTGAAAACGATTTTTTTCCTATTATACAAATCATCTTCTTAATGGAAATTTTTTTAATGAAATTTTATTGCTTTCCTTGTAAAATTCCAGCCCCTTTAAGATGATATTTTGTCCCTTTATTACTTGCTAAAACTGAACAGAAGCCCCTCTTTTATGGATTTATAGATGGCACCAAAATCTGAATTTTAAAATTGAAATTCGGATTCCAAATTTATTGCAACAACTCTACAACAACTTTTCAAGAAATTGAATTAGTTTAGCTCCACTGCACTTCTTCAAGTCGAATTCTCCAGCATTTCTACAATAAAACATAGTAAAATGATGATAATATCCAAGCTTATACATCATATTAAATTAATAATATTTTACTTATTTAAATTTATTTTTCTTAAATATAATATTCATAAAGTTAAATAAAATGGGCTCAAATAACTTCTTTTTAAGAAGTTATCACAAAACTGTCGGTGACCTGCCCGCCGCCACCACTCGTCAAACTCCTTATTTTTGCTGACGACATGCTCTTCACGCAGGTTTGTGATAGCTTCCCCCATTTCATATGATGATTTATCCTTCCTTCCCCCATTTTGAGGGGTGTTTTTCCTCCTTCCTTCCCCCATTTTGAGAGTCGACTTCTCCTCCTCCATCTCCTAACTTCAGTGTCCCTCATCTAGGCGGCCAGGGGGGATTTCTCCTCCACCAGGTGGTAAAAACCTAGGGCAATAACTCCTATTTGGGCTACTTTTTCTTCCTACATTTCAAATTTGGTAACCTATATTTATGATATGGTATATATTAATCTTCTCCTTTAAATTTTATTTTAATTTCTTTATTGCATATTATACTATATGCTTTGGATTTGAGTTTTGTGTATTTGGAGTTCTTGCAAATATGAATCATAGATTTTTATGTATTTTAAGATTGAATGTTGGAAGATATGAATTCCGAAGATTTGTTAATTAAATCTTTAGTTGTAATCAGTACGAGCACACTCAAATACCCTTTATTTTAAAAAAATTTCATGTTATTGACTTTTATTTTATTTTTAGTTTAATATAAAGATTCAAAATGTTTAAATGATGAAAAAGATCAAAAAAACAAAGTTGATTTGAGCATGTATTTTCAAACCGATAAGAGTTTAATATTCAAAAGAGTTAATAGAGTGGGCATGAACTGTTAGTAGAAGTCTTGGCTATGTGGTTACAATAAAAACTTCTGATCAAATTGTTGGGCATCTCACACCTCGTGTAATTCTAAGGTGTAATAGAAGCAGATACTACCGAGAGAATCAAAATAAGAAGCGTTGGGTGAAGAAGGGGCTCCGTAAATCTACATCCAAGTGATGCAGTTGTTTATTTTCTCTTAAAGGAATTAAGGTGGCAAATGTAGATGAATGGATAGTTGAGATTCTTTACGGGTACACAATCATAAGAGTGTTCATTTGGAGGCGCATGCCTATGCGAGGAGATTAAAAGCAGAGGAGTAAAATATAATAAGTCAAATGTGTAGTGTAGGTGTGAAACCACAGAAGATACTACCAGCTGTGAAAAATAAAAATAGTGCAAATATTAATGTTATAAGAACAATTTACAATGCACGTGCTAAGTTGCAAAAGAAGAATTTAATAGGTTGTTCACATATAGAGTTTTTATACAAGTTGATAGACAATGCATGCTATATAAGCTTCAACACAGTTAATGAAAACATAAGAAAACAATAGAGTATATTTTTTGCACATCCGTTTTTAGTTAAATTGACGAATATGTTTCCAACTTTTCTTGAACTTGATTGCACCTACAAAACCAACAGATATCAAATGACTCTACTTTGTATTATTGGCATAACCTCTATAAGTAAATCATTCTATTCATGTTTTACTTTCTTATATGTTAAAATAAAATCAAGTTATGAGTGTGTTCTGCAATGTTTTAAGACTATACTTTCACCTGATTCTATGTCAACTATCATGATAATGGATAGATAAATTGCTTTAATGCCATTAATATAGTTTTTCCACGGTCAAAGAATATTCTCTAATGGGTTCACATTAATAGAAATATATTGGCTCATGTATGAAACTATTTAGCAGTGGCAAAGAGTTCAAAAATTTTGTGTTTGAATAACAAAAGATGATTGAAGTTGTTTCTGAAAGTGATTTTCCCTCATCTTTTAATAAATTAGTTGTATAATATTCTACATTACATTTTGATGTTCTAGATTATGTTACTGTAACTTGGATAGACCCGTGCAAAGACTATTTTGTTTCCACTTGGATTGATAAGTTCATGTATTTGGAAAATTCATGCACAAATCGAGTTGAGGGGATCATAACTTGTTGAAAAAGTTCTTTGAAGTTTCAATTGGAAACTTGACTACCATGTGGAAAACATTTGATCAAATGATCAAACTACAACATGCCTACATTAAAAGATTATTCGGTAAGAGTTGCATCAAAATTAGTAAAGACTACACGTGTTCACTATATTCCGAGTCGATGGGAAAGTTTATACAAAAGTCTTGCGATTGATTAAAGAGGGAGATATAGTGAAAAAGGGGCACATTTTGTGCAAGTTCATGAATGTCCATACATAAAAAAGAAACATTATGGGGTTGTCATGTGCACATGAGTTATATCAATATATTACTAACTCGAAAGGATTCGCCATATGGTTGATAAATGGTCATTGGAAACAACTAGTCCTAAGTGATAATTTATTATGGATCTTGAGAACAGTATATATAATGAACTTGAAGAAATAGTATTAAAATTTTATGACTCAAGTGAACAACAAAAGACAAAAAATAAAATGAAAGTTGGGAGAGATTTTGATTTTGTCATTGAACCAAACCATGGAACCTTCTATGCATTTGAAGTTGAGAGGGAGGCCAAATGGTAGTTACAAAAAATTTAAAGATAAGATTTTATCAATAAAACAATCACCCACACATTTTGAATATGCATTGTTGGAGAACAAAGTCTTGAAAGCTGATAAAAGACAAGCAAGAGAAAAGTTGTTCATCTAAAAGAACAAAAAGTTTGTTAACAAGGTTTGTCACCAATTTTCACCATATTGGTCAGTACACATTATAAATGCATTTGACGTGTTGAGAGATGGTCACCGCGGGTATAGTGCTATTGGCCATGCCTTAGATGTTATTGGAGATTGAACACAAGTCAAAAATGATCTGAATTGGGAGCTTGAAAATATTAGAATTGTATATGGTCAAATTTTTGGCCGACATATGAAGAGTTATTGGATTCTATAAAATGCATAGAAACTCCTACACCATTTGACAAATGATTAATAATGTCGGATATGGGACTTGAAATCAGTTCATGCTACAACATTGCATTAGTTCAACTTTTCAAAGTGCAAAGTCTGACATTTATTCCACTACATTCATCTATGTTGGTAGTACCAATCTATGTTTGCAATAGATTTTTAAAGGAAAATCACTTCATTCATTTGACATTAAATAAGTGCTCTCAAATACCGCATATTGCTCTAACTTGGATGAGATATCATGAAGAGGTAGTAGAAGATTGAGAAAAACATTTTAAACCTTGTATTACAAATATGTAACCTCCTTTTGATGACTAGTGGCAGATAACAAATTTTTCCAGTGTGGGCGGACTTAAAAATTGTCTGATTCATTAGTTTCATCATGACCACGAAACTCAAAACCTTGCTTTAAAAAATCTAATGCAATCAACCAAAGCTTCCAGGTGGGTGTGATAATCAGCTCGAACTTGGTCAGATTGGTTAGATTGGGTGCAATCTGAACTCTTCCCAACCAAGTTTTGGCTTCATTGCAATGAAAATAAAAATGAAAGAAAAATTACTTTATAAGAAAGTTTCAACAATATTCAGTAATCTAATGCAATCTTAATGTAGTAAGATAAAGACTAATTGCAAAAAACATGAGTAAACAGAACTTGTAAAGTGGGAATTGGAAGTTCTGAATAGTAGAACAGGAGTGACTGTTCCCAGAATAGGAAAACAGAAATAGGATAACCTAGTTCTGGATGTCTGGACTGCTCTGCTACGATGGCCTAGAAGAAGATGACGAGCTCGACGAAAACAGATGTCACGAATGACAGAACACACTGTATTTGATGAAGGAAGCAAGACTCGAACATGATTTAGAAGGGAACCCTAGTTTTGGAAAAAATCGGAGGAGGAAATACCAGACATGAAAAAAAATCACAAAAAACACAAACAAGAGGGAGACCGACAGACCGTGATCTTTACCTTAGCTCTAGTTGGATAGGGCAAGAAGAAGAAGCACAAGATCACATATTCCGTTGAGGAGGAAGACCTAATCGTGAGTCGCGAGTTGTGAGAATGAATGTCGTATGTCCCACTGTCTATGCCATCCATCGAGCTCTGAGAATGACATGAATAGAGCGTCCACGGTTTAAACTTTGACTAATAATATTTTTTAAGGAATAGGGTATTAGCCACGGTTTAAACCATGACTAAAACTATTTTTTTTAAAAAAAGCTATTAACCACAGTTTAAACAGTGACTAATACCAGTCTTTTTTTAAAGAATAGAGTATTAACATGGTTTAAACAGCAGCTAATACAATTATTTTTAAAAAAATTTGAGTGTGGGTTGTACAACCCCGTATCCGGCCGAGTGGGATCCTCCCCAGGTAGTGGGCTCGGGGCGTGCTCTGAGCGACGAATAGTCGTGCATGCGTGCGGTGATTTTATGTGTTAAGGATATATATAAATATTATATTATAATGATATCATAATATATATATATATATTATATACATATGCTTACATATGGGGGCATGGGGAGGAGGGCAAAAAGAAAAGGCAATAAAGAAATAAAAGGGAGGGGGCTCGGTAGAGCAGCAGGAAGATAAAAAAGGAAGAAAGAGAGAGAGAGGGGATGGGCTCTCAGGTACAGTGAAGAAAAAAGCAAAAACAAAAAAGGATAGAAGGGGAAGAGGGGCTCTTGGGTACAGAGGGAGCAAAAAGCAAAAACAAAAAAAAAAGAATAAAGAAATTAAAGGGGATGGTGGCTCTCGGGTACAGGAAGTGGAAAAGAACAGAGAAAGAAAAAGAGGAGCAGGCATCGAGAGATATATTCCTCCCAGCGAGGGTTCGGCCAAAGGGAGAGCACAGCCGCAATCCCCCCCTTTCCTCCCGATTTCACTCGCCCCTCTCTCCCTCGGTGCCGCAGCAAGGAGAGGCCGAGCCTGGCCCCCTCTCTCTCTCTCGCCGCTGCCTAAGCAAGGCAAGGCCAAGCCCGGCCCCCTTCCTCTCTCCCGTCGGCCTACAACAGCAGCCTGATTCTTCCCCCCTTCCTCTCTCCCGTCGGCCAACAGGGGCAGCCCGAGGTCTCCACCTTCTTCTCTCCCGTCGCCGGGTAAAAAGGGAATCCAGAGCGCCGCTGCACGTACCGCCCAAAGCAAGGCCCGAGACCTTGCTATTCCTCCTCGCCGTCGCCGCCCAAAGAAAGGCTCGAACCCTTGCTCTACTTCCCCGTCATAGCCGCCCGGGGCAAGAGGGGCCGAGATTTGTTCTCCTGGCATCGCCTTCAGCTAGATCGGCCAAGATCTTCTCTCCCGGCACCGCCTCCAGCAACAATGGCCGAGAGCTCCTCTCCAGGCACCGCCGCCAAATACGCGTCAAGGGTAACAAAGTTTCTTCTCGGGCATGTGAAGCCCTCAATTATCATATTTGCATGGGAGACCCTCTCCACTAACGAGTGGGGGGGAAGCGGGCTCTCCGACGGGTCGATGTGTACATCCCCGCAGCTGGTTGAATTTAGTATCCAGAAGCGTGAGTACGGATTTAGGCATGTTGTATGAAGCCCATCCAGATGTGTAAGCTGGATTGGTGATGTTCTGGGGTTCCCGGGTAAAACTTCATGGAAGTTGGTTATTATTTGCTCTTAGGAGATAAGCATCACCGCCACGAGGCAGAGGTGGAGCCGATGTTTATTTTCTCACCGTTTGGCGGGACGTTGGCATACATATGTTGCAGTACCAAGCGGGGAATAGCGGGCTTAAGCCCAAGTTTGTTTCGGCCCTCGAAGGACTATTTTTGCTTACATTGTCGGCCTGTGCGCCGAAGTATGGAATTTATATTCCTGTAATTTAAATATCTGTGATGCTATGTGTATGTGATCTATCTCTTCCGCCTTAGGCGAGTGGTGTACTCATGAACCACTCGCCCCATGGGGGCCCCGAGGTAAAGTTACCGGGAAGCCCTTGAGGGCCCGCTCATAGCCTTTCAGGACAGCAGAGTTACGTTGTTTGCGGCCCAATTGGAGCTGCATAAAGTAGAACTATTCAGCGAGATTATGCCATTAGTAGGGCGGATGAGGAACATTTTACATAGACCCGAGGAGGCACCTCTAGTCAGGAGAGAGTTGGTCTTGAGATTCTCCTTAGAGGTTCCGGTCGGCCAAGAGAGCCCTCCGAAGGTGCCTCAGCACAGCCTTTGGCTTGGGAGGAGAAGTGTTTGCTAGTCTTCCGGGTATGCAGCGGGACCTCCACGCTGAGACCTTGGGTCTGTCCCTTGTGTTCCTAATCTTGTGCCTAGATCGTTCGCTTGAGGGCAGTAGGTGCGCGGTCACCCCTTCCCTAAGGGTGAACTCCACATGAGACCGATTTTCAGTTTCAACATGGGTGGCCACCCACACTTACCCCAAGTTGGGTCTGCCACTGTTGGGAACAGTCAGTCCTGTTTTGCCATTCGGAACTCCTAATTCCCACTTTACAAGTTCTAATTACTCATGATTTTTGCAATTATTCTTTATCTTACTACATTAAGATTGCATTAGATTACTAGATACTTGTAACTCCTAAATCCGTTATATGTCATATAGTAGAAGGTTCGGTCGGGGCCCCACATCATATATCACAAACAAGTGCCGGAGTTTACAGATTAATATCAAAAACTATTCGCATCCTAATTTAGAGCATGCTAACGGAAGCTTTTAAGTTATTTGAACTCAACTCATTTTAATGTCCACAATATATAAACCAGCATTTATATATATCTCCACAAAGGAATTTCCTCCAAATACACAATAAGTCTGGCCTTAAGGCCTTACAGTTAAGTTTTACAGGTTTGGATTACAAACATCGGCACGCAGGCCAGCCATACATGAAAATAGTAAAATTCTTCATTCGGCCTTCGAGGGCCAGCAACAGCAACAACAAGGGCTTCAGCCCACTATTTTTACTCTGCTCTCCAGCACCTGTATGGGGACAATCCACCGAAATGGTGGTAAACAAGGCAACGGTCAGCATTCAGCTGACTAATTTATAACGACCCTACCCCTTACCCGGGGCAGCGGTATTCCTTCCCTGCAGGCATAGCATTTCAAAAGCAGATATATCACAAGATGTGCACTCACGAACCACCAATATATCACAAACGTCGAACACACGGCCCGACGTTCCGAGCACTCAGGGCACATTCTCGGTGTACCGGAAAACTAGGGTCCCATCATCATTCACAATGACAAACTTGAGCATTTCGCTCCACGGCCTATAGCTGTAGACTTTAGTCTTAATGGCAGGCGGGCCTAAGACTCTCATTTTATGAACCTAACGAACGCCAATATCCCAGTCACTCATGTCAGACAACCATAACGCGAATATAGTTCAGCCCTTGCATGTTGCTCAAATCATTAGTTCAATGACTAGACTGACGTGGGTTGGCATCCCCTTGTCCGTTCGGCACGAAGCATTTTTAAGAGCTCACAATAGCCACACTTTCCCCTAAGGACTGTGTTGAAACCGAAAATCGGTCTCCTATTGAGTTCACCCTTGGGGAAGGGTTGACCGCGCACCTACTGCCCTCAAGCGAACAATTTAGGCACAAGACTAGGAACACAAGGGACAGACCCAAGGTCTCAGTGTGGGGGTCCCGCCGCATACCCGAAACACTAGCAAACTCTTCCCCTCCCAAGCCAAAGGCTGAGCTGAGGCACCTTCGGAGGGCTCTCTTGGCCGACCGAAACCTCTAAGGAGAATCTCAAGACCAACTCTCTCCTGACTAGAGGTGCCTCCACGGGTCTATGTAAAATGTTCCTCATTCGTCCTACCAATGGCGTAATCTCGCCAAACAGTTCTACTTTACTCAGCTCCAATTGGGCCGCAAATAATGTAACTTCACTGTCCTAAAAGGCTATGAGCAGGCCCTCAAGGGCTTCCCGGTAACTTTACCTTGGGGCCCCCACGGGGCGAGTGGTCCACGAGTATACCACTCGCCTAAGGCGGAAGAGATAGGTCACATACACAAAGCATCACAGATATTTAAATTACATGAATATAAATTCCATACTTCGGCGCGCAGGCCGGCAACATAAGCAAAAAAAGGCCTTTGAGGGTCGGCACAAACTTGGGCTTAAGCCCGTTATTCCCCGCTTGGTAATACAACACATGTATGCGAACGTCCCGCCAAACGGTGGCAAAATAAACATCGGCTCCACCTCTGCCTTGGGGCGGTGATGCTTATCTCCTAAGAGCAAATAATAAACAACTTCCACGGAGTTTTCCCCGGGAAGCCTAGAACATCACCAATCCGGCTTACACATTCGGATGGGCTTCACACGACATGCCTAAATCCGTACTCACGCTTCCGGATGCTAAATGCAACCAGCTGCGGGGATGTACACATCGACCTGTCAGAGAGCCCGCTTCCCCACCCACTCGTTAGTGGAGAGGGGCTTCCATGCAAATATGATAATTGAGGGCTTCACTTGCCCGAGAAAAAACTTCGTTACCCGTGACACGTGTTTGGCGGCGGTGCCGGGAGAGGAGCTCTCGGCTGTTGTTGCTGGAGATGGTGGCAGGAGAGAAGCTCCTGGCTGATCTAGCTGAAAGCGATGCCGGGAGAACAAATCTCGGCCGGTCTTGCCCCGGGCAGCTACGACGGGGAAGTAGAGCAAGGGTTCGGGCCTTGCTTTGGGTGGCAATGGCGAGGAGGAATAGCAAGGGCTCGAGCCTTGCTTTGGGCAGCGCATGCAGCGGCGCTCTGGCTGCCCTTTTTAGCCGGCGATGGGAGAGAAGAAGGTGGAGACGTCGGGCTGTCCCTGTTGGCCGACGGGAGAGAGGAAGGTGGGCGGCGTCGGGCTGCTGCTGTTGGCTGACGTGAGAGAGGAAGGGGGTGGCATCAGGCTGCTGCTGTAGGCCGACGAGAGAGAGGATGGGAGCCGGGCTCGGCCTTGCCTTGCTTAGGCGGTGGAGGGAGAGAGAGAGGGGGCCAGGCTCGGCCTCTCCTTGCTGCGGCATCGAGGGAGAGAGCGGCGAGTGAGATCGGGAGGAAAGGGGGGATTGCGGCTGTGCTCTCCCTTTGGCCGAGTCCTCGCTGGGAAGAAGATATATCCTGATGCATGCTCCTCTTTTTCTTTCTCTGTTCTTTTCCTCTTCCTGTACCCGAGAGCCACCCTCCCCTTTAATTTCTTTATTCTTTTTTTGTTTTTGCTTTTTTATTCACTGTACCCGAGAGCCCATCCCCTCTCTCTCTTTCTTCCTTTTTTATCTTCCCGCTGCTCTACTGAAAGTCCACCTAGTGTCAACTACCTTCACCTATGGGGGGGGGGGAATAGATGACGTGCAGCGTTTTTGCGGAATTTAAATTGTACCTGCACAAGAAAACAAAACAGCACAGCAAAGAAAGTACACAAGCAATTTATAGTTGTTCCCCGATTTGGGTACATCCACTTTCCCCCTTCGACCTATCTCCCAACAAGGGACGACTCGGTCACTTCACCAACAGGATTGAAATCCAATCCTTGCACTATCGGAAGGAACCCTTCCACACGTAGGAGTCACCACTCCCACAACACGGGTTGCACCCAACCCTTACAACTAGGAACTAACGTTCCTTTACAACAAAATGAAAATGGAATGTACAAGAAATACAAACAACTTGTGGAGACTAAGATGTCCCTCTTCATTCGATGACGTGTTCTAGAAGTCAACGAAGAGTCCACAACCCTAGATCTCACTTGGAGAGAATCTCCCCGGAACCGGCGGCGGCAAGAAGGGCGGCGGCTTGGTTCTCGGGATCCGCGGCGACAATAGTGTGCGGCTGCTGTACTTTGGAGATTCAAACTTCATAGCAAAGCTAGCAAGGTCTACCAACGATCACACTAAGATCGATCGTCTCGATCGATTCGGACGGGGAAGGTTTTCCCGATCAACAAATCAAGAGACAAAGGATCTCTGGTTAGACGCGTGAGACGCTATGCTTGGCTAAGCTTCTGTCGCCGGAAGATCCAGAAGAATCACTATCAAACGGCCGGCGATCGACTTGCATGAGCGGCAACGGCGGCAGAGTAGGTATCGCGATTTAGGTCAAGGTCGGCGGCTCGGCTTCATCTTTTTCTGTGTCTTTTTTTGCTGTTCAAAAATACTGAAAGGGGAAACTAGATCTGATATACTCTAGAGGGGGGTGAATAGAGTATATGGTGCTTTTTAAAACACACAAAAAAAACTTTTGCAAAGCTTTACAACAATTGTTGTAATGAGTGTAAGCAGGGAAGCAGAAATAAAACTAATCACAAACTAAGCTATGCGGAAACTAAGTACAAGAAAATCTAGGCCAGAAACAAAAAGAAAGCATGCAAAACCAGATGACACAAGGAAATATAGTGGTTCCCCAAACTTGGGTACATCCACTCTTCTACCACCCTAGGTAGGAATCCACTGCAGGATGAGTTGATCAGGTGTCCTGGGCACCAATGAGCTTTTGATAAGGTGCTCAAAAACCAAAACAGATTTTTTGATCAGGTGTCTTGCCACCAATGAGCTTTTGACAAGGTGCTCAAAAACCAGATTCAAACTTTTGAAGGGAGTTTGAAAAACCCTTTACAGAGTGGGGGTGAGAGAGTTATGGCAGTCTTCTCTTTTCTCAAACAATTGAGAAGACTAAGTGGATTGATTTCAAAGCTCCCCCTGAGTCCTTGATCTTCAGGAAGAAGAGCTTTGCTTGAGGGTGATAGGCCTTCAAATGTAGAACTCCAGCAATAGATGATTTCAGCAAGCTGAATTGTTGAGTGTCTGGAGTCTTGAGATGATGTTGGCCTTGAACACTTTGAAAGCTGAGGAGATCTGATGATTTTTGAAAACTTGATCTCTTTGAGAAGTGTTCTTCAGAAATCTTTTTGACAGAAGATTGAGAGAGTCTCTGTATTCTGAGTTGTGTCCTGTTCCTGTCAATCTCTGTATTTCTTCACTATTTCATTCAAAAACATTCTATCTATTATTCTCTGTGCCAGAATAGAATATCACTCTGTCAAAGATAGCTGTTGGTCTGCATTGATTATAGCCTTAATTGCATAATTTCTTCTAAAGGAAAGTCCACTGATTTGTTCCTTGAAAAATCCCTTGAAACTTGCTCCAGAAGTAAATGAAAATGGCTGGCAGATCTTCTGAATTAAATGCAGAATAACTGCTATCTGATTTGAATTTGAATTCTAAAAGATAACTGAAATCGTCGAACTGAGCTCTGCTATCGTCGAGCTGAGTTCAGCGAACTGAAAAATGCAAGCAGCAAAGAAATCGTCGATTTGAGCTCAAAGATCGTCGAACTGAGCTCAGAGATAAGGATCCAGTGAAGAGTCAAAATCGTCGACCTGAGCTCAGCGATCGTCGAATGGAGTTCGACGATATTGAGAAGTTGAGCTCAGCGATCGTCGAATGGAGCTCGACGATCTGTCGAAGTTGAGCTAGACGATCGTCGACCGGAGTTCGACGAAACGTCGTGCTGAGCTCGACGATTGGACTTAGTCTCCAGAAAAACTTTGGTCTTCAGGGCAGCTTCCAAAGCTAGACACCTGATCCCTTAGACTCAATTCTAATTGACCTATTAAGCTATACAGAAGGTCAAACACAGATTCCTACAGACATAGTGATACTGACCCAAATTAGTAATAGGGTGTTCCAACAATCTCCCCCTATTTGGGTTAGGAAAACTATTTACAGACTTTGGAAAAACAAACAACATCATACAATCAGAAAAACACAAAAACAACAGTAGCTAGACATTACAGAACCATCACAGAGATATATATATATGTCATCTAGATATCAGTCAGAAAAACCAAGAATTGTCACCTTACAGAGTTACTCTTTCTCTTTGCCTTTTACCAACTTGATTTCTCTGTTAGGATTTAAAGCTTCTTGTTTGGATCTGGTATCATCAGCTGCTCCCAAATATGTTTGCTTTGATGTCCTGGGAACCACTGCAGCTGGATGCAACTCCATGTACCTGTCTGCATCAAAAAATTTACTGGAGGCATATCTTTCTAGTTCTTTCTGTCTTTGTTCTGACATTGTAGATATATTAGAGGTGTCTAGGCCTTGCTCTCTGGCTTTCTTTATTTGATCTAATGCAGCCAACTCTTTCATTCTAACAGTCCAAGCAACAGGATTCTTCTCAGGGTCCTCAAATGGTACAGGTGGCTCATACCTGTTGGAAGAAGTATCTTGAGGAGTCCTGGCAGTCACAGTTTCTCTGAGCTTATAGGGGAATGGACCAGAAGATGTATCAGAAGAAACATGTCCTCCCCTGGAATAAGGGTGCTGCCTGGAATGCCCTTTGGAGTAAACCTGAGTCTCTCTTTGATTTCCCCTATATCCTCCCCTTCTAGAGTAAGAGCCCCTAGACTGGCTTTCCCTTTGATATGTTCTAGCATGAGGTTGGTAGGGAGCCTGGATTCTAGATGGGGCTTGGCTTGCAGAGCTGCCACCTGCACCTGCATCAGGTGGAGGTGGTGGAGGAGGATGAGGGTGCTTGGACTGGGTGGAACCTTTCTCATACTTCCTTTTCTTCTTCATAGCCTTTAGCTGATTCTTAGAGAACTGCATCCAATGCTCAGTAATTGGGCAGTTGTGCAGAATATAGTAAGGAACATCATTATCATCTCTAACTTTGGCAGGTGGAACCCTCTTCATTGCCTTACTTCTTGCCTTCCTTTTCCTTGCAATGGTGGCAGCAGAGTCATCAGAATCTGTCTTAAACTCATCAGAGTCAGAGCTCTGGGCATCATATATAGCATCTATCTTCTTCATAAGATCTTTCTTCAGTTGCATTGCAGCAGATGAGGCAGAAGCAGAAGGGGCGGCAGCAGGTATAGCAGCAGATACAGCAACAGATACTGGAGCAGCAGTAGAAGCAACACTGGTTATTTCAGGAATTATGGCAGCAGCAGGTTCAGAAACAACAACAACATCTACAGCAGGCTCAAAAACAACAGCCTCTGTCATCAGAAAATCCTGGGAAATGGGCTCATCAGAAACAATTTGATTTTCAGCAGCAGTTGGAACATTGTCTTCAGCAACAGCAAGAACAATTTCAGAAACAGATTCAGCCTTTTCTTTATCAGCAGCAGTAGCAGTCATCACTGAGAGTACAAAGGATGAAAGAATGTTGGGGTCACAGCCAGAGAGAAGCACCAGTGCCTTGGACAAATCCTCTAGGGGCTGGACAGCATGAACTTCTGGCAGACAGCTGTAGAATGCAGGATCAAAGGCTAAGAGCAAAGACCTTAGGTCTATTGCTAAGACTGGAGTAGGAGCCTGAATTGGAGCAGCAGATACAAACACAGCAGCAGCAGCAGCAGGAGCAGAAGCAGAAGCAGCAGCAACAGCAGCATGAAGGCTGGCTTCATAAGGCATCTCCCCCTGCCTGGATGCAGATACCTCTGTATCAAGGCAAACTGCTGGATGTGCTGCTTGAGGAATGAGGGAGGAAAGCCTGGCAGACAGGGCTGCCACTGACTATTGTAGAGGAGCTAAGGAGGCCTCCATGAGAAGAGAGAGCCTGGGGGCCAGTAGCTCATACAACTTGTCAGCTAGGGCTGGCAGATCTACATGCTCAATGGCAGGAGCAGGAGTAGAGGGTATTGGGATGGCTGATGATGCTGGAAGTGGAGTGCTGGATGGTGAAGGGATAGATGGCTGAGGTGTGGGAATTGTGGAGATGGAGGACAAGGGTATAGATATGGATGGAGTGAATGATGGTTGGTCAAGGATGTGGTGGAGGAGATCTTGGAAAGATGTTGAGGAGGAGGGGAAGTCTGGAGGAGAAGAGGGGGAATCATCCATGTAGGATTCATCCAGAAGGGTGAATGATGGTATGGATGGAGATGAGGTGACATCTGGTGGTGGATATGAGAATAATGAGTGGAAGTGGTCTACTGGAGGTGATGAAGTGGTTGCTGGAGATGGAATAGAGGTTGGAGATGGGCTGGAGATTGTAATGGGAGATGAGGCTGGAATGGTGGATGGAGCTGGAGGTAGGATTGAACTTGGAGGAGGAGGAGAAGCAGCACTAGCAGCAGGCAGGCCTTCTGCAGGTGCAGAGACCTGGGGGGAGTGACTCTTTGAGTCCTGGTGCCTGAAGGGGCAGTTGAAGAGGGCCTGCTGGGCTTGCTAATCTGCCTGTCCCATTTCCCAAATAGGGCACAGGTGAGTCTCTTGGAGGCATTGATATGCACTCCAGAGGAGACTAATAGAGCAGGGCACTTTGCCTGAAGGAAGACTCCAAGAATTCTTCCAAAATTTACAAAGTTTTTGTTAATCTTTTTCTTTATCAGGTCAAAGAAGACCTCTCCCCAGTTCAAGCTTTTCCTATCTACCAGAGCTCCCATGAGGCAGAGCTGATGTCTGGAGATGGTGTCATGTGCAGAATGCTTTGCCAACAGCACCTTGCCTACAACATCAGCTAGAAACCTGTATTCAACTGACAAGTTCCTCTTAAACAACTTGCTAGGGTTTCCCTCTGGATGACCCATCCTGGCAAGTATATCAGAAAATTCCTCTCCAGAGAGTTCAGCAGTGTCTTCACCATTTCTTAAACCAAAAACTTCTGTTAAGACTGTTGGGGTCAGAGGTACCTGGGTGCCAGCAATAGATCCAACAATGGTGTTGTTGTCAAGGTTGTGTGCAGTATATACCCATTCCTTTATTTCATCTGAGGCAAGTTTGATTCTTGTGGTCATGAGGGCAGATAAATGCTGATCTTTGAATAAACTCAGGATGTCTTGGAAGACTTGATCAGTGGTGTTGAAGGAGTCCAAATCAATGTCAAACCCTGCATCAAACTTCATGGCGGCGAGGACAGCAACTGAGACGGCCATGGTACCTGCAAAAACTTAACAAACAAACCGAACAAGCGTAGAACTGTTTGGAGGGAAGAAAATTCTTGCAGAGAAATTGAAAGCGCAAGAGAGAACGACGGCGAAAAATGAGTTTTATATTAGGGTTCGACGCAGAAATGGAAAGATCGTTGAACTCAGTTCGACGATCTAGGCTTCTAAAGGAATCTGAAGAGACTCCAACATCGTCGATCTCCGTTCGACGATCTGGAAAGGCGTCGAGCTCCGTTCGACGATCGTTCAGGGAACAAAATCGTCGAGCGCCGTTCGACGATTGTTGACCGAAGGAGACAGTTCATGCTGTCTGAGGGGCGCTGATCTCAGTTCGACGATTCTGGAAATCGTCGATCTCCGTTCGACAATCTTTGGGGAAATCGTCGAGCGCAGTTCAGAGATCAGAAAATTCTAAACACTAAGAAAAAAATCAGAATTTTGCCTAGTCTTGGTCAATTTTTAGCTTTCAAAATCTTGAGGATTATTTAAGACTTCCTCCATCTAACATTCCTAACTGATTTAGGAAGAAGGTGTGTTTCTTTTCATCCAAAGGCTTGGTGAAAATATCTCCCCTTTGTAAATCAGTTGGGATATATTGCAGTTCAATTTTATTCTTTTCAACATTGTCCCTTAAGAAATGATGCCTAATCTCTATGTGTTTTGTCCTACTATGGAGGACTGGATTTTGAGCTATGGAAATAGCACTTGTATTGTCACAAAAGATTTTTGACTTCTCTAAGTTGTAACCATAGTCTAGGAGTTGGTTTTGAATCCACAATATTTGTGAACAACAACTACCTGCAGCCATATATTCAGCTTCAGCAGTTGAAGTTGACACAGATGTTTGTTTCTTGCAAAACCAGGAGACAAGTCTATCACCAAGGAACTGACAAGTTCCACTGGTGCTTTTCCTGTCAATTCTGCATCCAGCATAATCAGCATCAGAGAATCCAGTTAACTCAAATGCTGAATCTTTTGGATACCAGAGACCTAGATTTGGACAACTTTTAACATACCTAAGAATCCTCTTTACTAATGTGAGGTGTGACTCTCTAGGGCTTACTTGGAACCTAGCACATATACATGTAGCAAACATTATATCTGGTCTACTAGCTGTAAGATACAGTAAAGAGCCAATCATTGCTCTATATGTTGTCTGATCAACAGGTTTCCCATGTTCATCAGCATCCAATACAGCATTGGTAGGCATGGGTGTTTTCATACAAGATGCCTCAGACATACCAAATTTCTTAACCAGTTCATTAGTATATTTGGTTTGAGAAATAAAGATGCCTTCAGCATGTTGTTTGACTTGCAATCCTAGGAAGAAGGATAGCTCACCCATGCTACTCATCTCAAATTTAGAATGCATTAGGTTAGAAAACCTTCTGCACAATTTTGAGTCAGTAGAACCAAAAATGATATTGTCTACATAAATTTGTACTAGTAGGGTATGGGACTTATGGGTTCTAATAAAAAGAGTTTGGTCTACCCTACCCCTTATAAAACCATTTTCCAAGAGAAAGCATGCTAAGGTCTCATACCATGCTCTAGGAGCTTGCTTGAGACCATATAATGCTTTATTTAATCTAAAAACGTAATCAGGATAAGTTGGAGAGATAAAACCTGGAGGTTGTCTGACATAGACTTCCTCTTTGATGTCTCCATTCAAGAAGGCACTCTTGACATCCATCTGATAAACCTTGAAGCCTTTGTGAGCTGCATAAGCTAGAAAAATTCTGATGGCTTCCAAACTTGCAACAGGTGTAAAAGTCTGGTCGTAGTCAATTCCTTCTTCTTGAGAATATCCCTGGGCAACTAGCCTTGCCTTGTTCCTTATTATTACTCCTTGATCATCCAGTTTATTTCTGAATACCCATTTTATTCCAACAATGGAATGATCCTTTGGCTTTGGCACTAGTTCCCATACTTTGTTCCTCTCAAATTGATGCAACTCCTCTTGCATGGCAATGATCCAGTGTGGATCTTGCTCTGCATCTTGAATGGACTGAGGCTCAATTTGAGAAAGGAAGCAGGTGTGCAACAGGTTTTGGTTGACCTGATTTCTGGTTTGCACACCAGCTGAGATTTCTCCAATTATTTGGGAAATTGGATGGTCTCTTGATGTTACTAAATCAACAGGGGGTGTTGATTGTTCACCAACCTGTGTTGTTGTTTCCTCTTGTGGTACAACAACTGGCTCTTCAAGTGGTGGTTCATTATGTTGAGCATTGCTTTCATCTTCACTGCTTTCTTCTTCTTGAGCAACCTGTAGCTTGTTCATATCTTCAACTAGAGAGAGTTCCTGCAAAGGTTCTATGGTAGAAGAAATCTTCTCCTTGAAAGACATGTTAGTTTCATCAAAAGAAATATGAACAGATTCCTCAATTTTCAATGATGATTTATTATATACCCTATAGGCCTTGCTGATCATGGAGTATCCCAGAAACACTCCTTCATCAGCTTTGGCTTGAAATTTTGCTAAATATTTCTTATCATTATTGTGAATATAGCAAGTGCAGCCAAAAATTCTGAAATAGTCAACTTTAGGTTTCTTCCCTTTGAGTAATTCATAGGGAGTCTTTCCCTTTAGTTTATGTATCAGACTCCTGTTCAGCACATAGTTGGAGGTGTTCACTGCCTCTGCCCAGAAGGATAGAGGTAGATGAGCATCTGACAACAATGTAGTGGCAGATTCAATAAGGGTTCTATTTTTCCTTTCAGCTACCCCATTTTGTTGAGGAGTTCTAGGAGCTAAGAAAGTATGTCTGATCCCTTCACTCTGACAGAACTCTTGCATAAGAAGAGAATCAAACTCTGTCCCATGATCACTTTTGATCAGGGCAATGTGAGTATTGAACTCAATCTTTATACATTTGAGAAACTCTGTCAGACACTTAAAGTTATCAGACTTCTTCCTTAGAAAGAACACCCAAGTGAATCTAGAGAAGTCATCTACAATCACCAAAGTGTAGGATTTCCCTCCTAGGCTTTGTACTGTGATGGGTCCAAATAGATCCATGTGTAACAGATACAATATCCTAGGTGAATCACTCTTATTAAGTGACTTGAAACTGTTTTTAGTTTGCTTGCCTAATTGACAAGCCTTGCAGAGTCCTTCCTTCTTGTAGGGGCCAGAAGGTAGTCCTCTAACAAGGTTGTCCTTGGATAGCCTAGCAATAGTTCTAAGGTTTAGGTGTCCTAGTCTCTTATGCCATAAAACATTTGGTCTACAAACTGAATTGAATAAACAGATATCTATAGTAGTTGAAAGAAAATCTACTAGGTAGATGTTACCTTTCCTTTTACCTGTCAACACAGTTGTGTTGTCCTCTGACTTGATTTTGCATAAGGTTTTGCTGAAGGTCACCTGGTAGCCTTCATCACATAGCTGACTGATGCTGATTAGGTTGTGCTTCAGTCCTTCCACATATGCTACTTTCTTGAAGGTTACAGAACCAATCTGGACTGCTCCATAACCTTTAGTTTGTCCGAAATTGGAGTCACCAAAGATAACCTTGGGTCCAAGCTTGGCTCTAAAGGAATTGAGGTTGTCCTTGTTCCCTGTCATGTGCTTAGAGCACCCACTATCCAAATACCATTGCTGGTTAGATGTTGGATAGGTCTTCACCTGCACATAAAGCAATTCACTTGTTTTTGACCCAGTTTACCTTGGGCCTAGGTTGATAACCTTTAAATTCAGAAATGAAAGATATGTTGGAGTCACCATGATGATCTGGAAGTGATCAAGCATGTAATCTCACTGCCAACGCGATATGAGCCTGCAGGGTCGCACATAAAAGATGTGGAGAAATTGGATGACTGACTGTGTTGGTAAAGGTTACCAATCACCGACCTGAATAGGGTTATGGGCAAATTGTTGCCTTATAGGATCATCGGGTTGGGCAAAGGTTGCCTTGAAGGGCTGGTTAGGTTCGTCGTCTGAGGGTCAAAGACATTAGTCGAGAATGGTCTTCTAATTCCCGCCGATCGGCGAGAATCGTCTCCCTGATTCTCGCCGATCGACGAGAATCGTCGAGAATCAATTGTTGATTCTCGACGATCGATTACTTCGACAATTGTCGTCGACCGCGGCTCGACGATCGTCGAGTATCATTGTGAATCGTCGAGCGCGGCTCGACGATCGGCGAGAATCGCCGAGTATTGTACTCTGATTCTCGCCGATCCAATGTGATACTCGTCGAATGATTCTCACCGAACCTGCTCAGTGATTCTCGCCGATTGTCGCCGATTCTCACCGATTCATACTCGCCGATTCTGAACCCTAGTTCTGGGTGGTCTGCGGATAGCGATTTTCCTGGGTTTATTTATACCTCTAGTATAAATAGAACACTTAGGTTTTATCGGGAAAATAATCCTTTTGGCTACTGTGCGAATCGACCCCGACGGAAAGGTTCCGCTCGATCGTTCCGCCGATCCCGATCCCGCCGCCGGAAAGTGTTCCGCCGCCGCGTTCGCTCCACTGCCACCTCTTCTCCGGCGACTGTCGCTGGTGCTGCTCTTCCTGGCGCGGACCTAGCAGTCCGTGGAATAGCCGAGGTGCGGTCTTCTCCTTCCCGATCTTCCATGCGACGGAAAGCTCGGCGTTCTCCCGCTCGTGTGGACTTCTGCAGAAACGTGGATACTATTCCACGTAGAACTCGCCACTAGCAAGCAAATAAAGTTTGGAGCATCTCCGTTGGGTTGTGACTCAACGCCACCGAGGTAATTTTTGCCTAGTTTTGTTAACTTCTTGATTCAACCGTCATGGCTCGATCCGCATTTCTTTGGGTTTTCTTGTTGTTTTTCTTTCCGCTGCGTGCACAAGCATTGTGCCAACCCTATAGAGAAACCCAACAGTGGTATCAGAGCAAGGTTCGGCCATGACTGTTGTTTTGGAAGTTGTCTTATTCCAATGCGTGTAAACCTAGAGATTTAGAAGTGTTCTAAATGTCTAGATTTAGTCTTGGCACTTCGCCAAGAACGATTGGAATTTCGGTGGAATTTCTAAGTGTTAGAAATTGTTGTCTCCTTAGCAGTAACCATCCCTCGAGTATGTTGTGGATTTTGAATCCAACATAGAGAGATGAGCTTGTCTACTGCTTAAGTTGAGTTGTCTTTGCCTTCTGTCCAATGCATGTAAATCTGAGGATTTGGAAATCTCCGGATGTTCAGATTTAGCCCTTCCTTCTATCAAATTGTTGATGGTGTAAGGATGTGCACATAAGGGATGCATGTGGTTTAGAATTGTTTTTCTTTGGATGTGCACATTGATCAAATGTTGATCATGGTTAATTGTTAACCTAAAATTGAAATCCCTTCTTTTAATATTAAGTGTTCGGATGCCTTCCGATGGATGACACTCTTCCTGCCTCGATCGATGAAATGTGGGCTTGCCAAAGCAAGGTGCATTAATCTATCTTGGTAAGGGTGCGAGCGGATAATTGTGATATCCCACTGTCGACATCGGGTCCAGCTTAACTAGGTGACCTCAAAGGTTGAGTGCCTAGAGGCATAGGGTTGGCATGCACCATATGATGGATGCGAATAAGGAGTTATTCACCAACCATACAAGAATTGCATGAGGATGCAATTGGCAAGCGTTGCCTACCTAAATAACCGCATCGTGAGAGGAACGCCAAAGCGGACTCATTGTGTTGGTGAAATACGGATCTTGTCCACTAAGAGAGTAGCTCGCATGAACTCTCCGAATTGTTAGTGAGGGCTATCATTTCGAATAAAATAGTGGGAGTATTTTAATTGAAGTCCTAATTAGAATAAATTGCAATTGAAATGTAGGTACTGATTTTATTCTGCATAAATTCTTGTAGAATTCCATGGCAAGTGTTTCACACTCCACGCTGTCTCTGAGAGCCATCCTTGAGAAGGATAAGCTCAGCGGGACAAACTATATGGACTGGTACAGGAACCTGAGAATTGTTCTCAGGCAAGAGCGAAAGCTCTATGTCTTGGAAGAAGAAGCCCCCGAGGTGCCGACCGGGAACTCTTCCCGTGTTGAGAAGGATACTTATAAGAAGTATACTGACGATGCTTTGGATGTCGAGTGCCTTATGCTTGCCACCATGAACTCTGAGCTTCAGAAGCAACATGAGAACATGGGGTGCAAGGAGATTGACGAGCACCTCAAGAAAATGTTTCAAGGGCAGGCTCGTAAAGAGAGGTTCGACATCACTAAAGCGTTGTTTCAGTGCAAGATGGGAGTTCGAGACTCAGTAGGGACTCACGTACTCAAGATGATTGGGTATATAGAGAACCTTGAAAGGCTGGGTTTTCCTCTTGGTCAAGAGTTGGCCACGGATCTGATCCTGCAATCGTTGCCGGACAGTTATGAGCAGTTTGTCTTGAACTACAATATGAATGAGATAGACAAGACACTGCCTGAACTCCTAGGCATGTTAAGAACTGCCAAGATCAACATGAAGAAGGCCAAGCCTGCCAGCCCCATACTGATGGTGCATAAGGGCAAGGGCAAAGCCAAAGGCTCCAAGAAGACAAAGGTGGGACCTAAGTCATATCTTAAGCCCAAGTCTTCAGCACTGATCAAGAAGAAGAGCACGGTGAAGGAAGGGAAATGCCACCACTGTGGCAAGGCTGGTCATTGGCGGAGGAACTGTCCTTCGTATATTGAGGGTCTGCAGAAATTGAGGGGAGGTATGACTTCCGCTTCTAATGTTTACGTTATAGAGATAAACCTTTCTGCTCCTTCATCTTGGGTATTGGATACCGGATGTGGTTCTCACATTTGTACAAATGTGCAGGAACTGGGAAGGAGAAGATTGCTGAGTAAAGGGGAGGTGGACCTCCGCGTCGGCAATGGAGCAAGAGTTGCTGCTGTAGCCGTAGGAATTTACCGTCTTTCTTTGCCCAGTGGGCTTGTAATAGAATTAGATAACTGTTATTTTGTTCCGGCGATAACTAGAAACATTATATCTATTTCATGTTTAGACATGATTGGATTTTTTTTTATAATTAAGAATAATTGTTGTTCTATATTTAAGAATGATGTTTGTTATGCTGTAGCCCAATTGTTTAATGGTCTTTACGTTTTGAACTTGGACCATCTGATCTATAATGTAGAAAACAATAAAAGACTAAGAACAAATGACTCGAACCCTACGTTTCTCTGGCATTGTCGTTTGGGCCATATCAACGAGAAGCGCATATCCAAACTCCATAGAGATGGACTCTTGGACTCATTTGATTATGAATCATTTGAGCGATGCGAATCTTGTTTGTTAGGCAAGATGACTAAAGCTCCTTTCACTGGTTATACTGAGAGGGCTGAGGATCTCTTGGGTGTTATACATAGTGATGTATGCGGACCCATGAGTTCCATGGCTAGAGGAGGGTATTTCTACTTTGTTACATTTACTGATGATTTCAGTAGATACGGATATGTGTATCTTATGAAGTGCAAATCCGAGACCTTTGAAAAGTTCAAAGAGTTCAAGAATGAAGTAGAAAACCAGTTGGGTAAAAGGGTTAAAGCACTCCGATCTGATCGAGGTGGCGAATACCTGAGTCATGAGTTCCGTGATCATCTGAAAGAGTGTGGTATTGTATCACAGCTCACTCCACCTAGAACACCACAACATAATGGTGTGTCTGAGAGGAGAAATCGTACTCTGTTAGACATGGTACGTTCGATGATGAGTCTTGCAGACTTGCCTGTTTCCTTTTGGGGTTTTGCTTTAGAGACTGCTGCAATGACATTGAATCGCGCTCCAACTAAAACGGTTCTGAAGACACCATATGAGATATGGACTGGGAAGCGTCCTAGTATGTCGTTCATTAAAATTTGGGGCTGTGAGGCATACGTGAGATGTCAAATGCCTGACAAGCTGGAACCCAAATCGGATAAATGTTATCTGGTGGGATATCCTAAGGAAACGAAAGGGTATTACTTTTACCTACTGTCTGAAGGCAAAGTGTTTGTCGCAAGGACTGGTGTCTTCTTGGAGAAAGAGTTCTTATCAAGAAAGACTGAAAAGGTAGAGCTTGAAGAAGTTCAAGTACCACATGTAGTGAATGAACCGGAATTGGATTCTGAGTCAGGACTACAAGATGTTGTAGCTAGAGAACCTGCTCAGGGAACACAAGTACTACGTAGATCTGGTAGACCGAGGTTTGAGCCTGAGAGATATGGATTTCTCGTGTCTCAAATAGGTAATGTGTTGCTTATGGATCATGATGATGAACCAGCAACCTACCAAGAGGCTATGAATGGACCGGACTCCGACAAATGGCTTGAGGCTATGAAATCCGAAATGGACTCCATGTATGCAAACCAAGTTTGGAACTTGGTGGAACCACCTGAAGGGGTACGACCCATAGGGTGCAAGTGGGTCTTCAAGAAGAAGACCGACATGGATGGGAATGTACAGACATTCAAAGGGCGACTGGTGGCTAAGGGTTTCAAGCAAATTCATGGTATTGACTATGATGAGACCTTTTTCCCCTGTTGCCATGGTAAAGTCCATTAGGATATTGCTTGCTATTGCTGCGTATTATGACTACGAGATCTGGCAGATGGATGTCAAAACGGCTTTCCTTAATGGAAACCTCCTTGAGGAAGTGTATATGACACAACCCGAGGGTTTTGTATCCCCAGATGAAGCCACTAAATTATGCAAGCTGAATAAGTCCATTTATGGACTGAAACAGGCCTCTCGAAGTTGGAATCTTCGTTTTGATGAGAAAATCAAAGAGTTTGGTTTCATCAAGAATGAAGATGAGCCTTGTGTTTACAAGCGAATCAGTGGGAGCATTGTTGTCTTCCTGATATTGTATGTAGATGACATACTGTTGATTGGGAAAGACATTCCTACCCTGAAAGTTGTTAAGAACAACCTAGGGAACTGCTTTTCAATGAAGGATTTGGGTGAAGCGACTTATATACTTGGTATTAAGATCTATAGAGATAGATCGAAGAAGTTGCTGGGTTTGACCCAGAGTACGTACATCGAAAAGGTGTTGAAGCGGTTCAACATGCTTGAGTCCAAGAAAGGATTTTTGCCCATGTCTCATGGTGTGAATCTCTCTAAGGACCAATGTCCAAAGTCTTGTGAAGACAAGGACCGCATGAAGTTGATTCCATATGCTTTGGCAATTGGATCAATCATGTACGCGATGTTATGTACTCGACCCGATGTCTCCTTTGCTTTGAGCATGACTAGCAGGTATCAGTCAGACCCCGGTGAGTGTCACTGGATTGCAGTCAAGAATGTCCTGAAGTACTTGAGAAGGACTAAGGACGTGTTCTTGGTGTATGGTGGAGAGGAAGAGCTCGTTGTAAGCGGTTACACGGATGCTAGCTTCCAAACTGATAGAGACGACTCCAAGTCTCAGTCAGGTTTTGTGTTTTGCCTGAATGGAGGAGCTGTGAGCTGGAAGAGTTCCAAGCAAGAGACAGTTGCTGATTCTACGACAGAGGCCGAGTATATCGCAGCAGCTAATGCAGCGAAGGAGGCTGTATGGATTAGGAAATTCATCGGCGAGCTTGATGTAGTTCCTAGCATTGTTGGTCCCGTAGTTCTCTACTGTGATAACAATGGTGCAATTGCACAATCTAAGGAACCTAGATCTCATCAGCGCTCCAAGCACATACTCCGGCGGTTTCATCTTATTCGTGAGATTGTCGAACGAGGAGATGTAAACATTTGCAGAGTGCCGACTGAGGAAAATATTGCGGATCCGCTGACAAAGCCTCTCGCGCAGAGAAAGCATGATGGTCATACTAGATCGATGGGTATGCGATACCTAAACGATCAACTCTAGCGAGGATCTTGTGGATTGCATGTAAATATGTATTTTGTTGGCTATTTGTTCATATGATGAACTGTGTACCTAGTTTTTCTTTTATGATTAATGGCAAATTCTTTTATTGTGAGTTTTTTTCTATATATGATAGTTAAATGTTAACATAATAGATACCCTTAGAATGTTCGCTTCCATAGGACATCAAGTACGTGACTTGAATGTGAGACCCTATGATTTTTTTTGAAGCTTCATTCTTAAAGGTCCCTGGTCGAGTATCATCATAGAAGCTAAGGGTGATGATGATACATGAAGGCTAGCACGTATGTTGACTGATGACTGGTTCTCACAGGTCATGATATTGTGATATCAAGTCATCACGTGGGTACTTGTTAGTGAACAAGTTGTACTGGATAGACCCAACCTGAGACTACTCTGTGGATTGTCATCCAATCGTGTCACGAGTAGGTCTCATTTGATAATGGTGTTGTGGTCCTTTGACCTGAAGTCACAGCATTCATCAAGTGAGGAAGAGCGTGCTTTGATGCCATCTAAAGTCTTCCTTGAGAAAGGTTGATGATAAGGGTGGTTGTTGGGCATGTTACGAATCATTTGGGTGTTTGTGTGTGAGCAGATATGGAATTTGTCCTCCTGTATGACAGGAGTTGCATCCATGGGCCCCTTGATGGAACTGGACTGAGAAATGCATGGCCATGCTTGGTTGAGTCAATATGTGATATTGGACTCACCATTCTCTGGAATTCCGTCCTGGATCAAGAAAACTTGGATTGAGCTATTACGAGGGTGACACGGTCCATGCCTCTAGTTCTTTCCGGATGTAAGGGACAAAGGGACAAAGACAACGCTGATACATTGGTCATATAGGCTTATGAGTTATAAACTCTTATTGCTTGGGGAGCAATGATGCATTGCTAGATGCCGCTCATTGTTTGTGAGGTTTTTGTCTTGACACTTTCGAGATCAAGTGGGAGTCTGTTGGAGTCACCATGATGATCTGGAAGTGATCAAGCATGTAATCTCACTACCAACGCGATATGAGCCTGCAGGGTCGCACATAAAAGATGTGGAGAAATTGGATGACTGACTGTGTTGGTAAAGGTTACCAATCACCGACCTGAATAGGGTTATGGGCAAATTGTTGCCTTATAGGATCATCGGGTTGGGCAAAGGTTGCCTTGAAGGGCTGGTTAGGTTCGTCGTCCGAGGGTCAAAGACATTAGTCGAGAATGGTCTTCTGATTCCCGCCGATCGGCGAGAATCGTCTCCCTGATTCTCGCCGATCGACGAGAATCGTCGAGAATCAATTGTTGATTCTCGACGATCGATTACTTCGACAATTGTCGTCGACTGCGGCTCGACGATCGTCGAGTATCATTGTGAATCGTCGAGCGCGGCTCGACGATCGGTGAGAATCGCCGAGTATTGTACTCTGATTCTCGCCGATCCAATGTGATACTCGTCGAATGATTCTCACCGAACCTGCTCAGTGATTCTCGCCGATTATCGCCGATTCTCACCGATTCATACTCGCCGATTCTGAACCCTAGTTCTGGGTGGTCTGCGGATAGCGATTTTCCTGGGTTTATTTATACCTCTAGTATAAATAGAACACTTAGGTTTTATCGGGAAAATAATCCTTTTGGCTACTGTGCGAATCGACCCCGACGGAAAGGTTCCGCTCGATCGTTCCGCCGATCCCGATCCCGCCGCCGGAAAGTGTTCCGCCGCCGCGTTCGCTCCACTGCCACCTCTTCTCCGGCGACTGTCGCTGGTGCTGCTCTTCCTGGCGCGGACCTAGCAGTCCGTGGAATAGCCGAGGTGCGGTCTTCTCCTTCCCGATCTTCCGTGCGATGGAAAGCTCGGCGTTCTCCCGCTCGTGTGGACTTCTGCAGAAACGTGGATACTATTCCACGTAGAACTCGCCACTAGCAAGCAAATAAAGTTTGGAGCATCTCCGTTGGGTTGTGACTCAACGCCACCGAGGTAATTTTTGCCTAGTTTTGTTAACTTCTTGATTCAACCGTCATGGCTCGATCCGCATTTCTTTGGGTTTTCTTGTTGTTTTTCTTTCCGCTGCGTGCACAAGCGTTGTGCCAACCCTATAGAGAAACCCAACAAGATATCCCTGGCTGACTTTTATATCCTTCAGGATGATATCTCCTTGGAGGTATAATCCATTCAGTATAAGGGTTGAACGTTTGGGATGAAAAACCCTTAGGATTTAATTTTGACTTGCCTTTGTGAAAGTCCACCTAGTGTCGGCTATGTGCACCTATGGGGGGGATAGGTGACGTGTGGTTCTTTTGCGAAATTACAGATGTACCTGCACAATAAAAACAACAAACACAGCACACAGAAAACACAGCAAATTTATAGTGGTTCCCCGACTTGGGTACATCCACTTTCCCCCTTCGACCTATCTCCCCAACAAGGGACGACTCGGTCACTTCACCAACGGGATTGAAATCCAATCCCTCCACTAACGGAAGGAGCCCTTCCATACGTGAGAGTCAACACTCCCACAAAGCGGGTTGCACCCAACCCTTACAACTCGGAACAAAAGTTCCTTTACAACGAAATGAAAATGTAAAATGTACACGTGATACAAACTTCTTTTGGAGACTCCGGTGTTCCTCTTTGTTCGACGACGTGCTCTTGAAGTCGATGAAGAGTCTACGACCTTGGTCTCTCTTGGAGAAGATCTCCCCGGAACCGGCGGCGGCACACGAGCGGCGGCTAGCTTCGGGATCGGCGGCTACGATGAAGAGTGGCTGCAGAACTTGGAGATCTAAACTTCGTAGCGAAGCAAGCTAGGTCTACCAACGGTCACTCTAGGATCAGTCGTCTCGATCGATTCGGACGGGGGAGTTTTTCCCGGTCAACGAATCGAGAGACAAGAGATCTCCGGATAGACGCGTGAGACACAAGCCTTGCTAAGCTTCTGTCACCGGAGATCGGGAAGAAGAGCGATCAGCAGCGGCGACCACTTGATGCGAGCGGCGGCGGCGGAGCGGAGCGAGTTCGCGGATTTAGGGTTACGTGTTCGGCCTCTTTCTGCGTCGTCTTTTTTGTTCAAAAAATACCTGTGTATAAATACTGTAGGATTCTCAAATATGACCGTTTGAGGGACCCACAGAGGTAGCCCCCAAGTCCCGGTCCAGATATTAAACTGCGGCAGAATCCGGTTCAGGAAATTAGCTGAGACAGAATCCGGTTCAGGAAATTAACTGAGAAAACGCCAAGGAAAAATCGGCGAGAATCGCAGACGATTCTCGACGAATCGGCGAGAATCATCAAGTGATTCTCGACGATTCGTCGAGAATCGATTGTGATTCTCGTCGAATTACTTGTCGATTCTCAACGAATTCAACTTGTATTCATGGGCTGCATGACCATTGGTTCGGCGGGAATTACAAGCGATTCTCGCCGAATCTTACTTGGCACCATATTGAGATGGCCAGAAGGAGTCGGCGAGAATCATTGATGATTCTCGTCGATTCGGCGAGAATCACCAAGTGATTCTCGCCGATTCGGCGAGAATCACTTGGTGATTCTCGTCGAATTTGCCTTGGACGATTTTTCGTCTTCCACCTAGGAGCTGCTCCTTGATCCTCCATGCTCCTTGTCTTCTCTTGCATATGAGCGGCCCTGTACTTGAAAATAAGTGCACTCCAATAGAGAGAGTACACGTAGGCCAACACACCGATCTGCTCAACGAGGGATTACGTCGTGCAGACCCGTGTATATTGACCTACTGCACCCTGACATTGGTGTGCACTTAGCGTGGAGAAACTACAAGCACAACTGGAAATGTTTCATCAAATACATTGTGAATTCATCTTAGCTTGACAGGGGGCTTCCTCAAATCTAGGTAATCGTGGATGCAATACCCAACAATCTCCCCCTATTTGACGAAGCCAAAACCCTACTAGCTAAGATGAATAACACCTATCAAATAATAATAATAGCATTTAAAGATTAAATATGCGACACAAGGGAATATATGCAATCAGAACAGGACTTGAGTCATTCACACATTCAAGTATATATATATATACCAAGAGAAATATATTCACATGAAAGTCAGAATTGTTCACACGACAGTAATAATTGTTAAATGTTCTTAATACACCGTGACCAGCTATAATATAATGACTATTTGTCCTTAGCTCCGTCACCCTTAAGAGTTTGCGCCAAGTACTTTTTGCTTTGCCTTTCCATGTATTCCTTGGGCTTTGGGTAGTACCTAGGAGGAGCAACTTTGTCTGGATCCTTGTTGTTTCTGAAGAAAATGTTGCGTTTCGCTTCAAATGCTTTGTGTGTCTCCCATTCATACTGGCTATATGCTTCATTTCGATTTATCTCTCCTCTTTCTTGCAGCCGGAAGGTGTCTAGGATGATGTTCCTTGAGACTGGGCTCCACCTTTCGTTTCTTACCTCCTCTTCACTTAGTCTGATCCTCTTTTGAGTTGGTGTCTCCTTTGATGTCCCTTCCTGAATTTTCCTCTTTCCCCTTGCTTTAGCTAAGGCCTCCTGGTCAAACATGCTTCTCAGCTTAGATTTGGAGATGGCCCTAGCGTCAGCTTCATCAGTGAAAATATCAGCAGCACTTGTACTTACATTCTCAGCAATATGTACTTCCTCGGCAGCCGTAGAAGTCTCAGGAGCCTGAGCACCGGCAGGTTGGTCAGGTAGGACGACTCCTAACGTGCCCAGTGCCTGTTGTAGCATCCACCAGCAACTCTCATAGACGTAGTTGCTTGATTTCACAAAGTTTGCATCCATGCTTTTCTGGAGCTCAGCCATCTTAGCGATATACTCCTTCTCCCCCTTTTTGGCTTCTTCAGCTATGCAATTGGCATATGAGTGCAAGGAGTCATCAATGTGCTTAGTTGTCTTGCTGAATTCAGTGACTAGGGCCTGCTGATTTGCATTTAAAGTGACCATGTTGCCATCAAATTTCTGAATATTGTTGGCCACAACGTGTGCGTTCTGATTGACAACAGCCAGAGTATCAGTAGTCTTTTTCAAGCCGGCCATTAACAGTGTGACAGCTTCGCCGGCCGCAGTATACTTTTCTTCAAACTTCTTCTCCATCATATCCAGTTTGTGGTTGATTGCCACCATATTCTTCAGCATGAGATCTTCAGAAGTCTTAATCTCTTGCAGCATTGTTTTCTGAGCTTTATCAAAAGAGGTTTTAAGCTCATTCACGATGCCCTGAATTATATGTACAGTGTGAATGGCTAGGTCATCTCGTAGTGGAATACCCGGAGGCACTTCTTGGCCTTGTTCTGGCTCGGCCGCAGAAGCATCAGTAGAGCTGGATACAATCACAGCCTCTATGGGAGGAATGTTGGTGGCCTCATTTACCTCCCCCTCCACTGGTGCAGACTTATCAGTAGGAGGTTCATCAGTATCTGGAGATTCAACCACTTCATGGCCCTCACTGACCTCGTCCTCTCCGTCCTCATCCAAAAACTCATCCATATCAGCATCTTCTTCCACTTCTTGATCAGCAGAGTCCAGTGTTTCAGCTTCAGTTCCGAGAGTGTGTCTGTTCAGGACCTCCTCATCCTCCAACCCAGGTTCACTTTCTGCATTAACTTCGGCCACCGCATCCCTGGCCACCTGGGCGATGTCAGATATTATATCCATCTGAGAGGGTAGAGTCTCCCCCTCGATTCCTGCAGTCAGGGTATCAGGAATTTCACGGGGGGAGGATGCTGGAGATACTTCCTCTTGCTCTTCCACAGCCGGCTGCCCGATGCGCCGCTCCCATCGATCAAATACAGTAGCATCCATCTTTTTCAAGTAATGTAGAGGAACTCCTTTGCTCATGTCGAATTTATCTCCGTTGAGCTGGTTGAGATATAGACTGATGATGCGGCCGAAGCTCGGAGTGCCCAGAGTGTCCTTGATCTTTTGAAACATCAACTCTCCCCAGTTGAACCTCTTTCTGCAGACCACGGCTATGAGAATTTTGAACATATCTCCGGAGATATGATCATGGGAGCCTGGCTTACAGATGAGTACTTTTCCTATGATGTCGGATAGGAGCTTCCCTTCTTCATTCATCTCTTTTCGTTTTACTGATCGTGTGCCTCTGGGTAGACCGCAGAACAGGAGGGTTCTGGCTTTGTCCTCGTCCTCCAAATAGTCTTCCTGCTCCGCACTTGAGAGCTGCAGGTAGCGAGTTAGCTTACCGGCAGACATCTTGACCTTAGTCCCCGCCACCTTGCTCTTGATGATGGAGTCTCGGTTTCGAAGCCTTGCTGTAGAAAAGAACTCCAGCACTTCTTTATCTAAGACTTTGCAAGGATGCTCCAATATGAAGGTTAGCCCGGCTTCTTCCAGCATGAGAACGATGTTCCGGAACTCGTCCGAGGCATGAGAAAAACCAGTGCGAACCAGTTCGCAACCAGAAATCAAACCTGCGGTCGTCCTTGGGGCCATTGAGGATCTAGAAAGAAGCCCGACTCCAAGCATTAGTGTACATTCAAAAAAGAAGGCATCACATGGGGTTCGGCCTTAGAGCCAGTGAGGAGGAGGTTACCTAAGGGCTTCGGTGGAAGAGAGTTGGTGAGCTTCGGGAAGAGCTTCGGTGGAGGGAAGAGTATCCCGTGGGATGTGACCTAGTTAGAATCTCACGGGAGCTTCGGGAGTTGGTGAGCTTCGGGAGAAGAAGATCACGCACAGAAGCGATTCGACGGCGTCGACGAGAGCGTCGGAGGGCTGCGGGTGTCGGCGAGTTCGCGGAAGTGCACTTGCGCGAGGAAGGCGAGGGTCGTCCAGAGGTCTCCTGCGCGAGTCGTGAGGAAGGTGAACAGGCGGAGATTCTTTCGGCGGGATTTATAGGGGTCGTCGGGATTCGGGGGAAGCCGAGCGGTCTGCGAGTTTCTTGGACGGGATTCGGCGAGATTTGTCTAATTTGGTTTCTAATACCGTTTGTCGAATCAGCGAGATTTAAAATGGGTCGGCGGGATTTGGAATATATATATTGATGTTTGTCTTGAAACTTTGGGAAGCATTGCACAATTTTCAAATTCTTCGAGTGTCAAGTTAACACAAGATTAATGAATACATATTTATTATAACGACAATCTATTTGGATTTGAACGACGGTTCTCCAGACACTTTTTGATGTCAATTGTGATTTGTCGAAATTCGCAATGACATATCTTGGTTAACCTTTTATTGATGTGTAATGATTTGCATGCCTCGAGGTAATCTCTCCTTAAAGGTGCACACATATATGATGAGCATGAGTATACTTATACACAGGGATAACAATATATATACATTTACTTTGAATGAGGATGCATCATGACACAAGTCCTTGAACTGATCAAAATTACCTGGGATATGGAGAGTCATCGTCTTAGTCCCACAGGTAGTACATATCAGTAGCTTAAAGTGATTATGCTCAACAGGTAGCACGTCTGTTATTGCAGACGCTTGTTCCAAGCTAGCCTTGAGCCACGTACTGTCTAGTTCCCAAGTATTCACGGGGACCTAGACTACCCTGCAACACAGAATTACTTAACCTTAGGAACCCAAATCATATTGGGTCCTAGGTTTCTATTAGCATGAACACGCAACTGCCTTCCTTGAGAAAACCTGTCAGGAAGACTGCCTCTGTCCCTATAATGTGGAGAAGCCCTTGCTGTGGGCACAGAGAGGTTGTGCCAACAGTCAATGGCAAAGTGTCCCACTTTGCCGCAGCACCAACAAGAGTGAATGTTGTATCGCCGTTTTTGACCTGATCTAGTGACTGATGTAGTCACGGTCCTAGGTCTCAAAGGGATAGGGCATGTTCTTGTTGCACAAATTCCTCTTCCATCGAGGCATGATGAAGGGTGGAATGAATGCATGATGTGAGCGTTATGAGGCCGAGAAGGTGGTGCCATTCTTTCAGGCATCTTCCTTGCTGAGGCTCCATGACGCCTGACATCATGACTTCTATTCTCCCTATCCCGTGTCCTTGAATGGAGAGAATTCTTCTGTGAACCAGGACCTGCAGATCCACACTTTGTTGTGGCAGTGGCCGTGAATACAAAGGGCTCAGACTGAGCCTTAGGTATTTCTTCATGGGTGGCCATGATGCCTCTTGCACTATGGACATTTCCACATGGGGACAACTCACCCTTACAGTGACCACGATTATTCCTGTGGTCATACCTGAAGGCATGATGAGTTGCCTTCCCGCTTGGAGTGGGAGGTCGGAACACCGTTTCCCCATTTCTCCATCCCTGGATAATCCGGGAGATCCACCCGGTTTCTTGTTTTCTCTTTATAGCATCAACTTTGGAGAAGTTGGATACTATACGTTTCTCATTTTCTAGACTATTCTCTAGAGCTGAGATCTTAGAGTCCTTGACCTTGTTGGACGCCAATTGGAGAACCAACAAGATCTTCAGTTGAGCAATCTCTCGAGCTTGCTCCTCAGCAAGTAGATTGCTTTCCTGAAGGGCTCTCTTCAGGGAATCAGTATTTTCTGGAGGAGAGCAGTTTCTGTCTTCAGAGAAGTCAAAAGATGTGGGACAGGATGAAGATGATACCTGCTCATCTGGGTTATTGTCATTAGAATCAGTGACCAATGGTTCTTCCTCGTCGGAGCTGCTTTCCTCACTATCTTCTTCAGTCTCTGACAAGGATACTGGAGCTCTGATGCAATCCGAAGGATCCTTGCATTCATCTTCAGAAGTGATTACCCCCACATATGCTTCATCCTCAGATTGGCAGCAAATTTCAGCTTCCTCTGACCCCCCCCATCAGCTCTGAGATCATCATCCATAGAGATTTAGCCGTTTTACATTTTTCCAACCTGGAGCGAGAGGCTCCAGACCAGACATCCATAATAATTTGTCGAATCCTCTGGTCCAGTTGGAAAAATGAGAGTTCCATCTCTGTCATCTCAGGGATGCACATGGGCACTTGGGTCCCCGAGTCGGTGGTCTTCATAGGGATAAATGGACCCTCTTCCAGGATGAGGGATGCTCGAGGATCGATGGCATCCAGGTGAAATAACACTCTCATCCTCCAGATAGGATAATAATCCTTCGTGCATGCCGGGAGTTTGAGTGGCAATACGTCATAATCCAGATCCATGCTTCTGACACTGGTGGCAGGATTCACCTCAAGGTGTTAGCCTTTTTGTTGAGGAACCTCGCTTTGATACCACTTGAAAGTCCACCTAGTGTCGGCTATGTGCACCTATGGGGGGGGGGGATAGGTGACGTGTGGTTCTTTTGCGAAATTACAGATGTACCTGCACAATAAAAACAACAAACACAGCACACAGAAAACACAGCAAATTTATAGTGGTTCCCCGACTTGGGTACATCCACTTTCCCCCTTCGACCTATCTCCCCAACAAGGGACGACTCGGTCACTTCACCAACGGGATTGAAATCCAATCCCTCCACTAACGGAAGGAGCCCTTCCACACGTGAGAGTCAACACTCCCACAAAGCGGGTTGCACCCAACCCTTACAACTCGGAACAAAAGTTCCTTTACAACGAAATGAAAATGTAGAATGTACACGTGATACAAACTTCTTTTGGAGACTCCGGTGTTCCTCTTTGTTCTACGACGTGCTCTTGAAGTCGATGAAGAGTCTACGACCTTGGTCTCTCTTGGAGAAGATCTCCCCGGAACCGGCGGCGGCACACGAGCGGCGGCTAGCTTCGGGATCGGCGGCTACGATGAAGAGTGGCTGCAGAACTTGGAGATCTAAACTTCGTAGCGAAGCAAGCTAGGTCTACCAACGGTCACTCTAGGATCAGTCGTCTCGATCGATTCGGACGGGGGAGTTTTTCCCGGTCAACGAATCGAGAGACAAGAGATCTCCGGATAGACGCGTGAGACACAAGCCTTGCTAAGCTTCTGTCACCAGAGATCGGGAAGAAGAGCGATCAGCAGCGGCGACCACTTGATGCGAGCGGCGGCGGCGGAGCGGAGCGAGTTCGCGGATTTAGGGTTACGTGTTCGGCCTCTTTCTGCGTCGTCTTTTTTGTTCAAAAAATACCTGTGTATAAATACTGTAGGATTCTCAAATATGACCGTTTGAGGGACCCACAGAGGTAGCCCCCAAGTCCCGGTCCAGATATTAAACTGCGGCAGAATCCGGTTCAGGAAATTAGCTGAGACAGAATCCGGTTCAGGAAATTAACTGAGAAAACGCCAAGGAAAAATCGGCGAGAATCGCAGACGATTCTCGACGAATCGGCGAGAATCATCAAGTGATTCTCGACGATTCGTCGAGAATCGATTGTGATTCTCGTCGAATTACTTGTCGATTCTCAACGAATTCAACTTGTATTCATGGGCTGCATGACCATTGGTTCGGCGGGAATTACAAGCGATTCTCGCCGAATCTTACTTGGCACCATATTGAGATGGCCAGAAGGAGTCGGCGAGAATCATTGATGATTCTCGTCGATTCGGCGAGAATCACCAAGTGATTCTCGCCGATTCGGCGAGAATCACTTGGTGATTCTCGTCGAATTTGCCTTGGACGATTTTTCGTCTTCCACCTAGGAGCTGCTCCTTGATCCTCCATGCTCCTTGTCTTCTCTTGCATATGAGCGGCCCTGTACTTGAAAATAAGTGCACTCCAATAGAGAGAGTACACGTAGGCCAACACACCGATCTGCTCAACGAGGGATTACGTCGTGCAGACCCGTGTATATTGACCTACTGCACCCTGACATTGGTGTGCACTTAGCGTGGAGAAACTACAAGCACAACTGGAAATGTTTCATCAAATACATTGTGAATTCATCTTAGCTTGACAGGGGGCTTCCTCAAATCTAGGTAATCGTGGATGCAATACCCAACACTTTGAAAGAATTTCCAGAGCTCTGACCTCTGTTCGACGATCTTGGAGCTGCGTTCGACGATCGTGGGTCAGATCGTCGAGCTCCGTTCGACGGTCGACTATGGCTGAGGTCAGGTATTTGAGATCGTCGAGCTGCGTTCGACGACTTTGGCTGATATCGTCGATCAGCGTTCGACGATTTGTCCTGAGATCGTCGAGCTGCGTTCGGCGATCGTTGATCTTCATTCGGCGATCGTCGTTCTCCGTTCGACGATTTGTGCTGGACTTTAGTTTTCTGAGGCAGATCAGAATTTTTCCTGGCAACCTCTACAACTTCCTTTCCCTTGTCAGAAATGAACTTGATAGGGGTTGTTAGAACAATAGGTTGGCTGGATGAGGCACCCAAGCCCAGTGTACTGTTGAATCTTGAGTTCACTGTGCTTGTGATGTCCATCAGCTTGATGCTTCTCCCATTAAGGGATTCTTCAAGCTTCTTGGCCTCAGAGAGCTCACTTTTCAGTGTAGCTATCTGTTCCCTATAGTTCTCCAACTCCTGAGAGAGTTTGAGATTTTCTGATTTTAAAACACTTTGTTCAGATAATTGATTTCTGAGAGAGATGATCTCTTTCTCAGACTTTAGCAGATCTAAACACAATGCTTTAAATTCAGATTTAAAATCTTCTGAAGTAAAATCAAAAGAACTGATTACCTGATCTTCTTCAGGTTGAATCTCTGAGTCTGACTCTGACTCTTCTTCCTCTGAGTTATGCTGTGAGGCATTAATTGCCATCATGCAGAATTCCTTTTCTTCTGCATCATCCTCATCATCACTTGAACTGGAAGAGGCTTCTGACTCCTCTTCAGTCTCACTCCAGGATTCAGCAACAAATCCTTTCCTTGTATGCTTATTTTTGCTGGAAGAAGGTTTGCTATTGCCACTCCTTTTGGAGTCTTTCTCCTTTCTTCTCTCTTTTCTTTCCCTTCTGTCCTTGCTCTTGTTCTCTGGACAGTCAGAAACTATATGCCCTGGTTTCCTGCAACCAAAGCAAATGATGTCTTTGTTATTGCCAATGGACTTGTCATACCTTGGCTTATCCTGCTCCTTGTATGATCTTCTTCTGAAGTCCTTTCTGGCCATCTTATAGAATCTTTTGGCCAGCAAGCTGAGAAGTTCATCATTGCCTGTTCCTTTTTCTTCAGGCAGATCTTCAGTTGCCTTGAATGCTATAGTCTTCTCCTTTCTTGTGGCTGGTGAAGCAGCCTTCTGTTCTTCCTCTCTGTTCTTGATGAGTAGCTCATAAGATTTGAGCTTACCCAACAAGGCTTCAGTGGTGATCTCATTCAGACTTCTGGCATCTTTAATTGGCCAGATTCTTGAATCCCAAGTGCTGGGGAAGCACATTAGGATCTTGTCATTAAGTTCTGTCAGTGAGATCTCTTTGTCTAATGTCCTCAGTTCACTGACAATTAGACTCAGTCTGTTGTACATGTCTCCCACTGACTCTGTTTCTCCCTTCTTGAAGTTCTCATATTGGGAGATGAGATGGGATCTTCTGTCCTTTCTCTCATCAGCTGAGCCAGAGACAATTTTTGAGAGCTTGTCCCAAATTTCCTTGGCTGAATTGCATTCAGCTACTTTTTGAAAAATGTCATCTGACATTGTCTGAGCTAGAATGTTCATTGCCTTGGCATCAGCTACTTTCCACTTTTTGATGTCAGCATCTGTTCCTGATGGAGGTGGAACAGCATTTGTGCTTGTGCCCTCTGGAGGTCTTGGACACACTGTCAAAACAGAATTAAAAATGTCTTCGTCAATAGAATTCATGTAGAGTCTAATCCTTGCTTTCCAAAGTGCAAACTTTGACAGATTGCACACTGGAGGTCTGGTGCTAGCATAATCTTTGTTTTGGGCCATGACTTGTGCAAGCTAAATCTAATAATGAAATATAAAAGAAGGATCTAGATTGGGATCTTGGGGTTCAGGTGTTAGCCTGTACAACCAAACAGATATGGTATGTTTAACCAACCTCGCTTTGATACCAATTGAAAGGGGAAACTAGATCTGATATACTCTAGAGGGGGGTGAATAGAGTATATGGTGCTTTTTAAAACACACAAAAAAAACTTTTGCAAAGCTTTACAACAATTGTTGTAATGAGTGTAAGCAGGGAAGCAGAAATAAAACTAATCACAAACTAAGCTATGCAGAAACTAAGCACAAGAAAATCTAGGCCAGAAACAAAAAGAAAGCATGCAAAACCAGATGACACAAGGAAATATAGTGGTTCCCCAAACTTGGGTACATCCACTCTTCTACCACCCTAGGTAGGAATCCACTGCAGGATGAGTTGATCAGGTGTCCTGGGCACCAATGAGCTTTTGATAAGGTGCTCAAAAACCAAAACAGATTTTTTGATCAGGTGTCTTGCCACCAATGAGCTTTTGACAAGGTGCTCAAAAACCAGATTCAAACTTTTGAAGGGAGTTTGAAAAACCCTTTACAGAGTGGGGGTGAGAGAGTTATGGCAGTCTTCTCTTTTCTCAAATAACTGAGAAGACTAAGTGGATTGATTTCAAAGCTCCCCCTGAGTCCTTGATCTTCAGGAAGAAGAGCTTTGCTTGAGGGTGATAGGCCTTCAAATGTAGAACTCCAGCAATAGATGATTTCAGCAAGCTGAAATGTTGAGTGTCTGGAGTCTTGAGATGATGTTGGCCTTGAACACTTTGAAAGCTGAGGAGATCTGATGATTTTTGAAAACTTGATCTCTTTGAGAAGTGTTCTTCAGAAATCTTTTTGACAGAAGATTGAGAGAGTCTCTGTATTCTGAGTTGTGTCCTGTTCTTGTCAATCTCTGTATTTCTTCACTATTTCATTCAAAAACATTCTATCTATTATTCTCTGTGCCAGAATAGAATATCACTCTGTCAAAGATAGTCGTTGGTCTGCATTGATTACAGCCTTAATTGCATAATTTCTTCTAAAGGAAAGTCCACTGATTTGTTCCTTGAAAAATCCCTTGAAACTTGCTCCAGAAGTAAATGAAAACGGCTGGCAGATCTTCTGAATTAAATGCAGAATAACTTCTATCTGATTTGAATTTGAATTCTGAAAGATAACTGAAATCGTCGAACTGAGCTCTGCTATCGTCGAGCTGAGCTCAGCGAACTGGAAAATGCAAGCAGCAAAGAAATGGTCGATCTGAGCTCAAAGATCGTCGAACTGAGCTCAGAGATAAGGATCCAGTGCAGAGTCAAAATCGTCGACCTGAGCTCAGCGATCGTCGAATGGAGTTCGACGATATTGAGAAGTTGAGCTCAGCGATCGTCGAATGGAGCTCGACGATCTGTCGAAGTTGAGCTAGACGATCGTCGACCGGAGTTCGACGAAACGTCGTGCTGAGCTCGACGATTGGACTTAGTCTCCAGAAAAACTTTGGTCTTCAGGGCAGCTTCCAAACCTAGACTCCTGATCCCTTAGACTCAATTCTAATTGACCTATTAAGCTATACAGAAGGTCAAATACAGATTCCTAGAGACATAGTGATCCTGACCCAAATTAGTAATAGGGTGTTCCAACAAATACGCGTGTATTTATACACACGAATACTCCTTAATGACCGTTATGGGTCCTGTTGAATTCTGTGAAGTGAAAGTGGGTGAATGGAAGGCTTGGGCAACCTATCCGCGCGGACTACGCGGACAGGGTTTGCGGACTGCTAAGTCGGCAGGGATGTTGCAGGCGGCTTGCTCTGCGGCGACCTGAGCGGTCTGTTCGCGCGGACTACGCGGACAGCAGCGGCGGTCTGTCAGGCCGGGGATTACTCAGCAGGCAGTTGGTTCCCAGAAAGTAACCGGGCGGATAGCAATCCTATCCGCGGAGTCCGACATGAAGCGGACTGATGAACTGGAGCTCGGCAGACCGGTTTGGCAGTTGCCTTGGTCTTGCTCTAGTGAAGCGGCAAGTGGAAGCCGCGGAGAACACCGGTCAGCGCGGACAGAAACTGGAGGTCGCCCGGTATGGCGGGCTAGATCCAGTGTCCGCCTGTAAGTGCGGACTGGCCCATGTGGCCAGTGGACTGGACTTGGTGTGATCCGAACCAAGTCCAGGTTGGCTCAGTCCGGGGAGATCGCGCAGTGGAGCGCGGGCTGGTTTCTCAGTCCGCCAAGCATAGTAGAAGTGTTGTTGCCTTGTTTGCTAAGCTTGGGGGTATGCGGACTGGAGGATTGCCTGGGCAAGAGCGTGCGGACTGGAGCCAGAGTCCGCTGAGTCCGGTATAGCCTTGTGATGAGGTTATGGACTCAGGGATGTGGACTGAGACAGTCAGCAGGGATGCGGACTGGAGAAGTCTGCAGTGCATGCGGACTGGAGTCTACTGTTAGCAGACTGGATCAACGTGTCTGCTGAGTCCGGCAGTGCCTTAGAGATTGAGGCAATGGACTCGGGAAGTGCGGACGGAAGCCGGGTGTCCGCTGAGTCCGGCAGGTGCCTTGATGGCGAGGCTGCGGGCTCGGGGTTTGCGGGCTGATGCCTTGTCCGCATATTGGCGGATACGGCTGTTATGGAGTCCGGCTGTGTTGGTTCTGGCTTGGCCTCTGGCGGCAAGGCTGGCTGGATATTGGAGTCCGGCCTTAGAGAAGCTGGGGCGGATTGGCTATCTGCACAGGAGCGGCAAACTGGAATGTGTGTCAGCGGACTGGCGGACACACTTGTTCTTGCTGCGGGATGTGGCGGTGTTCCTATCGGCTAGGGCGGTGACCATACTCATCATCGTGCCTATAAATAGGACCCATGTCACATCAGGAGTAACGGAACCTGAACTGAAGTAAGTGAACAGTAATTGAGCTCGCGTAAGTTGCTGCGGTCTGGACTTTGGTGTACACGCGGATAGAGAGTTGACCCGGTTATGCTGTGCAGGTTGTGCGGATAGCGCTGGAAAGCCAGGACTTGGCTCTGATTGCGGTCAGGGACAGTGCGGACTCTGCGGTTAAGCAACAGGCGGTAAACAGCAGGTCGCGGATAGCGACTAAGCGGTCTTCTCTTTGGAAACTTGGTTCGGAGTTCGGGAAGTCGCCTGTTCAGGCGGACTGTTCCATTTGGTAACGCAGCTTGTGCGGTCTGGCGACTAGGCGACCTCACGGTCAGGCGGCCTGCAGATCGGCGGTGAAGAGCTAAGCATTGGAATAAGGGGTAGTCCGCGCGGCTTTGGTTGCGGTCTGGCGACCTGGCGGACTGAGCGGACTCCACAGCAGTAGGTCGACGGCTTGTTGATTGAGTCCACGCGGCTTGTTTTTTGTTCTTGTCTTTGTAACTGTCTCTGCTCTCCCGGTGTTGGGTTTTGGTGAAGCATGTCTCGCCATGTATGTCTCGCCTTGTAAAGAAGTTTGCTCTTGATCAATAAAGAAGCTTGTGCTCCATGTGTTGCTGGTTGTTACTGCTTTGTTGAGATAACCCCTGCTAACTCCACGATCCGGGAAAACTTTCAACAATATAAGTGGGTGTATCCTCCTCCGGTTTGTTGAGTTTTCAACAGGGTATCCAAGGGGGCGTCTGCGGTTTTGTTGAATTTTAACATGGTATCAGAGGGAGGTTGTTGGAGTGGTCAAGCAGTGCTCAACGGAAGTAGTTGCTCTTCTGTAGAGGAAACCAGTGGTAGAACCATGACAGTGGAGGATGCAAGTTGTCTTGGAATTGATCTCCTTTCAGAGACGAACCTTGAAAGGTGGAAGTCCTGTATGAAGAGCTTTCTTCTTGGCGAGGACCTTTGGGAGGTTGTATGCGGAGCAGGAAGACAAGAGGATACTGCTGGCAATGCTAAGGCGATGAGAGCTTGGAAGGAGACAAATGCGAAAGAGGAGTCTATTCTCAAGCAGGTGATCTCATCGGAGCTCTTGGACCACATCAGTGGATGTCGGTCAGCTGCGGAGGTTTGGACTTCCCTTGATGGGTTGTTCAAGAAGAAGGTGAAGGTTGCTGCTGAAGATGGTCCCTCTACTTCATATCAGGAAGAAAGGAGTGGTTCTCCTAGGCGTGATAGGAAGAGGAAGGAAGGATCACGGTGCTATAAATGCAAGCAGCATGGTCATCTTCGGAAGGAGTGCAAGGTTACCTTACTCTCGGCGAACGTTGCTCATGTAGGAAGGAAGGAGAAGAACCTTGTTGGGTTATCAACAAGTTCTGGAGTTGATCGGATGAATGCCAGTGATAGTGCTGCTATCTGGCATGAAAGACTGGGGCATGTAGGGATGGACAAGCTGAAAGCAATGGCGGAAAGAAGACTCATAAGAGGCTTGCCTAGATTGTCATCCTATGGCGATGGTCGGGGGTGTGCGGGATGTCAGGAAAGTGGAGCCTATCGCTTCATGGTTGACAAAGCACAATCCAGGTGTAAAGCACCATTGGCAGTTGTCCATTTTGCTCTGGTAGGACCGACCGTCACGACAAGTCTTGGAGGCAGCAGGTTCATGCTGATATTGGTTGATGACTATTCTAGGTATACTTGGGTATACTTCATGAAGAAGAAGTCCAACATGGTACGCTTGTTTGTGGAGTTCAAGAAGCTTGTGGAAGGCCAGCTTGGCCGGAGGATCAAGGTGTTGAGGACAAGTATCGGTGGTGAGTTTGGCTCAACCGAGTTCTCACGCTTTTGCAGGAAGCAAGGGATCCGAAAGGAGCTTTCTTGTGGACATACTTCACAACAAGGTAGTATTGCAGCTCGGAAGATCCGTTGGTTAACGGAGACCTGCAAGTGTTGGCTTCAGAGTAAAGGCATTCTGAAGGCTCTTTGGGCGGAAGGAATGGCCTGTGCTGCTCATGTCATCAACCGGATGCCTCTTAGTCCGATCATAGTGAAGACTCCTTATGAGCTGATGTTCGGAGTGAAGCCCTCAGTGAAGCACCTTCGGGTGTTTGGATCTACCTGCTATATACACTCTCCGGGTGCTCTCAAGACAAAGCTAGTCTTTGTTGGGTATGATGAGCAGAGAAGAAGATGGAGGTGTATGGATCCTGCGACGAAGAAACTCATAGTGTCGAGAGACATTGTTTTCGATGAGTTGACGCCGTATTGGGGTAGCGCTTATGTAGAGCTAGAGATAAGCAGGTCAGATGTTGGGCTGAAGGAGGCTGCTGCTAAGGAAGTGGAGTTGCCTGAGTCACCAGGTGCTCCAGGTTGTTCTAGCTCCGGGGCAAAGGCGTCAGAGTCGAGAAGACGGGGGAGCGATGCTCCAGGATCTTCTGGCTCGAAGGCGGAGGCTTCCGGTTCAGGAAGCAGGGGGAGCGATGTTCCAGGCAGTTCTTGTTCAAGAGGAGAGTCTTCTGGTTCAGGTAGCAGGGGGAGCGTTGCTCCAGGTGCTCTTGATTTCAGTAAGGAGGCGTCTTGTTCAGGGAGCAAAGGGAGCATTGTTCCGAGTTTGCCCGGGAACGGAGCTGGTTCAGAAGCAGCGGAGGTGGTTAGCCATGATTAGTTTCTTCGGAGATCGAAGAGGATCAGTAAGCCACCAGCTCGATATAGCGAAGGGAACACGGCGAACTTGGTCCCATGTTTCTTTGCTAGCCCTCAGGTCGAGCAAGATTTTTCTGGCTGTGATGACCCTACTAGAATCAAGGAGGTGGTTGACACCAAGGCTGAAGAGGTGACTTCTCTCAGAGGTAACGAGGCTTGGGCTTTTGTGCCCAAGGAAATTGGTGATACTCCTGTGCTGCATGAGTGGAGGTTGAAGCTGAAGAAGGCAGAGGGAAGCATGACTCCTTTTTGGAGATGCTGGAGGGCTCCCTCATGGTCCATGATATGCGGGGCGAGGACTATGTCTTGGACATCTCTTCGTAGATGCTATCGGAGGGACCAGGTGCAAGGTTACGGGAGCTGCTGGAGTTATTCACCACTTCTCACTTCAAGGGGGAGTGTTGAATTCTGTGAAGTGAAAGTGGGTGAATGGAAGGCTTGGGCAACGTATCCGCGCGGACTACGTGGACAGGGTTTGCGGACTGCTAAGTCGGCAGGAATGTTGCAGGCGGCTTGCTCTGCGGCGGCCTGGGCGGTCTGTTCGCGCGGACTACACGGACAACAGCGGCGGTCTGTCAGGCCAGGGATTACTCAGCAGGCAATTGGTTCCCAGGAAGTAACCGGGCGGATAGCAATCCTATCTGCGGAGTCCGACATGAAGCGGACTGATGAACTGGAGCTCGGCAGACCAGTTTGGCAGTTGACTTGGTCTTGCTCTAGTGAAGCGGCAAGTGGAAGCCGCGGAGAACACCGGTCAGCGCGGACAGAAACTGGAGGTCGCCTGGTATGGCGGGCTAGATCCAGTGTCCGCCTGTAAGTGCGGACTGGCCCATGTGGCCAGTGGACTGGACTTGGTGTGATCCGAACCAAGTCTAGGTTGGCTCAGTCCGGGGAGATCGCGCAGTGGAGCGCGGGTTGGTTTCTCAGTCCGCCAAGCGTAGTAGAAGTGATGTTGCCTTGTTTGCTAAGCTTGGGGGTATGCGGACTGGAGGATTGCCTGGGCAAGAGCGTGCGGACTGGAGCCAGAGTCCGCTGAGTCCGGTATAGCCTTGTGATGAGGTTATGGACTCAGGGATGCGGACTGAGGCAGTCAGCAGGGATGCGGACTGGAGAAGTCTGCAGTGCATGCGGACTGGAGTCTACTGTTATCAGACTGTATCGGCGTGTCCGCTGAGTCTGGCGGTGCCTTAGAGATTGAGGCAATGGACTCGGGAAGTGCGGACGGAAGCCGGGTGTCCGCTGAGTCCGGCAGGTGCCTTGATGGCGAGGCTGCGGGCTCGGGGTTTGCGGGATGATGCCTTGTCCGCAGATTGGCGGACACGGCTGTTGTGGAGTCCGGCTGTGTTGGTCCTGGCTTGGCCTCTGGCGGCAAGGCGGGCTGGATATTGGAGTCCGGCCTTGGAGAAGCTGGGGCGGACTGGCTATCTGCACAGGAGCGGCGAACTGTAATGTGTGTCCACGGACTGGCGGACACACTTGTTCTTGCTGCGGGATGTGGCGGTGTTCCTATCGGCTAGGGCGGTGACCATACTCATCATCGTGCCTATAAATAGGACCATGTCACATCAGGAGTAACGGAACCTGAACCGAAGTAAGTGAACAGTAATTGAGCTCGCGTAAGTTGCTGCGGTCTGGACTTTGGTGTCCGCGCGGATAGAGAGTTGACCCGGTTGTGCTGTGCAGGTTGTGCGGATAGCGCTGGAAAGCCAGGACTTGGCTCTGATTGCGGTCAGGGACAGTGCGGACTCTGCAGTTAAGCAATATGCGGTAAACATCAGGTCGCGGATAGTGACTAAGCGGTCTTCTCTTTGGAAACTTGGTTCGGAGTTCGGGAAGTCGCCTGTTCAGGCGGACTGTTCCATTCGGTAACGCAGCTTGTGCGGTCTGGCGACTAGGCGACCTCACGGTCAGGCGGCCTGCAGATCGGCGGTGAAGAGCTAAGCATTGGAATAAGGGGTAGTCCGCGCGGCTTTGGTTGCGGTCTGGTGACCTGGCGGATTGAGCGGACTCCACAGCAGTAGGTCGGTGGCTTGTTGATTGAGTCCGCGCGGCTTGTTTTTTGTTCTTGTCTTTGTAACTGTCTCTGCTCTCCCGGTGTTGGGTTTTGGTGAAGCATGTCTCGCCATGTATGTCTCGCCTTGTAAATAAGTTTGCTCTTGATCAATAAAGAAGCTTGTGCTCCATGTGTTGCTGGTTGTTACTGCTTTGTTGAGATAACCCCTGCTAACTCCACGATCCGGGAAAACTTTCAACAATATAAGTGGGCGTATCCTCCTCCGGTTTGTTGAGTTTTCAACAGGGTATCCAAGGGAGAGTCTGCGGTTTTGTTGAATTTTAACAGGTCCCACCAGAAGAAACCCCAAGCCCGGTTCAAAACAGTGCCAGCGGCAGAGTCCGGTCCAGCGGTTTCCAGAAAGTTGCCCAAGGCAAAATCGGCGAGAATCAAAGTTGATTCTCGCCGATTCGGCGAGAATCAGAGGTGATTCTCGTCGAATCGTCGAGAATGAAAGGTGACTCTCATCGATGTAGACTTGTTTGCACGCTCTGAGGAAGCTGGAAAGAGACGGCGACAATCAGCCAGTGATTCTCGACGATTCGGCGAGAATCACTAGTGATTCTCACCGAATCGGCGAGAATCACTTGGTGATTCTCGTCGATTAACACTTAGACGATTTTTCGTCTTTCCGCCCATGAGCTGCTCTTTGACCCATCCTTGCTCCTTGTCTGCTCTTGCATAATCACAGCCCTGTACTTGAAAGTAAGTACACTCCAATAGAGAGAGTACACGTAGACCCGTGTATATTGACCTACTGCACCCTGACATTGGCGTGCACTTAGCGTGGAATAACTGCAAGCACAACTTAAAATATTTTATCAAATACATTGTCTATTTACCTTAGCTTGTACAGGGGCTTCTTCAAATCAGGTACGTTGTGGATACAATACCCAACAATCTCCCCCTATTTGAAGAAGCCTAAACCCTACAAGCTAAGGTGAATAGAGCGTATGGGAATGAAAATCCTAAACTTGAAATTGAGTTGAGAGAGGTATTCATTACCAATACCAATTTCTTGAGAGCAAACTTGGAGCCACCTTAGCCTTAGCCGAGAGGGTAATCTCCCCCTTTTCGGCTTCTGCAAATCTGGGTCTGTTGCATTTGACCCCTTGCTCCCCCTCAGTTCTTGCACCTGTGCGCACACTGGAGTTCCTGGCAGAGGCTCCCCCTAGATGCACGAGCCTGGAGCTTCTGTAGTCTTCATCCCTCATAGTTTAGCATCCCCAATTCAGTTTTGAAAAGACTGAACTTGGCTTCGTCTAAGGGCTTTGTGAATATATCTGCAATCTGCTTGTCCATGGGGACATAACAGAGAGAGATGTCCTTGTTCTCCACGTGCTCCTGAATGAAGTGGTAGCGCACTTCAATATGCTTCGTTCTGCTGTGCGATACCGGACTGTTGGCAATGGCAATTGCGCTGGAGGAGTCGCAGTACATTGGTACTTCCTTGAACTGAAGATCGTAGTCGGCTAACTGGTTTCTGATCCATAGGAGTTGTGCACAACAGCTGCCTGCTGAGATGTACTCAGACTCTGCTGTGGAGGTAGCTACACAATTCTGCTTCTTACTGTTCCATGAGATAAGCCTTCTTCCGAGGAATTGACACGTCCCGGAAGTGCTTTTCCTGTCATCCCTACTCCCTGCAAAATCAGCATCTGAAAAACCTATTAGCTCGACATCATTGTTTCTCGGGTACCACAAGCCAAGATTGGGAGTACCTTTAAGGTATCTTAGAATTCGCTTTGCAGCAACATAGTGAGATTCCTTAGTGTTCACCTGATATCTGGCACAGACATATGTGGAGAACATGATATCCGGTCTACTGGCAGTAAGGTAGAGCAGGGATCCAATGATGCTTCTGTATTTGGTTTCATCGAAAGGTTTACCTTTCTCATCCTTATCCAGAGACATAGTGGATCTCATTGGAGTCCTCATAGAGGTTGCATTCTCCATACCGAATTTCTTGAGGAGTTTATTTGTGAACTTCATCTGAGAGATGAAGATTCCATCCTCAGACTGTTTCACTTGAAGTCCCAAGAAATACTTTAGCTCTCCCATACTGCTCATTTCAAACTTTCCTTGCATAAGTTTAGAAAACTTTTTGCAAAGATTGTTGTCCGTTGAGCCGAATGTAATGTCATCGACATAGATTTGCACCAGCAAAATCTTGCCTTTGACTTCCCTGAGAAACAATGTCTTTTCTATTTTACCTCTAGAGAACTTGTTCTCAAGAAGAAAACTAGATAAAGTCTCATACCAAGCTCGTGGAGCTTGTTTTAAACCATATAGAGCTTTATTAAGAAAATATATATGATTGGGATAAGTAGGATTGACAAAACCTGGGGGTTGAGCGACCTATACTTCCTCTTTCAGGTCTCCGTTCAAGAATGCTGATTTCACATCCATTTGATAGACTGTGAATCCTTTGTGCGAAGCATACGCCATGAACAATCTGATTGCCTCGAGCCTTGCCACTGGTGTAAAGGTCTGGTCGAAGTCAATCCCCTCCTCCTGTCTGTAACCTTGAGCCACCAGCCTGGCCTTGTTCTTTATGATGACACCATGTTCATCAAGTTTGTTTCTGAAGATCCACTTGGTGCCAATCACATTCTGCTTGTGTGGTCTGGGAACCAGCGTCCAAACGTTGCATCGTTCGAATTGATGTAGTTCATCTTGCATGGCCAAAATCCATGCCGCATCTTTGTTCGCCTCGTCGAACTTCTTTGGCTTAACCTGTGACAGGAAGCTAGGATGCAAAATCTCGTTAATAGTACCTCTTTGAGTTCTGACACCGTCACGAGGATCTCCGATGATCTGATCTCTAGGATGATCCCTCACGTGCCGGAGCTCTAGAAGTCTGGCGTCTGGAGCTTCGACTACTTCTTGGGCTTCTCCTTCTTCTAAGAGATTTGTTCCATTTTGATCTTCAACATTCCCAGTTGACGTTGAGGTGGACACTTTGACGTACTTAGGAGTTTCATCTTTAGCGGTCTCATCGAGACTCAGCTGTTCAAGTCGTGCACCTGCATCTTCAAGAATACCACTGGAATAATTGCTGTTAAGCAAGCTTCCTTCATCAAATACAACATTAATTGATTCTTCTACCACAAGGGTTTTCTTATTGAAGACCCTATATGCCCGACTATGGGAACTATAGCCCATGAATATGCCTTCGAAGTATTTTTCACCAAATTTAGTACGCGGGTACTTCCCATTATTCAGTACATAGCATCTGCAACCAAAGATCCTCAAGTAGGACATGGTTGGTTTCCTGCCTCTCAGTAGCTCATAAGGCGTCTTACGATGATGCTTGTTGATCAATGCTCGGTTTTATACATGACAAGCTGTATTGACCGCCTCTGTCCAGAAGTATTCTGGGAGAGAAGCGTCTTTCAACATTGTCGTGCAGGCTTCAATGAGAGTTCTATTTCTCCTCTCCGCAACTCCATTTTGCTGAGGAGTGCGCGGGGAGGAAAACTCATGAAAGATACCTTGTTCTTCACAAAACTCTGTCATAGCACCAGATTCGAATTCCGTTCCATGGTCACTTCTGATTTTGACCACTGAGCAGTTAAATTCGTTCTGAACTTGCTTGACAAAACTAGTGAAGATGTCAAACGTATCCGACTTTCGCTTTAAGAAGAACACCCATGTAAATCGAGAATGATCATCAACTATCACTAGCTTATAGGACTTGCCTCCCAAGCTATGAACTTGCATTGGACCAAACAAGTCCATATGTAGAAGGTAAAGACATCGGAAAGAGTCTTTGTCTGCAATGCTCTTAAAGGTAGCCCGAGTCTGTTTGCCCATCTGGCATGCAGGACAGGGGCTATCTTTGATGCACTTGATAACGGGAGCATCCCTTACTAAGTTTTTAGAAAACAGCATACTAATTGTTTTGAAATTAACATGTGTCAATCTCTTGTGTCATTGTTCACAAAGAGATGCACTGCCTGTTGCCACTAGGCATACGGGGGTAGATGAATCTAAACTAAGAAAATTTAAGCAGAATATATTTCGGCTCCTAATGCCTATTAATACCGTCTCAGAAGAGGCACATGATATTATCAGGCATTTATCCTTGCAGAACTTAACGTCATAACCTTTGTCACATAACTGACTTACACTGATCAGGTTATGGTTTAACCCTTCAACATAAGCCACGTCAGTGATAGAGATTATACCGTTGGAAATCATACCGTAACCTCTGGTGACTACTCGATCTGACCCCCCAAAGATGACTTTGGGTCCATTCGCGACTGGAGTGTAATCACGCAGAAGGCTTCTTGTCACAGTCATATGCCGGGAGCATCCACTGTCCAAGTACCATATTGGCGTTTTGGTGGCCTTTGGACATTCCTGCAAAACAAAATTAATTTCCCTTAGAAACCCAATCGAACTTGGGTCCTAGATTCTTGGCTAGCATACTCCCCCTCGGGTGGTTAACCCTACGAGTGGTCGGCCTCGCATTGCTAACATAGGGAGTCTCGTTATACCTCGGATTAAACCAACAATCCACGGCAAAGTGACCGACTGTGCCACAACACCAACAGTCAAATCTGTTGTACCTCTTCCTAGACTCTTGCTTTACCCTGGGAATGGTGGGTACAGCCGAGGCCTTGGATCTGGAGGTGGAGGCCTCATAGTAATTGCAGTCACATGACTTCTTCACCTTCTGTTTCTTCAGTATAACAGGCTTGGCTCTTGGTGCCTGCTTTCCATTATGGCCGCTAGAGAATTGACCATAATTTCCCATGTGGATTTCCTCATAAGGTGCCTTGAAGGCACTCTCACCGAAGTTCCGGGGAAAGGTCCAACCATCATATCGGCTCTTTGGCTTTGCAACCGATGGCCGGAAATGATGACCAAAGGTTGATTCAAAGTCATGTTAGTTGCAAGGAAAGCTAGACTTTCTGAACGCAACAGGACTGAGCGGAGCCTTTCCCTTTTCAGCAGCAGAGGCCTTCTTGGCGGCCTTATTCTTCCTCTAGTTCCTGTTTCTCCTGGATGAGGAACCAGATACCCCTACATGCCCCAAGCCAGCTCCTTTGGCCTGAGCAGAGAAGGTATCAACCACTGGAAGAACTGTTTTTGGCATAGAGAAGCTCTTGACAATCTTCCTTTCTGCCGCAAGTTGTTCTTCCAACTTGGCGACTTCCTCCTGCTTAAGATCAAGGAGCTTAAGAGACTCTGAATGCTTTGAAGTCGGGTCTAGGTGCTCCTGTCGGAGAGAGATCAAACTGATGATCTCTTCCCTTAGGGAGACACTCTCACCCTTAAGGAATTTCACTTCCTTTTTCTCAGCCTTCAATCTCTTACGACACTCCTCGAAAGTGTTGAGCAGAAGCTCATACTTCTCGAGGAGCTCCGCTTCACTGGCCGAAAGGCTATCCTCAGGGTTATCATCCTGAGACTCAGGATCAGAGTCAGAGTCTGAGAGAGGGGTGTGAGCTTTTACCTTCCCAGTAAATGGGGGGCATTCTCCTTCTGAGTCGGAGCGACCCACCAGCCCGAAGTAGGCTTCCTCATCATCACTGGAGTCTGAGAAATCAGATTCACTCAGTGTCTTTGGCTTTTTGGTGATGTAGCTCCTCTCTTTCTTCTTATCTCTAGACGACTTGTGCTCCTCTCCCTTCCCCTTTTCTCTCTTGCCTTGGTGGCAGTCGGCCACGACGTGTCCTGGTTTATTGCATCCAAAACAAATGATGTCAGCGGAGCAATGTTTGTTCGGTTTAGAAGCATACCTATCAGAAGAGTAATTTTTCGTCTGATGCTTGGAGGAGGAGCCATCTCTCTTTCTTTGATTTCTCATCTTGAGGAACTTCTTGAATTCTCGGGTGATGAGGGAGATATCTTCCTCAGACAACTCTGAGCAGGAGGAGCAAGACTCGGAGTCCTCCTCCTCATCCCTTTTCCTGGCACGGTATGAAACCGCACCCTTGCCCTTCCCGGAGTGAATGGCTTTTAGAGCCACAGTCTTTTCCTTGGAAGCAGCCTTCTCTGCTTCTTCTTCTGCTTTCCTGGTGTTCAGTTGAAGCTCATAGGACATCAGCTTCCCAAACAGAATTTGCGGGTCTGTTTCAGCTAGTCTGCCAAACTCTCGGATGGCGCAGATCTTTGTGTCCCATTCCTTAGTAAGGGACCTAATGAATTTATCATTAAGTTCACCATCAGTGAACACTCTTCCATATCCTTTGAGGGCATTGAAAATCTTAAAGAAGTTCTCGAAGGTGACTCTGATCTCTTCCTTAGGCCCTTGTCTGAAGGCCTCATATTTCTGGTTCAGAAGGGATCTCTGATCATCCCTCACTTCATCAGTGCCCTCCATTAGGATAATCAGGCAGTGTCAGATCTCCTTTGTTGTCCTGCAGTTGCAGAAGTTCTGCATCATTGAGTCATCGACCGCGCTGACCAGAATGTTCTGCGCCTTCTTGTCAAGTCCCACCAACACCATCTCTTCCTTGTCCATTTCAGAAATTTTCTTTGGCACTTTCTTGGTAGGATCTATGTTGGAGACCTTAGTGGGGACATAAGGTCCCTCCTCCACGATCATGAAGAGTCGAGGATCAACTGCTTCCATGTAGAACCTGATCCTTTCCTTCCAGATAGGAAAGTTGAGCCTGGTGCACACTGGGATCTTGCCTGTGTACTTGATCCCGTCCATAGTAGATGTTTGCCTTCTTCTTGACACTAGCGGCGAAATTCTACTCAAGGTGTGAACCTTTTTGATGAGCAACCTCGCTTTGATACCACTTGAAAGTCCACCTAGTGTCAACTACCTTCACCTATGGGGGGGGGGGGGAATAGGTGACGTGCAGCGTTTTTGCGGAATTTAAATTGTACCTACACAAGAAAACAAAACAGTACAGCAAAGAAAGTACACAAGCAAATTATAGTGGTTCCCCAATTTGGGTACATTGACTTTCCCCCTTCGACCTATCTCCTAACAAGGGACGACTCGGTCACTTCACCAACAGGATTGAAATCCAATCCTTGCACTATCGGAAGGAACCCTTCCACACGTAGGATTCACCACTCCCACAACACGGGTTGCACCCAACCCTTACAACTAGGAACTAACGTTCCTTTATAACAAAATGAAAATGGAATATACAAGAAATACAAACAACTTGTGGAGACTAAGGTGTCCCTCTTCGTTCGATGACGTGTTCTAGAAGTCAACGAAGAGTCCACAACCCTAGATCTCACTTGGAGAGAATCTCCCCGGAACCGGCGGCGGCAAGAAGGGCGGCGGCTTGGTTCTCGGGATCCGCGGCAACAACGGTGTGCGGCTGCTGTACTTTGGAGATTCAAACTTCGTAGCAAAGCTAGCAAGGTCTACCAACGGTCACACTAGGATCGATCGTCTCGATCGATTCGGACGGGGAAGGTTTTCCCGATCAACAAATCAAGAGACAAAGGATCTCTGGTTAGACGCGTGAGACGCTATGCTTGGCTAAGCTTATGTCGCCGGAAGATCCAGAAGAATCACGATCAAATGGCCGGCAATCGACTTGCACGAGCGGTAACGGCGGCGGAGCAGGTATCGCGATTTAGGTCAAGGTCGGCGGCTCGGCTTCGTCTTTTTCTGTGTCTTTTTTTGTTGTTCAAAAATACGCGTGTATTTATACACACGAATACTCCTTAATGACCGTTGTGGGTCCCACTAGAAGAAACCCCAAGCCCGGTTCAAAACAGTGCCAGCAGCAGAGTCTGGTCCAGCGGTTTCCAGAAAGTTGCCCAAGGCAAAATCGGCGAGAATCAAAGTTGATTCTCGCCGATTCGGTAAGAATCAGAGGTGATTCTCGTCGAATCGTCGAGAATCAAAGGTGACTCTCGTCGATGTAGACTTGTTTGCACGCTCTGAGGAAGCTGGAAAGAGACGGCGAGAATCAGCCAGAGATTCTCGACGATTCGGCGAGAATCACTAGTGATTCTCGACGATTCGGCGAGAATCACTAGTGATTCTCACCGAATCGGCGAGAATCACTTGGTGATTCTCGTCGATTAACACTTAGACGATTTTTCGTCTTTCCGCCCATGAGCTGCTCTTTGACCCATCCTTGCTCCTTGTCTGCTCTTGCATAATCACAGCCCTGTACTTGAAAGTAAGTACACTCCAATAGAGAGAGTACACGTAGGCCAACACACTGATCTGCTCAACGAGGGATTACGTCGTGCAGACCCGTGTATATTGACCTACTGCACCCTGACATTGGCGTGCACTTAGCGTGGAATAACTGCAAGCACAACTTGAAATATTTTATCAAATATATTGTCTATTTACCTTAGCTTGTACAGGGGATTCTTCAAATCAGTTACGTTATGGATACAATACCCAACATCTACCAAGCCCCCTCCCTTTTATTTCTTTATTATATTTTCATTTTGCCCTCCTCCCCATGCCCTCTATGTAAGCATATATATAATATATATATATATATATATATATATATATATATATATATATATATATATATATATATATATATATATATATATATATTGTGATATCATTATAATATAATATTTATATATATCCCTAACACATAAAATGTCCGCATGCATGCGCGACTACTCGTCGCTCAGAGCACGCCCTGAGCCCGCTACCTGGGCAGGATCCCACTCGGCCGGATACGGGGTTGTACACAATCCCCGCTCTTTTCGAGGTTGGCACAAGCTCGGAAAGAAATGTCCAACCCCAAGTATCTGGCGAGTGGGAGCCGACCCGAAAAAAAGTTTGAGGAATCTAACTTCAGCATTCTGAACACATAGCAATTCCCTCAATGTAGCAGGACGGGAAGAACTTCATTTCTGCACAAATTGCCAAGGGACTTGCTCCTAATCACTCGGGGTTCTGCAAAGTATCCAAAATCTCCAAATTCAAAACTATCTCCCTTACCCCCAGGTGTGCCTACAGCCCTGCCAGCTAGTGAGAGCTTGAAAGCGAGTCTACTCAGGGCCGAGCGGCACTCGGGGTCCCTTACCCCCCAGGAGAGCCTACAGACCTTCGAGCTAGTGAGAGCCAGGCAGTGGGTCTACCCGGGGCCGAGCATCACTGGGGTCCTGTAAAGTATCCAAACTCTCCAAATTCCAAACTATCTCCCTTACCCCCCCCCCCAGGTGTGCCTACAGCCCTGCCAGCTAGTGAGAGCCTGACAGCGAGTCTATCCGGGGTCGAGCATCACTCGGGGTCCTGTAAAAATCTCCAAGAACCAATCCTTTCCCCCCCCCCAGGTGTGCCTACAGCCCTGCCAGCTAATGAGAGCCTGACAGCGAGTCTACCCGGGGCTGAGCAGCACTCGGGGTCCTTTACCTCCCAGGCGAGCCTATGGACCTGCCAGCTAGTGGGAGCTAGGCAGCGGGTCTACCCGAGGCCGAGCATCACTCGGGGTCCTGCAAAAATCTCCAAGAACTAATCTGTTGGGTACATTGGTCTAAATGTACCTGATTTGAAGAAGCCTCACCCAACTCAATGATATACATCAAAATGTATTTGATGTATTTTGAGTTACATGTGCAGGTTAAGTATTTGCAGGAAATGATGCAAAAGTTTCTAAGTCCATGTGTCGACACCCAGAGGGAAAGTGTCGACACTTAAAAAGACTTGTGTCGACACCCAGGCAAGCAGTGTCGACACTTGGAGTCATTGTGTCGACACCAGGGATGCTGAGTCGACACCAGACAGAAAGTGTCGACACAAGGAACTGTGTCGACACTCAGTGAAGAAAAGACAGTGAAGCTGTGTCGACACTTAACAGTTGTGTCGACACCCAGTGAAGCAGTGTCTACATCAGAAAGTGTCGACACTTGAAGTTGTGTCGACACTCAGCAAAAGTCTGCAGAGACTAAGTACAAGTGTCGACACCCAGAACAATGTGTCGACACTCAACAGAAGAGTCAGCACTTGAAGTAAGTGTCGACACACAGAACAATGTGTCGACACTTAGCAGAAGAGTCAACACTTGAAGTAAGTGTCGACACCCAGAACAATGTGTCGACACTTAGCTGAAGACTCAACACATGAAGAAAGTGTCGACACAAGGAGCTGTGTCGACACTTAGCAAAGATCAGCAAAGTTCAACAAAATATTCTAAGTACAAGTGTCGACACTAAGGGAATGTGTCGACACTCAGCCAGAGTCTCGACAGAAGAAGGATGTGTCGACACAAGGAGCTGTGTCGACATTCAACAAGTATCAACACTGAAGACTTGTGTCGACACCAAGAAGCAGTGTCGACACTTAACAGATTCAACACATGAAGATGTGTCGACACAAAGGTGTTGTGTCGACACTTAGAAGAATTCAGCAAAGATACTGAAGTACAAGTACTTGTGTCGACACTCAATCTCGTTGTCGACACATGAAGGAGAAGCAGTGTCGAGATAGAGAATCAACACCACAAGGAGTTGTGTCGACACCTTGTAGACTAGTGTCGACACTTAGACAACTTGTGTCGACACTTGGTCTATAAGTGTCGACACTTAAAGACAGAAAGTCTCGACACTTAAAGACAGTTACAGAATTTTCAAGAATTGACTGGATGACTTGACAGCTGCCAGTCCAGCCGGTCTACAGCACCTGTTAGAGTTGTCAGAATTCAGTTATGGACCGGACCAGCCGGTTACCATAAAGAAGGCCTATAAATAGGCCTATACTGTCTACAGAAGAGATGGATCAACAAGTTGTTGAAGAGATTGAACACAAGTCCAAGTTCAGATTTAAAGAAGATCTAGCTATCAAGTGAAGATCTAAGAAGTTGGAGAGAGAGAGCTCCATCCAAGAAATCAATTGTTGGAACCCAGCTGAGAAGAAGGATTCAGATTAATCTGAATCTTAAGAAGCAGAGATCAAGGATCAACTGCAGAAGGAGTCAATCTTATTGAGTTCTACTTTCAAGAAGCTTTGAAGAAAGCTAAGTCAGATTGAGTCCAGCTGAGTTCTTCCAAGAACTCATCAAGAATCTCACAACTTATCTCTCTTTCATCTAAGTTGTTGAGTTTATACATTTTGTATTCATTATAACTTGTAGGATCCTTTGGGATCTGAGATTGTAAGCCTGCAATTATAAAGGCTGGGGGTAGGAGAGTGAAATCTCTGAGTGTAGGCCTTGGTGGCTGAGTATAGGCCTTGGTGGCTGAGTGTAGGCCTTTGTGGCTGAGTGTAGGCCTTTGTGGCTGAGTGTAGGCTTTGTGGAAAAGCTGAGTTGTAGGGCCTTGGGCCTAAGGTGTAGGAACCAGTTTGGGTTCTGAGATAGTGGAGAAGTTTGGCCGAATCTAGTACACTGCTAGATAGGCGAAGAGGGAAAGTGGATGTACCATACCTTGGGGAACCACTATAAAACTGTGTGTCTTCTGTGTGTTTGTGGATTGCTGTGAATGCTGTATGATTGTTGTGTAATAGTAGATAGAAATCTGTGTTAAATACTGATTGCTGCCATAAAAAGTCAAAAAGAATTTGGTCACCTATTCACCCCCCCCCCCCTCTAGGTGATTAGGTACTATATCTTTCAAGTGGTATCAGAGGGAGGTTGCTCAAAAAGGATTAACAGTCTGAGGAGATCCTGATTGGCAGATTCAGTCTAAGTCAAATTACAGATTCAAGAACATCAAGAACCATGGGTTCCTCTGATAATCACAAGGAATTGGGATCCATGAAATTACCTATATGCAGAAAGGAAATCTTTGGCATATGGAAGGAAAGGGTGAGGCTGTTTATGGAAGCATCAGACCCTAGGATTTACATCACAGTAAAGGAAGGGCCTTATGTGCCCATGAAGATATCAGTTCTAGATGCAAATCAGAGAACCCCAAAGGATTTCTCTGAAATGACAAAGGATGAGATTGTCCTAGCCACCATGGACAAAAGGGGTAAAAACATTATAGTGAGTGTCATAGATGATGCAACTTTTCAGAATCTAATACACTGTAAGACAGCCAAAGAGATGTGAGATACTCTTATTGTGTATATGGAGGGTTCTGAAGAAGTAAGGCAAGATAGAAAATCCTTGCTAAATCAAGAGTATGAAAGTTTTAGACAAGGAAAGGGTGATAGCATAACTGAGTGCTATAAGAAGTTCTATAGGATATTGAATGAACTCATGTCTTATGGAAGAGAGTTCAGTAATTATGAACTAAATGACAAGTTCCTAAGGTCCCTAACTAAAGATTGGGACACCAAGATCTGTGCCATTAGAGAAATGGCTAAGTTGGGAGAAATTCCTCCACCTACACTGTTTGGCAAATTGCTGTCATATGAAATGCAATTGACAGTGAGGAAAGAGGAGGAGAAATCAACAAGAAATGAACATAAGGAAAGAACATTAGCTTTCAAGACAGAAGCCCCCAGAAAGTACAGAGGTAAGTCACCAACTTCACCTCCAAAGGTTGCTGAATCAGATTCAGATGAGTCTGTCAGCACAAAGTCTGAAAGCAGTGAAAGTGATGAAGACTTTGCTGCCTTCACTTGACATTTTCAGAAGTTCTTGAAGAAGAAACAGTGGAGGTCAAGGCCTTCTACTTCACAGGGAAAAGAAGACTTATATCATAATAAAAAGGCTTTAAAGAAGGACAGGAAGAGGACTAAGTCTAGCAAGACAACTGTTTCAAAAATATTGTGTTATTGCTGCAATAGACAAGGCCATGTTGTTGCAGATTGTCCAAAAAAGAGAAAGGAGTCTAGTGACAGGAAGAAGACTCATTTCAAAGGCAAGAAAGAGAAGTCTTTTGTTGCCAAAAAGGAGAAGACTCTGTCAGATATTTCTTCTTCAGAAACTGAGTCAGATGCTGAGGCATATATAGGGCTGTTTGCTGAAGAAGAAGAAGAAGAAGAGTTCATGCAGATTATGGAGTCTATATATGAACAAGAAGACTGTCAGTGCCAAGGACTAATGACATTGACTGAAAATGACAAAATCCTGGAGCAGCCAGGACCCAGTAAGGTACAAAGTTCAACTTCCAGTTCGGTTTCTTGTGCCAGTACAGAATCAGATTCATCTTCATCAAGTGATGAGAGTGTATCTGAGTCTGAAGAAGATATTCATCAGCTGATAGATGAATATAAGGTTACGTTGCAAGCTTACAAGAAGAGCACGTCCATAGCCAAAAGTCAGGCAAAGGAAATTGTTATTATTAAAGCTGCAGCAATAGATTCTGAGAAATTGATTGATCAAAAGCTAAATGAGATAGCCAGACAGAAGCACATAACTGTGATTCAGATGGGGACTATCACATATAAGAATGATCAAATCAATAGTCTGGAGATTAATATTCAGAAGGATAAGGACTTAGTTGCTAGGTTTTCTAAACCTAAGTCAGTTCTACCTTTAATTGATGAATTTGTTCATCACAAAGGTAAGGCTGGACTGGGTTTTACAAGACCTGCAAGGACTGTTCAGTCCAAGTCCAAGTCCAAGGGCAAAGCCCCAATACTCAACAAGCCAGCTGTAGATAAGACAACAAAGACAGTACCTAAGCAAAGGTACAATAAGTTTGAGTGTTGGTGCTGTGGCAAGATTGGCCACTTTGCAATGGACTGTTGGCACAATGCTAGTGCCAAAGTGAGTAGCAATCTGCCTGTAGGAAAGCCTGCAGGTAGCTTTGTCAAGATGCAAACTAACAAATACCAAGGACCCAAGAATACTTTGGGTTCTAAGGTTCATTAATCTGTTTTGCAGGTGAGTCCAAGTTGCCATGCCCCAATATGGTACTTGGACAGGGATGTTCCAGACATATGACTGGAACAAAGGGATTACTAAGGGACTACATTCCAATCAAAGATGGTCCAAAAGTCACCTTTGGTGGTTCTGAAAAAGGAATCATCAAAGGGTTTGGTAACATTTCTAGTAACTTAGTTACCATTACTCAAGTGGCTTATGTTAAAGGGTTGAAACACAACCTAATAAGTATAAGTCAATTAAGTGATGTAGGGTATGACATCTCATTTGTTAAGGATGGTTGTCATATCAAGAGGTCAAATGATCAAGAGATCATTTTGACTGGCTATAGAAAGAGAAATGTCTACTGCCTAGACATTATGTGTGAGACCAATGGTTCTCAAGTGTGTCTTGTAGCTGATGAGACAGTCTCTCATTGTGTCAAATGGCACAAGAGGCTAGCTCATCTAAATTACAAGACAATTGACAAACTCTTTAGCTAAGAGTTAGTGAGGAATGATCCTCAAGTTAAGTGTGTTAAAGATGGTATTTGCTCAGCTTGTCAAAAGGGCAAGCAGACTAGATCCACCTTTAGAAGCATAGAAAACAAAGATGTTGTGAGGTGTTTATACCTCTTGCATATGGATCTCTTTGGTCCAATGCCAGTTCACAGTCTGGGTAGGAAGGTCTATACCTTTGTAGTTGTAGATGACTACTCAAGGTTTTCCTGGGTGTTCTTCTTAAGACAGAAATCTGAAACACCTAATATCCTCTATAGCTTTGTCAAGCAAATTCAGAATGAACTAAATAGTACAGTGGTCAAAATAAGAAGTGACCATGGTACTGAGTTTCAGTCTGATAGCATGACAAAACTATGTGAAGACTTTGGGATATTTCAAGAGTTTTCTTCACCTAGAACACCTCAGCAAAATGGCATTGCTGAAAGGAAGAATAGGACCTTGATTGAGGCAGGTAGAACCCTATTAAGTGATACATCACTACCAGAATATTTCTGGGCTGAAGCAGTTAATACTGCATGCCATGTTATAAATAGGGCTACCATCACTAAAAGCCTCAACAAGACCCCCTATGAAGTTGTGAAAGGCAGGAAACCAAACCTATCCTACTTCAGGATCTTTGGTTGCAAGTGCTTCATACTTAACAATGGTAAGTCTTACTTAACTAAGTTTGCTGCCAAGTCCCAAGAGGGAATTTTTGTTGGGTACAGCAACAATAGTAAGGCTTATAGAGTCTACAACTTGTCTACTCAAGTTGTAAAAGAGACTGTACATGTAGTATTTGATGAGACTAAACTTATTAACAATGAGTTGTCTAGTAGTGTATGCAACCCCACAGGTTTAACAAAGAAGATGGACAAGCTCACTCTTGAAGAAGAATCTACTGCAAGACAGCAAGTAGAAGACAGTGGCTGTTGTCCAGGGGGAGTACTACATGTACCAAATGCAGAAGAAGTACAAGGAGTACAGCAAGATGATGAAACTGAAGAGGTTCAACTAGAAGTCAGGATGCCTCCAGCCAATAGGCATCTTAGAGATCATCCAGTAGAGCAGATTATTGGAGATCCAAGACAAGGGGTACAAACAAGGAGCAAAAACCTGAATGCAGCAGTCTACTCCAGTTTTCTATCCCAAGTTGAACCTAAGAAGTTTGAAGAAGCCATCAAAGACCCACTTTGGATTGAGGCTATGCAAGAAGAACTCAATCAGTTCAAGAGATGCAAGGTCTGGGAGCTTGTTCCTAAACCTAAAGACCACAATATAATTGGAACCAAGTGGATCTATAGGAACAAGATGGATGAACAAGGAGTCATCATTAAGAACAAAGCAAGACTTTTGCTAAAGGATATAGGCAGGAAGAAGGTATTGATTTTGATCAAACCTTTGCTCCAGTAGCCAGACTGGAAGCCATAAGGATGTTCCTGGCCTATGCAACTTTTCAAGGATTCAAAGTTTATCAAATGGATGTCAAGTCAGCATTTCTAAATGGTAATCTTAAAGAAGAAGTCTATGTGGAACAGCTTTCAGGTATTGTTGATTCAACTCTACCTAATCATGTCTATAGACTTAGGAAAGCATTATATGGGTTAAAGCAAGCCCCTAGGGCTTGGTATGAAACCCTATCTAGTTTCCTCATTGAGAACAAGTTCTCAAGGGGAAAATAGATAAGACTCTATTCCTTAGGGAATCTAGAGGCAAAGTAATACTAGTCCAAATATATGTAGATGACATTATATTTGGGTCTACTGAAAGTAGCCTTTGCAAAAAGTTTGCAAAGCTAATGCAAAGTCAATTTGAGATGAGTAGTATGGGAGAGCTGAAGTTTTTCTTGGGTCTCCAAGTTAAACAGACTGAGAGTGGTTTATCCATTTGTCAGTCTAAGTTCACCCTAGAACTCATAAGGAAGTATGGTATGGATTCATCCAGCACCATGAAGACTCCTATGGGGTCAAGTATGTCTCTTAGCAAGGATGATGCAGGGAAACCTGTAGATGAAACCTTGTATAGAGGGATAGTTGGCTCCCTATTATACTTGACTGCAAGTAGACCAGATATCATGTATGCTACATGTGTGTGTGCAAGGTATCAAGCCTGCCCTAAAGAGTCTCATTTGACAGCAGTCAAAAGGATATTGAGATATCTAAAGGGCACTCCCTATCTAGGCCTCTGGTACCCTAGGAATGGGGATTTTGATCTAACAGGTTATTCAGATGCAGACTTTGCAGGATGCAAAGAAGATAGAAAAAGCACTACTGGAACCTGTCAATTCCTAGGTGGAAGACTGATTTCTTGGAGTAGCAAAAAGCAAACAAGTGTGGCTATCTGCACTGCAGAATCAGAGTATGTGGCTGCAGGAAGTTGTTGTGCTCAACTTCTGTGGATACAACATCAGCTAGAGGACTATGGAATTCAGGTAAGTAGAACTCCACTCTTTTGTGATTCTACTAGTGCTATTTCAATAGCTAATAATCCTGTATCCTATAGTAGAACAAAACATATTGAAATTAAATATCATTTTCTTAGGGAGCATGTAGAAAGAGAAGATATTTTACTTGAATATGTTAAAACAGATGAACAACTAGCTGATATGTATACTAAGCCCCTAGAAGAAGCTAAGTTCAATAGGTTTAAGATTGAACTAGGAATGATAAACTTAGAGTAAGTTTATAGTATTGGAAATTGGCTAAGTAAAAAGGTGTCGACACATAGAGATTTCTGTGTCGACACAGATATTAGGTGTCGACACTTCATGGAAAAGGTGTCGACACATCTAGGAAGTTGGTGTCGACACTTCAGAATAATAGTGTCAACACATGACAAGTTGGTGTCGACAGAACCAAGGTGGTGTCGGCACTTAGTGTTTACCCAGTATTTTCTAAGTAAAAAATCGACTAAATGTCGAGTTAAGTGGTGTCGACACATAAACAAGTGTCGACATATATAATCTGTTGACTAAACTTGTGTCGACACATAGGTGTCGAGACATTATAAGTCAGTGTCGACACTTATTGCCAGTGTCGACACAATTTAAGTTGGCTGCCCGCCTTTTCATCTTCAAAAGTCGAAAGGTATAAATAGGGTTTTGTCTTAGTTTGTCGACACGCTTTCAAAGTTTCGAGACCAAACTTCTGTGTCGACACCTCTCTTCTCTCAAGACAAATTCTACAAACCCTAATGCGCCTAAGCTAGAGGAGAACGTCAACGAAGGATACGAGCTGGTGTGCGGTGCTTTTGAGGATGCTGATCAAGATATCAAGAACGTGATAACCCTAGTAGCAGATTCAGGGTTAGGATATCTTGTTTCAGAACCGACAAAAATCTGGAAGAAAGAGGTACTAGAATTCCTCAATGGAGCTAAGATAGACGAAACTGGATTCAAAATCAAATCCAGGGTTCATGGTGAGAAGGTGAAAGTATCACCTAAAAGTCTGAGGAAGATTCTACAGCTACCAAGAACTAAAGAGGAAGATGAGGTTACAACATCAAAGACCAGGGAAGCTCTAACCTGGTGTGGACTAGATTCTAAGATGAAGATAGGATCTGTGTTTAACAGGAAAGGCATAAACAGCCAAGGCAAATTCATGTCTGAGATTGTTGGAAAAGTAATTCTCAGTAAGCCAGGAGGGCATGATCGGATATCTGCCTCTATGTTCAATGTTGACCAGGATTATCTTCACTCTAAACACAGACTGGTCGGTTATAGTGTTTGAGAAAATCAAAGAAAGCTTGAAGAAGCCCAACCTGGCAGGATTTTAACTCTTACCTAGCTGGTACCATACCAGAGGTTATGCAACAAGCTGCTGGAAGTAAAATAAATCACATGAGAAAAATGGACATGAGGTTGTTCTCTAGATGGGACAGGGTGTTGACTAAGAAGATGCCAACCCCTGAGAAGATAGTTTCTGAGAAGGAGATTCCACTAAAGAAGAAAGGAAAATTGCCCCAGTGGCTCAAGAGTCCACTAGCAGCTCAGATAGTGAAGAACAGGTTGTCTTCACTCCAGATGAGAATGAGGAAGAGCCTGCTGTGAAGTCTCCAGCTCCTCAAGTGATGCTGAAATCCAGGGGAGCTACCTCTAGCTAGCCCCATACACAAGGATCAAAGCCAGGGGAGCTTCCAGTTGTAGATGAACCCACTACACTGGAAAGTGAACAAGCAACCAACACAATACTAGAGGTAATCACTGAACTAAATACTTTGGTTTTTCCTATAGAAGATACTAATTTGTCTGATGTTCATCAGCAAATTCAGCTGGATAACCAAGTCCCAGATGCTGTCATAGAAGACACATCTGCTATTGTTCAAGATGTTACTGATCTAGTGGCTGAAGAGCCAAGAATTTCTCCAGCTCAGTCTCCAACAGAATATACCATGGAAGATCTTTTCTTGAATCTGGATCAAGCACATTTTGACAAAGAAACTGATGCTGCTGAGAAGGAGAATGCTCCACTTGAGGGGGAGCAAGTATTATTTGTTGAAGAGCCTGCAAGGCATGAGACTGACAAGCCCCAAGCTGCTGAAGAACCACCAAAGGAAAGGGTAGATATAGCCAGCTCCTCAGCTTCTGAAGATGAGGATGCTGCAAGGGCTAGGAAAAAGAAAATTTATGTCTTCAAAAGAAGGAGCCAGAGTTATAAGAAGGCTCTCCAAACTATTGCTCCACAGCCTATAGCACAGCCAGCGCCAACTGTGGATTATAGTGCTTTAATGGTTGCAATGCAAGTCAAGTTGGATGAGCAAAGGCAGGCCATTGAAAAGTATGTTGATGAAGGGCACAAATCACTACAATTTGATCTAGCCCAGGACATAAAATCAATAAGATTTGAAATGAATCTTAACAAGAAGGAGATGACAGACTGCTTCCACAAAGGGGGGAATGCAGTAGTAGTGTACTTAGCTACACACCAAGAAAAGATTAAGGCTCAATTGATGACATAGCCCTGAAGCAAGGATATGTCCTTGAAAATCAACTTAGAATGAATGACAATTTGACAGAATCTCATAATGCAATTGTCACAGAATTAAAGAACATAGCTGCTGCACCTTCTACCTCTACTGCTACTGTTAAAGCTGAATTTGACAAAGTATTTCAAGAAGAAATCACTGCTGTTAAGACTGCCATTCAAGACTCCCAGAAGGCCATATCTGAACAACTTACAAAGCTCAAACCTTTCTTTAAAGATGGAGTCAGATACTTGGATAGTCAAATCCGATTCCAGAAGGATGATGTCAGAGATCACATGGCTAGAGAAGTCATAAAGGGGGAGAGAGTTTTAGTCAAAGCTAGCTCTAATCATGCCAAATGGATATCTAATTCCATCAGAGCTACACTGGGTTATCCTCCTCTTTGTGATGATGACAATGTTGCTGAATCTGGAATTCATCCTGCATATTTAGGAGGGGAGCAACCAGAAGTGGCTCAAGTTATCTATCCTCCTCCAGATTTTGACATGGTGCAAGCTGATATACATCACATGTATAGCCCAACTGAAGGGAAGTCCAATGTCATTCTTGAGAAAGTTGTACATCCTATATCTGAAGCCATGCAAGAGGCACTGCAGAAAGAAGAAGAGACAAGATTGTCTAAGAAGAGGTTTAGGGAACAAGCTGAACAAAGGCCAGACTTTGAACAGTGGAGCCCTACATCAAGAAATATCATTTTGACTGCCTGGAAAGCTGCCAAAGATAATGTGCATGACAGGAACAAATGGTTTTCTGAGGCTGAATGGAGAAAACATGAGATAAGGCAGGAGGCAATAGTCCAATTTAGAAGGAAGGCCAAGATGGGAAAGCTACCTCCTACAGCTCTGGAGCCTAGCAAGTACTTTCCAAAGCCATACCATTATTTTGAAAGACAGAAGATTAAAGCAGAAGAGCTTAAGAAGAAAGATCTGAAAGGCAAGAAGCCTGCTGATACAGAAGATGCTGAAGCTCCTGTTCAAGCTAAAGTTCAAGCTGGAAAAGGCATAGTGATTAAGGAGCCAGAACAGAAATAGAATTAGAAAATTTCTTAAGTTTACTATGTATTCTTTTGATATAAAACATTCTATAAACTTTAGAATTTTGTATATGACAAAGTATTAGAACAATGTTTTGTGTGAAAAATTTGTTGTGTAATAAATTTGTTTCATAAATTGTTCTGTGATGATGATGTATACATGTGTGATTGATACATGTTTATGTTTACCCTGCTATATATAATCCTGTTTTACATCATTTTGTAATTTTATTATAAATGGTGTATATCATTGACTAAGGGTTATGACTTCTCCAAATAGGTGGAGATTGTTGGGTACATTGGTCTAAATGTACCTGATTTGAAGAAGCCTCACCCAACTCAATGATATACATCAAAATGTATTTGATGTATTTTGAGTTACATGTGCAGGTTAAGTATTTACAGGAAATGATGCAAAAGTTTCTAAGTCCATGTGTCGACACCCAGAGGGAAAGTGTCGACACTTAAGAAGACTTGTGTCGACACCCAGGCAAGCAGTGTCGACACTTGGAGTCATTGTGTCGACACCAGGGATGCTGAGTCGACACCAGACAGAAAGTGTCGACACAAGGAGCTGTGTCGACACTCAGTGAAGAAAAGACAGTGAAGCTGTGTCGACACTTAACAGTTGTGTCGACACCCAGTGAAGCTGTGTCTACATCAGAAAGTGTCGACACTTGGAGCTGTGTCGACACTCAGCAAAAGTCTGCAGAGACTAAGTACAAGTGTCGACACCCAGAACAATATGTCGACACTCAACAGAAGAGTCAGCACTTGAAGTAAGTGTCGACACCCAGAACAATGTGTCGACACTTAGCAGAAGAGTCAACACTTGAAGTAAGTGTCGACACCCAGAACAATGTGTCGACACTTAGCTGAAGACTCAACACGTGAAGAAAGTGTCGACACAAGGAGCTGTGTCGACACTTAGCAAAGATCAGCAAAGTTTAACAAAATATTCTAAGTACAAGTGTCGACACTAAGGGAATGTGTCGACACTAAGCCAGAGTCTCGACAGAAGAAGGATGTGTCGACACAAGGAGCTGTGTCGACACTCAACAAGTATCAACACTGAAGACTTCTGTCGACACCAAGAAGCAGTGTCGACACTTAACAGATTCAACACATGAAGATGTGTCGACACAAAGGTGTTGTGTCGACACTTAGAAGAATTCAGCAAAAATACTGATGTACAAGTACCTGTGTCGACACTCAATCTCAGTGTCGACACATGAAGGAGAAGCAGTGTCGAGATAGAGAATCAACAACACAAGGAGTTGTGTCGACTCCTTGTAGACTAGTGTCGACACTTAGACAACTTGTGTCGACACTTGGTCTATAAGTGTTGACACTTAAAGACAGAAAGTCTCGACACTTAAAGACATTTACAGAATTTTCAAGAACAGACTGGATGACTTGACAGCTGCCAGTCCAGCCGGTCTACAGCACCTGTCAGAGTTGTCAGAATTCAGTTATGTACCGGACCAGCCGGTTAACATGAAGAAGGCCTATAAATAGGCCTATACTGTCTACAGAAGAGATGGATCAACAAGTTGTTGAAGAGATTGAACACAAGTCCAAGTTCAGATTTAAAGAAGATCTAGCTATCAAGTGAAGATCTAAGAAGTTGGAGAGAGAGAGCTCCATCCAAGAAATCAGCTGTTGGAACCCAGCTGAGAAGAAGGATTCAGATTAGTCTGAATCTTAAGAAGCAGAGATCAAGGATCAACTGTAGAAGGAGTCAATCTTATTGAGTTCTACTTTCAAGAAGCTTTGAAGAAAGCTAAGTCAGATTGAGTCCAGCTGAGTTCTTCCAAGAACTCATCAAGAATCTCACAACTTATCTCTCTTTCATCTAAGTTGTTGAGTTTATACATTTTGTATTCATTATAACTTGTAGGATCCTTTGGGATCTGAGATTGTAAGCCTGCAATTATAAAGGCTGGGGGTAGGAGAGTGAAATCTCTGAGTGTAGGCCTTGGTGGCTGAGTGTAGGCCTTGGTGGCTGAGTGTAGGCCTTTGTGGCTGAGTGTAGGCCTTTGTGGCTGAGTGTAGGCTTTGTGGAAAAGCTGAGTTGTAGGGCCTTGGGCCTGAGGTGTAGGAACCAGTTTGGGTTCTGAGATAGTGGAGAAGTTTGGCCGAATCTAGTACACTACTAGATAGGCGAAGGGGGAAAGTGGATGTACCCATACCTTGGGGAACCACTATAAAATTGTGTGTCTTCTGTGTGTTTGTGGATTGCTGTGAATACTGTATGATTGCTGTGTAATAGTAGATAGAAATCTGTGTTAAATACTGATTGCTGCCATAAAAAGTCAAAAAGAATTTGTCACATATTCCCCCCCCCCCCCCTCTAGGTGATTACGTATTATATATTTCATAATCTTTTCCCCCCAGGTGTGCCTACAGCCCAGCCAGCTAATGAGAGCCTGACAGCGAGTCTACTCGGGGCCGAGCAGCACTCGGGGTCCCTTACCCCCTAGGCGAGCCTACGGACCTGCCAGCTAGTAGGACCTAGGCCGCGGGTCTACCCGGGGCCAAGCATCACTCGGGATCCTGCAAAAATCTCCAAGAGCCAATCCTTTCCCCGCAGGTGTGCCTACAGCTCTGCCAGCTAATGAGAGCCTGACAGCGAGTCTGCCTGGGGCTGAGCAGCACTCGGGGTCCCTTACCCCCCAGACAAGCTGTTGGAACACCCTATTACTAATTTGGGTCAGGATCACTATGTCTCTAGGAAACCTATTTTTGACCTCCTGTATAGATCTAAAGGTCAATTAGAATTGAGTCTAAGGGTTAGTAGTTAGGTTTGGAAGCTGCCCTCAAGACCAAGGTTTTTCAGTTTGGAGACTAAGTCATTTCGTCGAGCTCAGTACGACGAATCGTCGAGCTCAGTACGACGAATCATCGAACTCCAATCGACGATCGTCTAGCTCAACTTCGACGGATCGTCGAACTCCATTCGACGATCGCTGAGCTCAACTTCAACAAATCGTCGAACTCCATTCGATGATCTTCGAGCTCAGTTCGACGATCTTGACTCCAGTGTTAATTCTCTATCTCTGAGCTCAGTTCGACGATAGTTGAGCTCAGATCGACGATCTCTGTTTCTGTATAAGTCCAAATCGTTGAGCTCAGTTCGACGTTAGTAGAGCTCAGTTCGACTTTTTTCTGAAGAGTAAATGATTTTCAAGATTCAAATTCAGAACAGTTAAGGAGTTATTCTCAGCAATTAATTCAGAAGATTTTCTAGCCGTTTTCATTTATTCTGGACCAAGTTTCAAGGGATTATCAAGGAATGTTTCTTTGGACTTTCCCCCAGAAGACAATTGCAATTAAGGAGTCAATTAATGACAGGCCAACGGCTACTCTTGACAGAGGATTATTTTCTATTCAGAACCAGGGAATAAAACACAAGATTTTTGAATCTCTCACAACACAAATAAGCAGAACAAGAACAATCTCTTCTCTGGAACAACATCTTTCTCAACACCAACTGTTCACAAGAGAAAAAGAGAAAGAGTTGTAGACACTCTCTGTCTAAAAGAATTCATACAAGAACACACACCAAAAGGAGATCAACAAATCTGAAATCTTCAGATCCCTTTTGATTCAAGTGTTCATGGCCAACATCATTCAAGACTCCAGACACCTAACATTTCAGCTGTTACTGAAATTATCATTTGCTGGAGATCAACTTCTGAAGGCCTATCACCCTACAGCAAAGCTTCATTTCCTGAACATCTCAAGAACTCAGGGGGAGCTTTGACAACATCAAATCCACATAGTCTTCTCAGCTGCTTTGAGAAAGAGAAGACTTCCATAACTCTCTCATCCCCATCTCTATAAAGGGTTTTTCAAACTCCCTTCAAAAGTTTGTGTGTGGCTTTTGAGCACCTTATCAAAAGCTCATTGGTGGCAAGACACCTGATCAAAAAATCTGGTTTGGTTTTTGAGCACCTTATCAAAAGCTCATTGATGCCCAGGACACCTGATCAACTCATCCTGCAGTGGATTTCTACCTAGGGTGGTAGAAGAGTGGATGTACCCAAGTTTAGGGGAACCACTATAGCTCGTTGTGTCTCCGGACTTGCTTATCTTTATTTTTGTTTCTGGCTGTGATTGATCTGTGATTAGTTTCTTTTGTAGATTGTGATTAGATAGGTTTTGTGATTAGATTTAATATTTATGTTGGATCCCTAGTAGATGTGGGCTAGGTTCACTGACTTAGGATGTGACCCATCATGTATAGTCCGGGTCAAGTTTTTGTCTTAGAGTCTAGGACAGTCCTCTATCTCAACTTCAGATGGACCAGCCTTCTTCAAGACCATCAGGAACTCCAGATCTATCTGTTTTTCAGACTAAGTGAAATGAGTTTGACGTTCGTCGAACTCAGCTCGATGAAATGTGTTCTTTGCTCGACGAACACCGGGATTTTTACTTCAAGCATTCTCAGGAATACATCAGAATTTCTCTAAGTCCAGCTTCATGCTTCGGTCGACGAATTATATTCTGAGCTCGACGAACTTGGACCTCAAGTTCACAGCTTGTCAGTTCGACGAATGCTGATCTCTACTCGATGATTTTTGTACTCAGAGAATCTGTGTCGACACTTAGGGCTTGTGTCGACACCAGGCGATTTGTGTCGACACCAGGATTTCAGTCGACACCAGCTTATGTCTACACCAGAGGATTTGTGTCGACACCAAGATCAATCTGTCGACAACATTTTGTGTCGACACAGCATTTCAGCAGATGTAGAGTATTTCGTCCAAGTCTAGAACTTTTCTCAGGTCGACAAATTTGGTTCTCAGCTCGACGAATTCAGTTCTCTGCTCAACGAATAATGTTTGTCTGATATTGAAGATTGTCTATTCAACGAATGAAGACTGTCAGCTCGACGAACTCAGCTCAACTCGACGAACTCAGCTCAGCTCGACGAACTCTGCTTAACTCGACGAACTCTTAACTCAGCTCGACGAATTATGTTCTTTAGTCGACGATTCTAGACTAGGTCTTCTTCCGTTCCCGTCTCATTCCATAGCGCTGATTCCTGGACAATTAATGGCAGTTCTTCACAGAATAGTACCGTTAGGATGTGCAGTTAATTCTGGTTTATTACATGCCATTTTCCCATGGAAACAGTTGGGGAAATAATTAATTGCTGCTTTCTTTACAGGCCGTCTGCTATTACTGCACGACATTCAAAATTAGAATGTTTCTTATGACAGATAGATAGATACAGAAACAGTCAGTAACACAGACACACAACAGACAACAACAAGAAAAGCATAGACAACGATTCAGACAACACAAGAAAAAGAATTCATTCTTGGCCCAGAGAGAAATTGATCTAGAAGAAGAAGAAGAAGAACACTACATCAATATCAAGAGTCTTCTTCATCTGCTTTCACTCAGGATAACTTCAAGAAACAATACATTCATATCAGTTGCAAGAAGTTCCTGAAGACTTTCTCTGGACCTGGAATTCTAGGTCTTTGAAGACCTATCACCCTGAAGCAGTGCTCCAGCATTCTTCCTGATCCATTCTACATCTCAGGGGGAGCAAAGCTGCTAAACAACATTCCACAAGTCTTCTCATTTGACTTGAGAAAGAGAATACCTCATCACCCTCTCACTTCACCTCTGTACAGGGTTTTAATTCCCTTCAAAATTATTCTGGTTGCAAGTCTCCCACCAAAAGACTTGAGGGTTTGGTTTTTGGGAACCTGATCAAAACTACATTGGTGCCAGGACACCTGATCAACCCCTTCCTGCAGTGGATTCATACCAGGGTGGTAGAAGAGTGGACTACCCAGATTTGGGGAACCACTATAAAATTCTTGTGTCATCTGGTTGCTTTCTTTTCTTTTTGTTTTCTGGCCTTGCTCTGTGAATGTGCTGTGATTAGTCCATTGCTTTTTTTTTTGGTTTATTGTATTTGCTTCCCTGCACACACACACAGCTAAAATACAACAGCAGTTGTAAAAGTTTCAAAATCACCATATACTCTATTCCCCCCCCCCCTCTAGAGTATATCAGATCTAGCTGTACTTTCAATTTGCTTCCCTGTTCACTCAGATTACAACAACTGTTGTAAAAAGTTTTTAAGCACCATACTCTATTCACCCCCCTCTAGAGTATATCAGATCTAGCTCACACTTTCACAAGCCTACTGACATGCCAGCTAGTAGGAGTCAGGCAGCGGGTCTACCCGGGGTCAAGCATCACTCGGGGTCCTACAAAAGTCTCCAAACAACCTCCAACCACCGAGTAAGCCTACAGCCCTGCCAGCTAGGTGAGAGCCTGACAGCAGGATCTGCACAGGGTCTAGGGCAGACTCCCTCGAGTGATATCCAACCCTGCCAGCAAGGTGAGAGCCTGACAACGAGATCTGCTCGGGGTCTGGGGTAGACTCCCTCGAGTGACATCCAGCACTGCCAGCTAGGTGAGAGACTGATAGCAGGATCTACTCAGGATCTAGGGCAGACTCCCTCAAGTGACATCCAGCCCTGCCAGCTAGGTGAGAGCCTAATAGCGGGATCTGCTCGGGGTCTGGGGCAGACTCCCTCGAGTGACATCCAGCCCTGCCAGCTAGGTGAGAGCATGATAGCGGGAGCTGCTCGAGGTCTGGGGCAGACTCCCTCGAGTGACATCCAGCCCTGCCAACTAGGTGAGAGCCTGACAACGGGATTT